>JABSTQ010010594.1:0-422024 GCA_013358835.2 Ixodes persulcatus | reverse complement strand
CTGCTCTATATGAAATGGATAAGGCTCATTTAACCCATATGAGTGATGTTTTCCAGTACAGAATTGTCAGTCATCTGGAGACTGGCGAACTCAGATAGCAATGTATTTTCTAGATTTTGGGGGCAGTTCCAATGGGATGAAAATGATTCTCAATGCCTCTGCAGAGAATGTCCGTGAATTACAATAGTGGAACAAGACCATTTTTTGTCACTATACTCGTTTTCACCTTAAGAACCGAAGTAAAACAAGTCCGGCCGGTGGCGGAGTGTTCTGGGTTTCCACCATTCCCTTCCTTCCCCAAGAAGGCATCGCCAGCCCTCAGGGCCGGCGGTGCCTCTTAGGAAAGCGGTTATGTGTCGAATAACACACAGCAGACCCCCACCTTCCGTCGTGTACCTCCCTCCCCGAAGGCTCCCCCGTCGAGCTTCGGAGGCAAAGTGACACCAGTAAACTTTTTGTTGCAAGTCAAAGCCTGTGTCGTCTGTTGTCTTTCACGTCCCTCTTTCGTTATCGTAAAAAAAATTAGCATAGACCTTTCTGATAATCGCCTTCTGTGCGATGCCGTTTCAGTCCCTTGGTTGTGGAAGCTGTTCTGGACGTGCGCATGGCAGGGCAGCTCTCTTTCAGGAAATTTGAGACGCAGCACACGCGTCCACAGCCCAGTGACTCAGCATTGGTAACACGAATTTAAAAAAGCTCGAGGTACACCCAAGCACTTCTTATGAGTTGTGAATGGGAAAGCATGCAAGCCGCTCGTCCGTCCCTTTTCGTCTGCTGCGTACTTTCGTCGCCGGTCAGCCAGCGTGCTTCCCGGGCACGCTGACCTTGGAGGGCGCTGATGGACACGCAGCGCCATGGGGTGAGCGGTCGTGGAAACTGACGAGCGCAGCGGCCAATGGGGCCCGTCGAGGCGAGCAAGGCAATGGAGCGAAGGCGAAATCCATCAGCTTTACTTCGCTCCTTGGGATCGGGGAAACTAGGTGCCGTCTTCGCGCTTCAAGCGGATGACGTCAGCTTCGCTCCATGGGGCAGTTACTGCTTTCGCATTAAAAAAAGAAAATTATGGCCCTAGCAGGGTGCAGGGGAGGAATTAATGGTGAGACTACGAACAGAGAAAGGGGGGGGGGGGGAGTTGCAAAACGAGAAATAATGTTACAGAAAGCTCCGACGTCACGGACGAATGTAGATGTGACGTCACGGACGGATGAGACGTCGAGGACGAAATAACTGCCATTTATCAAGAAGGACGCATTTCCTAAAAAAAAAGTGACTTGTAAGCTTTTGCTTCTTTAATATAAACAAAAGTTGCCCTTGGGGGCTGAGAACAGGGGGGTGAACAAGCGGGTGCTGCTGTATTCGCTACCACGTGACTGATTACGCGTCCGTGATTGCGACATCCCATTGCGCCGTCTGTTCAGTCACCGAGCTCGTCACCTTCGTCACCGGTGCCGTTAAAAACCTGGAAACGACGAGGGAAAATATTTTGCTTACAATCACTGACCTCTAAATCAAGTATCCGGGTACTTCTCCGGAAGCTCTTGATCGGCCATACTTCAACATCCTACAGTCACCTGGATGAAGCGTCGTAGAAAGTTGGGGGAGGGGGGCATCACTGCGTGCTGAAGTTACGGTGTTGCACAATATGAATGACCTATTCGCCGAGGTACAGTCGCCGCGGGTGTTAATAGCTCCACGCGAGCGCGCGTTTTTTTCCGAGGGGCGCTTGACTGGTGGCTTGCGATAAAACTAGAGATGACGTTAGGGCGAGTCCATGCGGATTGGACGGGGGAAGCCTCTCAATTCAAGGGAACCGTTGCTATCATCCGCACACCCGCACGCCTGAGTGTAGTTCGAATGAAAAGGGGAGATGATTCTGCAGAAGTCGAGATTGCCGAGTACGAGTGAGATGGCTTTTTGGAAAGAGAGAAAGAAACACGTCGTATTTTCTAACTTCTGCAGAATCATCTCCCATTTTCATTCGAACTACGCTCACCCGCAGGCAGATGATAGCAACGGTTCCCTCGAATTGAGCGGCTTCCCCCGTCCACTCCGCATGGACTCGCCCTAACGTCATCACTAGTTTTATCGCAAGTCACCAGTCGAGCGCCCTTCGGAAATAAACGCGCGCTCGCGTGGAGCTATTGACTCCCGCGACGACTGGACTTCATTTTTGGAGAGAAATGAATCAAATATTCATTTGTGTCCTCAACCAAGCCCCGGGGGCCTGGCCAAAGCGAACCCTGCACAGCAGTCAAGAACTGCATCGTCCAATGGTTCTGTCATACTGGTATCACCGTTCTTTGATTGTTGTAAAAAAAATATATATTCAACCATTGAAGTACAGAGCTATTATGACTAAAGGATATAGTGAGCATTAGGTGGGGAAAGCCAATCAACAAACTTTCATTCCCCACAAAATAAATGCGACACGCGAACCGTGGAGCATCTCCATAAGTAAAAACAAGAAATCGTGCTTCATTTTCAAATATCCACCACTTCCTTCGCGCATATAACGTATGCAGGTAGCATATTAAAAACCAAATATAGAAAGACCGTGCTATTTGTAGCCAACTTGCAAAAAAAAAAAAACTAATCACTTTAAAGGCTCCAACAAAAAAAAAATGGCATGTACCACAAATATAATCACACCGTTTGAGCGTCAACATATTTCAAATGAAAGGAAGACGGAAGAAGTCGATGAATGAAGAGAAAAGTAAAAGTACAGGATTATCAGTTTTATGTCTTCGATTAACGCAACTCTTTCGAAGCCGCCCCTAAACTCTTGCCCTGATAAACGTTTGTTTTTTTTATAAATATAATTTTGCTTTTTAGTTCCTCGGCGAGCTACACCAGCGCAGCTCCGATCGACGGCCGAGATATACACCCTATTCACCCCTTAGCTGACAGTGCGGTAGAAGCTACGTGCACGTTCGACCCATCATACGCCTCCCTTCCGCCACGTGATCACGTTCTGGCCCATACGCGCTCGCCGTAGAGACTGGCGGCATCGAGTCATGAAAAGGAGGCGGTCGATCGGAGATGGCGAGCGCGCATACAGCTCCCACCGCACTGCCAGCTTGGGGCCGCGAATGGAGTAGAAAAGTCGCCCCCATCGGAGGCTGCCTTCGGTCCGCCCCGCTGTGGGCCCCCACAGCACGGCACTAAAGGGTTCGCTCATCAATGCTAAACAGCCTCCTTTATCCCCGACCACCACACACACACACATTCACACACAAACAAACATGCACAGTGAGGAAGAGCACGGCGCCAGCGTTTTACGGGCAGAAACTGATAGGGAGAGAGAGAGAGGGAGGGGAGAGGAGAACGCGTGGAGGAGCAAGAGCGCCGAACTCAGGCTGGAATGATTAGTGTGTAAACGGAAAGCTATCTTCCCTTGTCTCTACTCACTGTTCGAAAGCGTTGGAACAGTGAGTAGTCAAAAATGTAGCTACGCCGAGAGCAAGCGTGGGAGTTGCGGTGACATCAGAAAGGCGCCGAGCTCTGATTGGCCCTGAATGAAGGATGGTGGGTAGACCTCAATGCAAGCTGCCTCGAGGTCTACTCATTATCCTCCAATCGGAACCAATCAGAGCTCGGCGTTTTGACGTCACCACAACCCCTACAGGATCCAGACGAACTTGCGCTCCGCATAGCTTTATGCGCATATATACCCTCTAATCTGACCAGTTAGAGCTCGGCGACATGGCGTTCCCGCGGACTCTCGTCACCCCCTCTCCCCAGTTTCTTCCCGTACATTCCGTTTGACTTCATCGCGGACCACGATAGATTGCTGCGAATCATCGGCGCTATGCTTCGTTTCAGCTTAAGCCCAAACGCAGCCGACGCTACGAGCGAATAGGGCCAATGACCCAGCGTCAAAAGCGCTCGTGATGTTTCTGTAGGTGTTCTATCGTCCCCGAACCACTCACAAACAGAAAAGGCCTAGTGACTTCCACTTTTAATGCTGCTTGGTTGGTCCCATTTGCTCGTAGCGCCGGCTGCGCCTGGACTTGAGCTGAAAACGAAGCGTATAGAGCTATAGTTATCTGGAGTCTTTGTCTTCAAAAATGTTAAAACAGACCGCGACGAAAAAAAAATATCGCTCCAGCGCCGTAGCTGACAACATATATCTAACGATGTAAGAGACGCATTTTCCCAGCGTCGCAATCGCCAATTGCGCCAGCTCTCTATACCGATTTTGCACACATTACTCAAAAAAAGTAATCAATTAAAATTACAGTGGCTCCCGATTAAAATGTATTTAATCGGATAACTCGGTTACTCGAAAAGCATACAAATTGGGCGCTACTTGAAAAAAAGATAACCGTTATTTTTCCGATTATTTCAAACTTTCAAAACGACCCATTCTCTTGCCGGTTTCAAACGGTTCTTTCGTGCAGTCCATTATTGGACTGAAGTCATCGAATGATCAGCTACTCATTTTCTTAATCCCCAGTTCTCTTAATCCACCAGTTCATCTTCCTGTCGCAGACTTTGTTCGCCGATTCCTTGTTAGGAAACACGTACAGAAAAAGGGCGCCATTAGTAAAGGGAGGGACAAAATAGTAACGGCAAAGGGGAATTCTCGTATTTCCTAAAAGTAAATCAGATTACTCTCGCGATTACTTCCCAATAAATGTTATCGAACGATTACAAAATTACTTCAAAAAGAAATCGACTACGAGTCATTTTATTACTTGTAACGAGTCTGCTTGTGCAAGTACAAGTCTGCTTGTGCAAAAGACCAATATGGCGGTGTCGACAAAAACCACTGATCTTTATGTCTATTTGCAGGATAGCGTTTGACCAGCCCCGCCTATGGACGGGAATGAGGCCACGGTCGGCCAACTTTTTGGTAGAGTTATATTATCTCTAGCCATCATAGGTAATATGGCGGACAGCGCTGTGGCCGCAGGCTGCCCAAAAAATAGCCGTGGTTCTAGTACACTGTATCATGGGTGATATTTCGTGCCTGATTGAAGTTGTTCGACGAAGCAGATTCTTGAAACCCGGGTTGAATGGTGGGCCCCATCTTTGAGGACCCGGCGAAAGTTTTACGAAAGCGAAAAACTGGGGGAAAGCACCGGACCAATGAATCAGGCATAACAAGTCGGTGATAGCCACTGGTAACATTTTTATTTTTATTTATTTATTGATACTGCGATCCCTGAAAGGGATTTTAGCAGGCGGGTAATAGGTACATTTGATTAACAAGACATGCAGACATACAAAATAGCACACAAGTCGGAGAAACAAAAGAACAAATATTTTACAGAGGGACAAAACTAATTTAGGTGGGATTCAGATAAATACAATGATGGCTGCATAGCAAGACTTTCAGATAGGCTGTTCCAATCAGTCACCGTTCGCGAAAAAAAAGAGTGCTTTAAGCAATTATTATGCAATCGAAAAGGAGTTATTGTTAGCGCGTGCCTCCGTCGAGTAGCATAGCCTGATGAGAAGTTTATTAAGGGAGATAGATCCATCCTATAATGTCCATTTATTAATTGATACAAAACTTTTAGTCGAGCCGAATGCGGATTTCAGAGAGATAATGAATTTAAGTTATCTCTGGTTAAAAGTTCGGTTATAGAGGTACGTCCAAAGCTATTATAAATGTAGCGCGAGCTGCCTTTTTCTGCACACGATCGAGCTTGTTAATGTTTAGTTTGGTGAAAGGATCCTAAATGATAGCCGCGTAATCTAATGTTGACAAGACTATATATCTTTATATGTTAGAAGACGCACAGAAGGGGTAGAAAGTCTTAGCGTCCTTCTAAGAAAGAATAACTTTCGAAGAGCATTTGATGTTACGTAATCAATCTGTTTTGTCCAAGTAAGATTATGAGTGATCCATAGGCTAAGGTATTTATATTGCGCTACTTCTGATAGAAGAATATTATTAGTATTGTAAACAAACTTCAAAGGACTTCTTTTGTAAGTAATTCTCATAAAAACCGTTTTTGCAGAGTTAAGAGTCATTTGCCACTTCGAACACCATTCCGCGATTTTTCGAAAAGCTCTATTTAACAAAAGTTGATCGGAAGCACTAGCTATTTCTGAGTAAATTATACAATCATCAGCGTATAACCTAATTTTTACCGGAACACCTTGTACTATATCATTAATAAACAACAAGAAAAGGAGAGGTCCTTTTCTTGTTGTTTCTGGTCGCCCAATTGATCAAGATCTCGTATGTACTGTTTACACCGAGCCAACTTACCCTAACCCATTTTCAAACATAAGTCGTTTGAGGCCTGCACTTACTTGTTTGGTCTACGAGCCGTTGTCGGTTTGAACGAGCAGACGCCAAAAAGCAGACAAGTTTGAAAGAGCAGACGACAGTTCGAACGATCAGGCAGCCGTTTAAACTTGAAGGTGCGCTGATCGTAGTCCGCACAGGTGGTCCGTACAACTTGGAGGTGTTTCCGCGATCGTGCCGGAACAAATCAAATAAATCTGACGACCTGAAGCATCCGTGAATTCAACCCAAAGTGCTTCCCGCACAAACAATCGTGGTCCGACGGCGTCTGGTTTTTATTTTTCACGGCACCTACCAACGTTCTCGGACGAACCGAGCCGTCAGAAAACACATGAGAACTGACCTTGAAACCTTTCCCGACCCTTTTGGTACGGACCCAGTTTGACGAGAAGGCAGGCTTTTGTCCGGTCGCTTCCAAAAACAACGCAGGAATGCACGTCCCGCACGGTGACTTCCGCCCACAGCCCCAGACCGGAAGTGAGCCCGACGCGCCACCACTGCGGCGCGACGTAACAGAGCTGAGTCACAAAGACGACGAGCGCTGTGACGAGGCACTTTTGGAGCTGCCTGACTGGCTCCATCGCCCCTGCTGCGTTCCATCGCAAGGTGAAACGGAGTTTGGGAGGGGAGACGGTAGCGATCCCGCAAATGCGCGCGCGCGCGGCAGCGAGCGGCTGCGGTGCGTTGAACTTTGCGCAGTCGTGTCACGCGTAGCCCTCGCGCGTATACGTGCCGAGGATGGATGGCTGCGTCGTTCCGCGGCTCTCAGAACACGCGCAGATCGATCTTTATCGCTCGTACCTAGCCTTAACCACAGCTCGGGAAAAAAGGAATGAGCGCGGAAGATTCTCTCGCGTACGCCCGCGGGGACTGCGTCGCCGCTGCGCGGACTTGAGTTTCGCCGCGTTTGGCGACCCAGTGCGGCTTGCTTCGTTTAACCTCGCCGACGCTGGGGGAGTCCCGACTTCTGGTTAGAGGATGAGGCGTGGTGACGGGTGCTGCTCGCGGATCAGAAGTTTCCTTCCCCGCACGCTAGAAGGCACCGGTGGTAACCGCCCTCTATATAGAGTGTAGTTAATGGCGGAGCTAGAGTCAGTATACCTTCCTTTTTCGTTGTGCCGTCAACTCCTCATTGAGGAGTTGCCGATTTCGACTACGGCTCTTGAGGAAAAGCGACCTTGCGGAGTCCGTTCGAAAGAACCGTTTGAAACCGACAAGAAAATGTGTCGTTTTGAAAGTTTTAAATAATCGAAAAAATAACGGATTTTTTTTTTTTTTTTTTTTTTTTTAAGTAGCGCCCAATTACTATACTTTTCGAGTAATCCAGTAGACCAATTGAAAGTTTTTTTTTTTATCAGGAGCCATTGTAATCGTAATTTGTTACTTTTTTTCGCGTAATGTGTACAAGATGAGTAGAAAGCTGGCGCCATTGGCGATCGCGACGATGGAAGACGCGTCTCTCACATCGTTAGATACGTTGTCAGTCATGAAGCTCGAACGATATCATTTTTCTCTGTCGCTGTCTGTTTTAACATATTTCAAGAACGAAAAGACTTTTTGCGATTTCAGACAAGAAGTGCAGATAGCTAGCTCTACGCTACATTTCAGCTTAAGTCCAGACGCAGCCGACTCTACCTTGCTACTTTGGGACGAGACACATGTTTTAATTTTAGTTCATTGTAGTTATTGCAGTGAAGTCTAACGAGTAAGTACATTCTTTTCTTTTTTTTTTTTGTGTACCTTTAAGCATCCTGAAGATAGTCTGCCTCATTGGGCGACTTATATGTCAGCTGTAGATGAGAAATTTACCCAGTTTAGTAGAACTGCTAGCCTGGGGTTTTTAACGTTCATCATGAAGTAATAATACACGGCCGCACGCCGGTACGATGCTCATCCAGATCGAAACGGGCAGGGGTTGAACCAACGATCCCTGGTTTCTGCAGCGCGAGATTTCGCTCCACCAGCTCCGAGCTGGTGTGCGCTAACCATGTGTAATTGCCACTTTTTTTTTTTTTTGTAACGCAACATTTGTTTGCTATATTGAAGCGGCCGTGAACGAGCAGACGACACGACGACCGACGACGCAGGGCAAGTGCGCTTCCGATGGATTCGGGATACGCATGACGGCGCCTTCGCGGCGCCCCTTGCACACGCAATGCGCGTCATGCCCGTCGGACCTCCTGCAAGAGCGACGGCTGATTTTTCCGCAATACTTGGAACCCAGTATTTTGAGACCGTGGCGTTACTCTGCTCCGCAAGCGGAGCAGATATACACTACCGCCCCCTATGTCACCCTATTCTCAACCGTCACGTCGTGCGTTGATTACCTTTCCTGAATTTCGCATTTTGTTTCCACTGCAAGCTCTATCGTAAAGGACTCACCCTGCAGTTGCTGGAGTGCGGGACTATTTTGATAGATGCATTTGGGTTTAAGGGCAGCGTGGGGAACATAAAGATGTTGGGAAGGTGGAGATGCCCAAGTAGAGGCAATCTAACCCTTAACTCACGGGAAGAATCAATATAGCCTTATTATTTTTCCTGTTGTATTGTTGGGCGGATTCGTCGCACGGATCAAACTTTTAACAGTATTACAATTAGAAAGTCTTACTGTTTTTTTATATTTGGAACAGGTTAACTATTGACATTAAAGGCACTCGATTTAAAGGGTTACGCCGTATGCATCCATCAACCCGTACATTCTCAGTATGGGTAGGTGGATGCACAAGAAGAAGAAATGTACAGAATCAGGCCTGCCAAAGCCACATCGGGCAGTCAGTGAGCGCCTGGCAGTGAGACTACCAGGGGCTGCCAGACAAGCCCGATGTGGCTTTGGCAGGCCTGATTATTTACCTTTCTCCTTTTCAAGTAATAAATTATTTTTATTATCAATATTCTTCTTCTTATTCTTCTTCTTATTATTATTCTTATTATTATTATTATTATTATTATTATTATTATCAGTAATAATAATAATAATAATAATAATATTATTATTATTATTATTATTATTGTTTTTCACTTGAATTGGCGATACCTATGGAGGTAGGAAGCCTCTGGGGGCGACATGACGGCAGCAGAGATGAAACCGGGAAGGTCTTCCGGTTTGGACCAATTACCCTCCTCTCCCCTCCCCTAACTTTGACCAAGACCAAAATACACTATTGGACGGATTTGGGCACCCCTGGTGGCGTTCCCACGGTTCCTACCGACCGCGACCACTACTTCCTACTTGTCTTTGAATTTTCTCGTTTGGCTGGTTCGAGGCGGTATATGTCGCCTCTTATTCCTCCCTCCAAGGCATTCACCGATATAAGCGTCACCATAAAGCTAATAAATGTACGCTAAATGTCCAGCTGGCGCTGGTGTGCGGTTTTGCATTGAAGCAGAAAGCAACCAGTCTAAATATGGCGTCGTGTACTGCATTTTATGGGAAATAGTGAATCCATTTTCTCTCTGCGCTCGATTATAAGAGCTACTATTACGCAGACCGTTTGCCTAATAAATAGCAAAAAAAAATTTTCGGTCATAAAGAGAAATGTGATGGCGAAATCGCTGCTGTCACTACGCTGATTCTCGGCAAAATGCCTTAGCATTTAGCGCAGGGGTTCCGACTCGGCGGGGATGGGGATTCCAACCTCGCAACGATCCGTATGGGAAGCGAGCATGCCGGCCGTGTCGCGGCGGTCGCCTATTATTTGCCGCATGAATTGTTGTGGCTTTCTTAGAGCGAAATAGCTACCTTGGAAATTACAGCGCTAACCCGCTACAACGCACAACCAACGCAGCGACTGGCAGAAGTTCCCCGATGCAACGGACCCGTTTGCCGCTAGGGGCGCCCTGGTCGGGGCTTGAATTAGATCCGCACCTTTTCTATGCCGGCCGCGTCGCGGCGGTCGCCTATTGTTTGCCGCATCATTGTTGTGGCTTTCTTAGTGCGGAATAGCTACCTTGGAAATTACAGCGCTAACCCGCTACAACGCACAACCAACGCAGCGACTGGCAGAAGTTCCCCGATGGAACGGACCCGTTTGCTGCTAGGGGCGCCCTGGTCGGGGCCTGAATTAGATGTGCACGGTTCCTATACTGTAGCCTTCCGAGAGCCAGTATGTTCTCCCGGGCGTCGACGCTTTCGGATGCAGCCACCACAGCTTCCCTTGATCGCCGCCTACGGTCCGCACACTGTTGTCTTCAAAGAGCCAATCTCTCCTCCCGCATGTCGGCGGTTTCGCCCAAACGGCGTCGTCGTTAGCGCCTCGGTTTTGCGTTGTCCCGTACGTTGTGCCACCCTCCACGACCGCTCGATCTACTCCTCTCCCGCACCCACGGCGCGTCATGGGAAGCGTGCCAGAAAACTCTTCCTTCTTGTACGAGGGAAAGTTAACGTAACGATCGCGAACGAATGGAGCTACAAAGAACGCCGGGGACTGCGCATCGCCCTCGCGGAACCAGTACACTCCAATCCGAACAACGACCGTCTAAACGAAAGACGGCTGAATGCACAAGGAGGAGAAATGTTAACACATATAAAACACTGCTCAGTTGCGGTGTTCCAGGTTAAGGTGTATCCATATCTACCCGATAGAGGACGCGTAAATGTCTGTGTGATCAGAGCCGTTTATTGGGAGAGTTTGGCCATACATTGGTTTGAATAGGAGAGCATCTCGGGGCCAACCACAGGCCGCGAAACGGCCCCTAGCGGTGGTCGTGAGCTCTAAATATGTGACACGACTAATTTAAGCCGTTTGAGCGTCGCTAGAGTGAAAAGGTATAACTCTTGGTGACTGAAAACTTGGCGCATGTTAGGGTTTCGTCACGTCCATATTCAACGGTAGAATAAACGAACGTGCAGTCCAAACCATGGCCGACTTGCTAGAAACAGCGTCTCAGCTGAGACTGGGGGAAGGAAAGCACTGCCAAAGCCAGCGCACGAGCCGTGCGGGACCGTATCAACCCTAGCCGAGCGAACTGCGTCTCAAGACGTTCGCGCGCCCCACCCTTTGCACTGTTTTAATAACAATAATGACATCTTTATTTGGCTCTAGAGAGCGACGGCTCCGCGGAAAGGCCACAGCCCGTACCATGGAGGCCGGCGGTGCCACGTCCAAGGAACATGATAATGCGATGAGTATATACATGCAAGATGACGACGAGATGGATTGTTGCTATTGCGGAGGATGTAAGTCCAATTTGAAGATGTCCACATTTCGTTGAGGCGGGTCAGCAGCGGGCCAAGAGGATCTACAGCCTGCCGTTCGATCGGTGCACGGTTTTACAAAGGAACCCCAGGAGCATGATGGTGCTGTCGCTCACTGGGGTCGAAGCATCACGCTCCAAAGGTTAGCCCAGTCAAAGCAGAAAGCTGCCGCCTCCGAGGTACCGAGACCCAGGGCTTAAGCCTGGTTCACATGCAGCGATTTTGGCCCTAGAGCGGCGCGATTTCTGCCGTCGCTGCGCTCGTGCCGCTCAACCGCTGGTGCTGGCCAGAGCGCCGCGACGGCAGAAATCGCGCCGCTCTATAGGCCAAAACCGCTGCATGTGAAACACGCTTTATGGTACGTTTACACTTGCGGATCCGCCAGCGAATCCGCCTAGCTTCTGCCGCTGGGGCGAAACGCTGGGCGGGAAACGCGGCGGCGAGCCGTATAGACGCTTTCAGGCAGCTGTGCATGGGCGCCGCCATAACCGACCTTCAGTTTTTGTTTCCTCTTATTTCGTTCGCTTCACATCATCATTACCACAGCAGGACAGGTTATTGCCACTTTAGCTGCTACTGCGTCCTTCTCCCCAGCATATGCCTTTGTGGAGGCTCGTCAACGCCCGCTTCAGTGGCTTGGAATCTCGGTAAGACAGGAGAAGGTCGGCAATGGCGGCTCACTCTAGCGCGAGTCGAACGCGGGTTTAAAGCGTCTATAGGTCCGGGACCTATTTCTGCCGCCGAACGAGGCGTTTCTCTGACCGGAAGTGACATTCTTGCGCAGCGCGACGCTGCCTACGTCATGAGTAGGCGTTGTTCCGGGAGCAGCAACGTCCAGGAGAGACGCCCGAGGTGGGAACTCTCGCGCCTTCTCGTCATATTGGACGGGATGTTGCGAGAACAGATGCCGCAGCCGGCGCCGCCGCCGCCGCTCGAAGAAAATAGATGTAAACGCAACCCGCTCGTCGCCGCCGCCGCCAGGAGCGGATCCGCTACCGCGGCAGTGGATTGCTTCTCAGGTGTAAACGTACCATTAGATTGAGGCACCTCCGACGCCCGGTGTGACATCCTCTAAACGCCGTCGTCGTCGTCGTCGTGCTGCTGCGAGATCGAACGTTTCTATTTCACGCTTCCAATGTCGTTTCCAATATTGTGACGTCGCGGTTGGCTGATTGGTCGACGCGTTGTCACATATTTAGTTTACGCCCTAACCGCGGAGGGAATATTCGGCGCTGGCGGCGGCCTTTGCTTCGCCTATCGGCCAAACTCTTCCAATATACGGCTCTGTGTGTGATTAAAGCCCCTCTATCCTGGGAAAAGTGGCGTCATTCATTGTTGCAGAAATGCTCGAGGCACGTGTGTGTGATATGCGCGGATTCGTGAAGCATGGAATGTGCACGTGCCACGACGGGATGAGTTGTGCGCGTGCCCCCTGGCCTGACCTTCGGCCCTACCCAGTCATAGCTGTGTGCTCGGCTGCGGAGCGCGTGCTGAACGCGAGCTTCCACAGTTCTTTCGCCACGTGCATTCCGCACCACCAAGATTGCCGGTCTTGGCAGCCTATTAATGCGAGCTCGTTCTGAGCATGCGCTCTAAACAGTGACCTCAAATATGGCGGCCAGTGCTTATGTTGTACCGCAGGAAAGGCTATAAGCGCGAGCTCCTTGCTCTGGGGCAGATCTCGGCGGCACAAGCTCTCGTGCAGTAATGGCAGGTGTCAACGCTATGAGCTCGCGCTTCCAGCCTTCGCTGCAGCACACTTAACTTTTTTACACCCTTTAAGGGTGCTACAGCACCCTTTAGGGGTGCTGCAGGGGGTTTGCACCCTTCACTTAGCCGTTCAGCACCCTTTGTTTTGCAGGGTTAGCACCCTTCACGACGAGCGCGAGGGTGCATGCGCGCGAGCACCCTTCCGATTCATTGCGAGGGGTGCTGAGTGCTGGAAGGGTGTTGGAAGGGTGCTCAGTTATTCGAGCAGGGGGGGTCTTTATTCTTAAAATTAGCGTAATTTAGTTAAAAAGGAGGCGATAGATAAGTGGATTCCGTCTTCAGTGTATATAAGTGGGCTCAGCGTACATTAGATTAATTGATAAACGTCACTGTATATGTTGACTAATTAACCAATATCTGTTAGTTTTTTTATTACTCTAATGGGCCATATTGCAATTGAAGCTTTAAATGGAGCCATTCTTAAAGTCTAACTTATTTGAAACAATATCTGAAAATGCAACAACTTTTGAGATAGTCATCGGCCTTTTCATCACAATTCAAAAACCGGAGCGTCTGATGTTGTGCTGATATATGTGACGTAGTCGTTTCTCGCTCACCGTTATTTCCTTAGCGAAAAAGGGCGTAATAAAACTATACTCGACATACTTCTAGTATATTGTAAATAAGGCAGGGAGTGTAATAGAATATTATAAAAAGTAGAATAGTAGTATATGGCAAGCGGGAGCCGTTTTATGATCCAAGTCAACTTGTCAAGTATGTTTAGATCATATAACTACTAGCCTACTCCAAGTACGCTCTAAGCAACCGTAGACACTTCAAGTATAATTTAGGCGTGCCCTTAGTATTATTTAGGATTATAGAAATAGCTCACTCCCGGTAAACACGGAAGCGTCTCGAACGCACCTTCAAAGCGTGAGGCATCTATACACTCTTAATCTTGTTCAACTTAGGTTCCAGTTAATTTTTGCATAAGGCTGGCGCTCCACTAATTTTGACTAAGTCCTGGCAAATATTTAGCGGATCAAACGGTTTTAAGTGGAACACTTCTTTTGTCTTTTTATAATTTTTTTTAGATGGAACACGTGCATTTAGAGCTGGCTGATCACCTGCTCCGCCTAAATTTGTTCCAGTTACTAAACTCTTGTTCCACATAAACTCTTCGCAGTCTTTTGTTTAAAATTAATATGGGACTTTGTTTTACTTTTGTGGTGAGTTGCGGAGAAACACACCAGAAAAAAGGAAGTGTTCGTTTTTCAAAATTTACCACTTTGTTAAAGACCCATGTACGAGCCCCTCCTCTGTCTAAAACAGTAATCTTGAACTTTTCGCTTTAAGTGCAAAAGTTTTCTATTGAAAATCGCACAAGTTGTATGTCGCCTGCTATACGGGCGCAAATCGTCGTCATACCATATAAAAAAAAATCTGGTTGTAGCAGAATTTGAACTGTACATACTGTATTTGAACTGATCATATTGGTAATCAAACTGCTGAAATGGCGACAATCAAGACGTCGGACTTCTCGAGGTACGTTCGAAGCGCGACATTTAGAAGAGCCACGGATGTTCGCCCTATTCGCGGAAGTGGCCGATTGGCATCTGTCTCAAATTACGACCGGCAAAAATAAAGCTCAATCAAGCAGTCAATTCAATCAACTATGTTTACTGCAGAGTTAAGAACCACTGGACTTCGCGCTGGCATATTTCACTAATAATAATAATATTATTAATAATAATATTAATAATAATAATAATAATAAAATCATTTAGTGTTTATTACAGTGTCCAGGGACATCCAATTGGTCTTCTTGCTGGCGTAGTTCAATAGAACGCACAAACAGGTATACTTGTGCGCGCGCAGACATACACATACACGCGAGCACGCGCGTACGCAAGCATGCACACGCGCAAACGCACGCAGACGCACGCAAAAGCACAGACGCACGCACAAACGAGTACGCGGACGCATCCACACGCGCACACGAACACGGGCGCATGCACGCACACACGCGCGAAAACGAATACAACAAACGAAACGTTGCTTCAGATAGTTTCGGTTTCGTATTGAAAAAAATAAAAAATAAAGTTTAGATAAAACAGTTTAAATAAAACCTCAAGTTTAGATAACACCTAAGGTAGACTAAAGTTTTTTCAATACTTTACAACGTTATAGTGACATATTAGTAGTAATATAATACTAATTTGCTTAGTTTCGTTTTCAAAAGGAGCCCTTTGAAAACTGCGCAAGACCATCGCTATTGCAATCAGCTTCCGTTTGGCACTGACCGTTGGCACTCCGCAGGCTTCGAGGATCGCTTCCTTTTTACGTTTTAGCCGTTTTAGCAGATATTTTAGATATCTTCCTTGCGAATGCCGTGTTCAAGAATAGCAAGCGATGACTGAGAACTGGGAGACGCTGCGCCTTACCAACGCAAGTGGCGGACAGCCCGTGAACACTGCTGCAAGCGCCGGTGAGCTATTTTGTTTGTGCGAAGTGCGCCGCTGTTTCAAACTTTGTCGTATACCATGTGCTTGCTCAGCTATGCTTGATTCTAACATTGCTTCTGGCCGGTGTTCTTTCGTTATTTGAAAAGAGCGTACCTTCTTCAAAACCTATGGCTCGCTCGGCAGAGTGAGAAAGATTCGCGTGCGGCGGAACCGAGGGACTCTTCTGGGCGCCGTTCTACGACGTTCGTCTGACGACGCTTTTGCGGAGCGTTCAAGTGCAGCCTGATGACGGCAGTTCAAGCAATCACAGGTCAAGCTAGTTCTGCCGTGTGGTCTCAACAGCCGCTCGCCACCGATTCGTTTCGTAAAGCGGGAGCGAGAAAAACGTTACAAGAGCGAGCAGCAGGATTTCTTGCCTATATGCCTGTGCCGTAGAGACGCGCGGTCTCTTCGCGTATCCCGAAGCGGCACGCTTTCGAAGTTTACGATTGTGTGATGTAAATAAAGTAAGTTTGGATGTCACGTTTTTTAGTGGCGGCGAAAGCCGCCACAAAAAGCAGAGCAGCTAGAAAAAGCAAAAGCATGAAGAAATGTGAAAAGAACCTGAATATTCGATCCAACTCGTCCAGTTATTCTTTCTGTCAAAGAATAATAGCCAATAGTAATAAATTAAATAAATGCTAACTTTTACTTGGTTATAAAATTGTAGTTGATGCAGTAGAGCCTTCCCTGCTCTATAGCTTTTATGATATCAGGTTATGTGTAAATGTATAGGATAGTTCATAGGAACAATTTATGTCCGACCCATTATATTGTATATTTTCTCTAAATGCTCGAAGTTATATAAAAATGCTCATCATAAATTAAGCCGCACAACTGAATGTACAATAGCGTGTGACAGTGTGACTTTTATGTATGTACTCAGAAAAAAAAAAAAAAAAAGATGCATTCAGAAAGGGCCAATTATTGCGTTTCCTCTCTGTTAGAGCTTTTTTCAGGTATATGCAAAACGTGGGTGTCTACGTTAAAAGAATGGAATTGACATTTCCCGCAGGGCTGGCAGGCCTGGCTCAGTATGGCTGGCAGCTTGCAACCTATGGGAACCTGGGGAACTGCTCCACAAGAGTGAGAGTGACGCCCGCCCAGCACTTCCTCAATGATGGCACCATAAGGGAGGGGGAGCTGCACCCAAAGTGAATGCAATGCCAGGTGTGTCGTTACAGTGAACTCCTATACAGATGATACCAAACAAAAAATAATAAAAAATTTATTAATATAAAAACAAAGAATGGGAATCGCACAGACACGAAGGAGGAGATGAACACAGCATTGTGCTGTGTTCATATCCTCTGTTCCCATTATCTTCATGTCTTTTCAATAATTGTCTACCAACTGGTTCAATCATCAGCACTAGCCAACAAAAGTACACTGCTATTTTGACTCTGCATTAATACTGTGCTTACAGTTGAATCCTACAGTAATTAACAAACAAAAAAATGAGTGCAAGCCAGGCACGTTGCCAAAATTTTGATTCGGCGGCGGCCATGATAAAATGCTGTATGAGGGGGAGGGGGAGAGGAGGGCCTAGCAAAATGGAAATCTTTGAGAGGTGGGGGAAGTTGAGAGGGGGGCCCGGCCCCCCCCCCCCCCCCCCCCCCCCTCCCCCCTTCCCGGGATACGTGCCTGGTGCGAGCCATCACATATATTTGCCGCTAAGCAATTCAATCGAAATAGTCAAGGAAGCATGGAGAAGTGGGGTAGTTTCAAAGATGTCATCTTGCACAATAATAATATTTTCTGTCCAGTACTGGCAAGTGAACCATGCCACAATAGCTCCCACATTTGGATCCTTTGAAGGACGCTGAAAAATATATGCCTTTTTGTATTGAATTTTATTGTCTTCAACTATGCAATCGTGGATTTCCACAGCACACAGTAGAACTAGTCTTACAAGGACTGTGTAAAGCCAAGACCCAGGGAGTTTATTTTATTGCTATTCACAGTTGAGGACTCTTATCCAGATTGCACCGAGGGCATGCCACGTCTTAGTGCGCAGCTTTGGGCATGCTGTGCCTCTAGTTGGGTGGTTTGGTCAAGGAAGGCATTTATGCTTACTCGTGTGCATCGTGGTCCATAAAAGGTGAAAAAAGGCTGTCGGAAGCTATACTTGCACATCTTTCTATTGAAAAGTAAAAAGGAATACAGGTGTAGGTTCTATCTTGTTCCCATGGAGGATCAATATCATTTGAAATAAATTAATAAAGGGTTTTGTTGGTAGCTTATGTAATGAGCACACCATTATTTGTTGCACTCTATTTCAGCCACATCCAATTTAGGACATCACCGTTCCTGCTTTGGCTGCTGGTGAGGACGAGACAAGCCTGGCAGCCCATGAGAAGGGGCTCAGAAACCAAGTGAAGAAGTCTCATCCAGATGAAAACCAGATCAAAGAAAGGATGGATCTGACAGCAGCAGCAAGGCTGGTGGAGTTAACCACTTTGAGGATGGACGACGTGAAAGAAAAGTATCCCTACCTAATGGACTTTGACCGAGTAAGTCGCCACTTCTGTTTATTTTTCTTTTTTTTAGTGCAGTGACGGCAAAATGGGTTAATCTAGAAATGCGCTTTGCAAGCATGTCGTACAATTTCAACTTTACTTCTTTACGCTTGTCTCGTCTGTAAACGTTTACTGGCCCCTTGTCACATTTTCTGGTATATAGCATTTGTACAGATATTTTTCGCAACAAGTTTTGCGTAACCATAGCAATACTTAAAAAAACAAGCTAGCTGTCGTGATTCATGGTAATAAAAACCAGAGTCCCCTTTTGTGTCCCTGAGTTTTGGGTTTTTGTAACCATAAAATTCTGCTTCATTTTTCAATCCTATAACGATCAATGCTGTAGGACAGAATAATTGTACTGCCATTTCTCTCCGCTGTGCGCTTTTTTGTATGAGTGCAAAATATATTTTCAGACCAAGTTTGTTCATAAGAACAGTGCCGTCGAATTCATCCGTCTTGGTAGTGACACTGACTCGAGGGCATCACCTTTTCAACAAGCATTCTGTTAAAATCTTCTTATAGGACCCAGAGCTTCACAGTGTACATAGTTTTCATTGCAAACATATTTCATAGAACCACTAAAGCAGCTGCCAATATCAGTGGAAACAAGCCCAAAGCATGCAAGCATAGTAGACCATAACAACTTGATGACCTGGTTGCAAGTAATAGGTGATTCTGCCTTCGTCGCCTGTAGTTTTAATTTCATGGTTTGCAGGGAGTTCTAGAACTACAAAAACAAAGGAGTTTTGCAAATTCTTTTGTTTGTGTGCATATGCAGAAATTCGGTCAGTGCCACACAACGTTTCCAATATTGAGCATGCTAGGTCCGTCTACTGTGACCATGTACAGTTGTCCTCAATATGAGATAGAACACTCTGGATCATTCGATCGCCTTTACCTCCAATAAAGGTTGGTTCAGCCATTAGCGTTTGACTGTGCTGTGTCCGCCTGTGCCAAGATTTGTACATGGCTTGCCATGGCCACCTTTGCAATGAGCCAATAGGGAGGCGACGTGTAATGCAACGCGACGCGACACGACACAGTGAAGTCGATGCAAACGTGTGAAGGCGCCTTAAAGCTTAGCGATTGTGCATTAGAAAGAAACTCTCCGTGGCCTTCATTCGTGTTGGCATCCGTTAGAGCAGCTGGTGATCGTGATCACCCTCATAATGAGGACAACTGTACATATCACAGTAGACTTGCAAAAAGAAACTTCCTGTGGATTTGCCCTTTAAGGTTATGCACTGCATATGGGTGTGTAATACCCTAATTACACTGGTGGTTTGAACTGCCATTGAGTAAATATCCGTTATCGGCCCGAACTGTGATTGGTCTTAACTGAACTGAGATTGTGCTACACGGCTGTTTTGGACACAGTTGAGAGCAAAACGAAACTAACTTCTGTGTCATGTAATCAGTCTAGATGTTGAGGTAAATTACTCGAAAAGGCACGTTTTGTATAATACATATAGGTATATTACAATGTAGTAAATATCTTCTTTTTTTTTTCAGATGCGTTACAGTAAGTACTAAACAGCATTTAAGGCTAGGTAACGCAAAATCTAGGCTAGGTGGTGCAAGCTAACGTCCACTACAAAGGCGCTGCTGCGATTTGTCCATTCATACAGCTATTTTGTTCTGCCATCTTTGCCCGTTCAGCAAAATGCCGGCACGCCAGGATTATGCCACCACATCAGGATCTGACGTCACACGCCTCGTTTAATTACGCTCTTCTTTTCCGAAAATATGGCCATCCAGTCAAGATACTACAGCATGAGTGATGTTTTGGGGTCTGTAGCATCCCACTGTGTGCTTCTGGTGCCTTGTTTTGTGAAGTCAAATTTGAGTGCAGCTCCCCTTTAACTTTTAACTTTTTAACTCTAAACTAAAAGAAATGTACCATACTTTCCAAACTATAGTAATAATTCACAAACTATACTTGTCTAAAAGTTTATATTTTACACCGTACAATCTATCTACAGGTGTGGACTGTACAAGAATTTTTGTTTCAAGATTGTTCATTATTACAAAACTGGTTAGGCCAGATTGTCGTGCTTTAGATATTTTACGCTGGGATAAAGTAATCAAGACAAGCTCTTACCTTCAGTGTGTTTCCCAGGCTTTCGATACCTCGCATCTGACATGTTGTTTGCTTGGGAGCCCGCAAGCAACCAAATTGGGTCGAGCTTAATTTTGAGGAGCTCTGTGATTGGCTGACAAGCGGGTCACAGATATCCCTTTTGTGGAGTTCTCCACAACAAGTGCGGATTATCTAAGAAAATACTTTTTTTTAAGCCGAAATTGACCCTTACGAATTATACACCGGACGTGGACTATAGTCTGGAAAATATGGTACCTTGTTTCAATGTTTTAACCCCTAAACTAAAAGAAGTGGAGCTGATTTTTATTCAACATTAGGGTCCTAAATGAATGTCGCATGTGCGATGGAACAAAAAGTATAAACTCGAAACGGAATGCATCTAAATTCCTCTTCTGTACTGGTCATTTTATCAAGAACCATTGTGATGTACTAAGGTAATCTGTGTTTATTTTTGTTGTTTCTTATAATTTTTGCTAGCATCTTAAGCCTACACTGTGATATTTAAAAATATATTCGGTTATTTGTATGGAGGACATACCTGGTTTTTGTTGTGCTCACCTAATAGTTCAATAAATGATTAATAATTTGATTTGAATTTTATTGACTCAATTTTTTTCTCGATTTTTACTAGCATCTAGGCCTATATATGTTGTGATATTTAATAGAATGCCTCAAGTATTGTATATTGATAAGTGTGTGGTGGACATACCTCATTATTTTTGTGCTCACATAATATCAATAAATAGTTATTAATTTAGTTTTCCTTTCAGTTTTTTTTTCTCGTTTTATAACAATATTTACTTACTTGCAGCTTTATCACATGCTGTTTGTATGCAGCTGATGCCACTTGCCATGCCTTGGGTGAAGTGTACAGGTACTACGGCATACCAAGTATGACAACTCGTAACCACTTCATATGCGAGGCAAATGACCGACGAGCGAGAGCAGGATGCAAGGACCAAGTGTCAGGATTGAACAAGCTAAGCTCCTTGTTATTTATATTTGTACCATACACTTTCTAACATTGCATAGTTTGCATGAGCACGTGCTCATTATGCATGTGGAGCATATCACACTTCAGTTTTGACAGTTTGACAATTAGACACTTTTAATGACGTATTGAAATGGTGGTAGACTCCTTCTTTAAAATGATGTTTGAGAATGCCTCCCACTGATTTATTCATGAGGAAAACTTTGATTTGTTTTGTGGAAGTATACGAGTATCAAGACCACCAAGCAGTTAGTAAATTCAGAAGCTTTAGGCATGGAACAAATTCTGTGCTATTTTTTATTTTCCTTCCAAATTTTGTGGGAAGTAAAACTTAAATCACGCAAGATTTCCCTGTAACTTCCGTTTGCATATAAGTAAGCTTCTCATTGAAATATTACCTTTTCTGCCATGCACATCTTGCCTTCATTATCTGACATTGCATCTAATGCACAGCTGCTTCAAGTAGCATGTGTGTTGATGCATTACACACATATCAAATAAGGAATCCAGTTTTTGTAACAAGGTCCTATGCTGGCACTGTACTTTTGCATCTCTCCTTATATCTTCAGTTATCTGCTCTGCATACTTTGTGGTTTTCTGGTTGCCATACCTGGTATACTGAATTAAAACTGTGAGTTGGGCTAGTTGGTACTTATGCCTGGTAGAAAATATGCCTAAAAACACGGACAAAGAAAGAAGCACACAGGACGAGGCGTAACTTGCACAGGACGAGGCGTAACTCAGTAAAGTTCAGTTGCAAGTTACGCCTCGGGGGGTCCTGTGTGCTTCCTTCCTTCTCCGTGTTTTTAGGCATATTTTCCAACATGCTGGTACACTGAACCCAGATTGACAGGTGCTGAGATACAGGGTGATTCATTCTCATTGAAACGGATTCTTGTAAATAAAATTTCTGTTTTATGCACATTATCTTTTTACAGTTGAGTTATACTTGTCCTTGCAGACACTTTATACTGGCAAGGTGGACTTATTACCTAAAATCCATCAATTAGCTTTTTAGTTACTGGTTTGATGCACCAGCACATATTGTGAAAATGAAGGTAGTCACCTCAGACCAGCTTATTTTTCGTGAAATGAGCACTAACCTCAGTAAAAAAATATTGAGAAATATTCTTGCACACAATACAGGTTGTATAATACAATACATTCTGGACCACTACAATACCGCTGCCTTTGGTGAAACAATATTTTCTCTTTTTTTTGGTCTGTCTGCTCATTTCGGGATTTATAAAAAATTGACTGGTTTAAGGAGGTGACTGTATTCAATTTCGCAACAGCTGTCAAACCATTAATTGAAAAAGTTAATCAACTAATTTCAGATGATAGTCCACTTTTAGTGCCACCCTGCCCGTACAAAGTGTCGGCTTGGCAAAGTGCTCATCTGAAACGAGATCATCTGTGTAAATAAGATAAGATTTGTTTTACAAAAGTCTATTTCGATTAGAATGAATCACCCTCGAGCACCAAATAAAATCAGCATCAGCACCCTTGGTTTGGGGTGCATTGCACCGTGCACCCTATACTACTTCACACCCCTTTAGGGTGCTTTGGCACAGGGGTGCTCGTTTGCACCCTCGAAGGGTGCTCCTCCTGGGACAAGTGCTTTACACCCCTAAGGGGTGTAAAAAAGTTTAGTGTGTGCGGTACAACATAAGGTGAAACGGAGTATAGGAACAGCGTTACCGGTAACGCGTTATATTTTCATATGTAACCTGGTAACATACACAGTATCTTTTTTTTTTTTTTTCAAAAAAGTAAAGGGTAATACTGTACTTACGTCATTTTTTTAATAACGGGTAACAAGTTCCGTTACTCGTTACATCTTCGCAAAACTTCAAAAAAGTACACTTCATTTTTTTCTTCTTTTGGGGGGGAGTTGTAAGCGTCACATCTAATGAATTCTTGAGTTTGACGCGTTCTTTGTTTTTTTTTTTTTTTTTTTTTTTCTGGTGAGTATTCAGGTGGAACTGTATAAAAGATGAGGTAATTATGTTGAATTTCGGCATGTACATAATGTTTTGGGGAATGTGGCACTTAAGCATACCTGTATAGTGAAAAAAGTAGAACGTTTTAATTCAAAAATTGAAAGTACCGAAAACGTTACGTACGTCACATTTAGCGGTAACTGTAACGCTTCCCTTTTGTCTTGAGGTGAAGTAGGTCGGTAACGCGTTCCGTTTATTTGCAAGTAAAAGGTGACATATTTCGTTACTTTGTTTATGGTAACGCCTACAACGCTGCTTAGTCCCAAGCCTCAGCTGAAAGCCGGTGTGAGTGCTCCCGGGGCAGCTCTCAAGACACTGGCTTTTCCCCGAACACGCCACCCCGAACACCGACGCAGCTTCACCTCAGGTCCACCTCTCTCACGCTCGTTCCGCTGCTTGCCAGCACCTTATCACTTCGTGGCCGTTCGAGTATGCCAGAGCGCCCAGCAAGCCAAGTAATCGATTTGTCTTTACTGTGAACTCTGAAGTTCCTTTTCGGGACCGCCATTGGATCACTGTGTTTATATTCCTAGCCACCCCCCCCCCCCCTTCCTTTTCAAACACGCATTCGTGTCGCCCATTTCTAAGGGTGCATGCCATTTGTAATTTTCTTGTGTCAATAGAGTTTCATTGTTTCTTTTTTTGCGTTTAAAAGGCCTCGTGATTATTCGTTGCGAAGAACTAGTTCCAGTAAAATATGAACTAAACATCCCAAACTTCCAAATCATTACAGTCTGAACAGTCTTCATGTGACCGCGTAACGTGACGTTGCAACGTCACTACTGTACGCTTAATTTGTCGGCCGACGTCTCGCCCGCCAAATCTAGCGGCCAACGTAGGTTTTGGCAGTACACGTTGACGCGTCAATAGAACTCGTAGTACGAGCCCAAGAAGGTATCTATTATGCGTTAATTCAGGCCGCCTACTTGCCCATCACTCCGGCAACAAATTAATGGAGCCTGTGTTGTGGCCTCAGCAGGACGTGTTACCGGCTCGCGACGAGTTCGGTACCACACCCAAGCTTTGTTGATCGGTTGACACAATTGTGTAGCCATGTTCTGCCCCGTATTCCCTCTATATTTATTTCTTCATTTTATATATATTGTTACTACCAGGTACCAATCGGGGCCGTCGTAGGAGGATCATAACTTGACATTACAGAAATATTGTAACAAAACGTGAAAACATTATTCCAGACATTAAACGATGTTAACAGCCTATATGTTATACAATGAAAACATGTGTTTGCAGCTCTAGGAAACATATACGAATATTTGCTTGAAGTTGGGAATGACAGCTTGGTACAGGCCAAGCTGGTTTCTTATGTAGTGCCGGCAATAATGCGAGAGACGGGGACGAGGGGGGGGGGGGGGGACGGATGTCATGACCCCTTCTTGAATTCTGCATGTGTAAAGTTTTAGGGCGGAGAAATAAAGGGGGGGGGGGTTCTAAAACATCGGTTACACTGACACCCCCCCCCCCCCCCCCCTCCCCCCTCTGGAAATACCTGCGTCCGCCCCTGGGACTCAGACACCAGGTGGTGATGTTTAAAAATGTTTAACTGGTAGGAATACTTTTAGATAAACTCTTTTATGTTTGTAATTTGCAGAAAGTCAGAGATCATAGTATCATCGACGCGCGATGAGGCGCTGAAGTCCATACCAAATGCGCACTTTCTCGTGCGTCCGCGGCTTATGTACGGCACCACGTTCTTTCTCTCTGCCCGGACCAGGCCAATCACTTTAAACCTACCCGGGACCCGTATTGCCGTTTGAGTCCGTGTGTGTATGTGTGTAGCCGTTATAAGAAGAGAGTAGGGGAAAAGAGAGAACCAATCGTGTACGCGCACAGGGCGCATTCGGCCACGGAGTAAACGTGTGCGGCAATTCCAGGATCCTGATTAGCCTACTTGAACATCCCGCTCTTCCGCAAACAGGAGAAGACAATGACCCTTCCGCGCTCGTTCTTTGTTGTTTGCGATATGAAGACGGCTCTAACCGAGGAAGGCGGCGGGGTCGCCCTTTTCGGAGGTGCAGCGAGGGACGGCGGGGTGTATCACTGGGGTGCATGTTAACCCTCCAGACCCCTCTCGTTCACGCCGCTTCGCGGCGACAGTCTGTGGCGGCACCTTAACAAGGCGACACGAGCGGCGCGGCTGACGATAGATTTTTGGCGTTAAACAAAAGGCTCGCTGGGGCGCGTGTTAATTGCACCCGACCCCACTCGAAACGACGGTCTCCGGCAGAACATAACAAGGCGACACGAAGAAGGCGGCTGACGATATCTGACGATAGATATTTGGCGGTAAACAAAAGGCTAGTTTTGGCGGGGATTACAAACCCAACACCTCCTGGTGGAGCGCTAAAAACTTCTCGCGCCTAATCCGTGTGTAGAAGCAAAACGGTAAGATGACGGCGTCGGTTCCGGATAGGCCCGCAAGCCCAGCCAAGAAAGCAGCCATCCAGGATGCAAATCTCTGGAGGTGGCATCTATATATTGGAGCCGGCATTTGTGCACGGGTGAAACACTGGCCGCCCGTTTAACCTGCCGGGGGCGCCCGCATTTGTGACGTGCACCAAAAAGGCCAATCAGGGGCGCTGGATTCTCTTCATGGTTTTACTCCATGAGAAAGCAACTATACGCGGCCTTCGTCACGTGATGAACGGCCACCCAATGATTGGCTGTCGAACAACGCAAACATCTGCCGAGCCCTAACGGCCACTACGGAACTCCTCTTAAGCCGGAAATTGCACCGCTTATACAACATACAAAAGACAGTCAGCATACATATTCAAACGCGAATCACCGCGAAATCCTTGTTTGGAAAGACGCATGGCCATGAGTTCAAGGAGAGAGAGAGAAAAAAAAAGTACTTTATTTTGCCCGTATATGGATGGTTGGTGCCTCAGCTCTGGACCACAACGATGTCTTCCACCTTCCTCGCCCTGCCGATCAGTTTCTGCTGGTCGTCGGCCGAGGGGCTGAGCAGGAGCGGCTTCCCAATTTTCTAGGGAGGGTTCGGGATGGGGGGGGGGGGGGGGGGGGTTAAAGTTGTGCGTTGACCTGGCAGAGCCAGGATGTGTGTATTAGGTCTGCGTATTGCTTGTAGTGTGAGCGTGGGTTTATATTTTAAGGGGGAGAATTTATGGAGTAGCGCATGAGTGCGAAAGGTTTCCGTTTGCAACTGCCTCCAAGTTACCGACTCTTCCTTATTTAGTTGTGGGGCGGGTGGGAAGTATGCGCGCCTTTGCCCGCGATGATATGCGCGAATCTCCGAGTACCTGTTGGGAACCGGATGAAGTGTAGTTCGTGATTCGGGCATGATGATGGATTGGGGGTGGCCTGTCATGTACACGCTCGGGCCACAGTGTGGGTACACCGATTACCTTCGACCTCGTCATGGCCTGGAGTCCAGATCAACCCAGCCTCCTGAAGTTGAGTGTTGCGGGTTATGATCCTGAGTGCGTTTGTTGAAATCCTGCCTGTCTGGAACCGGCGGACGGTTGCCCGAGAGTCACTCAGGATAGTGATGTTCTTTCCTCCGTGGCCAATGGCTTGTGCGATTGCCATTTCCTCGGCGACGGGGGTGTTGGCTGTCCGGAGTGTGTCCGTGGTGTGAGTCCTCCCCAGCCCGTTGACCACGCTTGCTGCCATTGCTTGAAGCGGGTGTACGTTTGCCTCAGCGTCGGTGTAGAAAACGTGTGCCTTTCCTCCCAGGTTGTCCTGGTATTATTTGGCGCTTGCCCTTCTTCTTGCCGCGCTGAGTGTAGGGTACATGTTCGTCGGGATTCCATGTACCTCGATGAGGGTTCTTACCCTGGTTGGTATGTTGGCTGTGCTCTTCCCTGTCCCGTTGTTATGGAATTCTCACCTTTCCCAGTACACTTCTACCGTTGGGGTTGGTGCAAGCCGGTCTCTCTCCGCGGCCAGGTGGGCTTCCGCCAGCTCTTGAACGATGTTCTGTGTGCCAACTTTTAGTAGTTTATCCGTAGACGTGTACGGTGAGGGTTCGAGTGCGGACTTGTATGCTCTTCGTATGAAGACGTCCAGCTTCTCTTCTTCGCCATTGGTGAGGTTAAGATAGGGTGTAGAGTTGATGATTCTCGACACGAACAGGGCATTGACTAGCTTGATCGTGCCTTCCACCTTAGGCCCGTGCCTTCGGCTGGCTATACGGTGCAAGATTCTGAAAATTTGTGTGACCTGGAGCTGCAGTCCCAGAATTCTGGCTCGAGGTACCGTGGGTATTTGCAATCCGTCATCCAGGAAGATCTGGATTTCGTCTCTCGCAATGGTCTTCCTGCGGGTTCGGGCGGTCTTGTTGACTAGGAGCAGTCCCGACTTAGCGGCCGAGATTAATAGTTGGCCCTTTCTCAATTACTGCTGGGTCTCGTTCACTGCCGTTTGGAGCGCTCTTGGTTCTCCCCATCCGAGCCGGAAGTTGTCCACACCGTGAGGTAGTCTATGTGGAGCGAGTGGTGTATGTCTGGGATGCCTCCTTTGATGGGTGGGAGGCCTCTCATTGCCAAATTAAAAAAAAAGTGTCAGGGAGATCACTGACCCCTGAGGGGTGCCTTTGTCGGGGGTGCCTTGTTGGGGGTGTTCAAAATGTCTGACATGAGGTCGTCCGTGCTGATGGTC
This sequence comes from Ixodes persulcatus, assembly GCA_013358835.2. Classification (NCBI taxonomy): domain Eukaryota; kingdom Metazoa; phylum Arthropoda; class Arachnida; order Ixodida; family Ixodidae; genus Ixodes; species Ixodes persulcatus. The sequence goes on along the minus strand of JABSTQ010010594.1, from coordinate 394,096 downwards.
GCCGTGTGGTTGCTCAGAAAGTCCTTGACGTAATTGCGGGTTCGCGCGCCGCAGTTAGTCCTGGCGATATTCCGGAGGAGTAGCGCGTGGCCCACGTTATCGAAGGCACCTTTGTTTTCAAGGACGAGCACTGCTTCCGTCGTCGTCCTAGATATGGGTTCGATGATGTCTTCGCTTGGTTGTAGCGATGTCCTGGGTCGACAGGCGCTCCATAAACCAAACATTGTGTCCGAGAATGTTCCGGCTTTTTCCAGGTGGGGCTGCAGTCTTTGGAGGGCCATCTGCTCCATGAACTTTCCCACGCAGGACGTGAGGGAGCTGGGGTGGAGGTTCTCGAGGTTGGGTTCCTCGCCGGATTTGGCCATCAAGACGATCTCCGAGTGTTTCCACTCTTTTGGTAGCTTGCCTTGTTCCTACGTGTTGTTTACATGCTTGGAAGGGTTTGGATGGATCGTGCGTCCAGGTTCCTGAGGAGTTTGTTTTGAACCTTCTCCTTCCCTGGGGGTTGTATTTTGACTGAGGTCTCAAATGGCGTTCCATGCCTTTTAAAAGGTGAACGGTGATTCTAGCTCCGGGTTCGATGCACCTTTGTAGCCTTCTTGCTTTGAGACGACGGCTTCCCTGGTTTGCCGTAGCTCGAGCTGTATGAGGAGGTCGTGGATCGTGCCTGAAAGCCCCGCGCTATCTTGTGGAGCGTTTGGTGGTTACCCACTTGCTTTTGCTTGGATCGAGGAGGTGTCTGAGAAACAGCCACGCGTCCTTGGTGCCCAGTTGGTCCTGGAGCTCATTGCACGTCTTGTGCCAGGTGAATTGCGCAAGCTGAATTGCATACTCGAAACCTGCAGCCGTGAGTTCGGCTATTCTCTTCTTGAGCTTCTGGTTGAGTTTCTGCCGCTTCCAGCGCCTTGTAAAGGTGTGTCTTGATTCCCAGATTCGAAGCAAGTGCTCGTCCACCTCTGGTGTCTCGGTCATTAGGTTGACCGTCCTTGGTGTATTCGTTCATGTCTCCCATGAGCTGCTTGGTTCATTCCGCAAGTGCAGGGGTGTCTTCTCACTGACTCCTATCTGTGCGGGCCGCTCGTAACTTGTCGCAGTTTGTTATGGCTCGTTTTCCTAGAAATTTCCTTCCTGGCGATCTCGATGTGGACTATATGTAATCGCTGCCAAGATTGGTTTCAAGGTTGGTCCATTCGACCATCTTCCGCTCGGGTGAGCGCAAAGTCGGGCAGGTATCGCGCGAGACGCTGTTGCCCAGCCTTGTTGGCTGTTCGGGGTCGGCTAACATGGTTAGTCGTGTTGACATATCTTCTTGTAGAATCGGGTACCCTTTGCCGAGGAGCGATTGTACCCCCAGGCCGGATATGATGCATTGAGCCCTACTATTAGTAGCTGACCTTTGCGAGGTGGAGCAATCCCGCGAAGATTCGGTCGAGGTCTCCCTGCGCGTCTCGGGGGGGACTGCATAAGTTAAGTATGAAAAAAGAAGGGCCAGTGCCTCTTTTCGAAAAGAGTTTTATAAGCATGAAGTGTACGGACTCTTCTTCCAGATCATGGACCTGTGCATTCACGGGATTTTCTACCAGGATCTCTGCGCGCCTACCGGTTGTTGAGGGCGGGTGTTTGGTACCCGGCTAGTGAGGGTTTGTCCGTACCTGTTTCTTGTAAAGCTATGACGTCAGGCGGTTTTTGTCGTCCGGCAATGTAATGCGCGAGGGCTCCGCGTTTGTTGCGGTAGTATCTGCAGTTCCACTGCTAGACTCTAGTTGCGGGTGCTTGGTGTTGCCCTGCCATGGTTGGGTTCAAGAATGTCTGTGTGGTGTGTTTGCGGCCGCGCGTAGGGAGAGATGTGCCCGGAGGGGTTGTAGTTTCGCTTGCTTGATCGTCAGGTCGGTTTGCCCGAGATTTGGGCCTGGCTGCCATCTTGGGGCGTTGGGGGAAACTCTGCTCTACGTGCTCGCGTTTGGACTTAATCTTTCTCTCTAGGCTCATTGCCGCATTCACATGTTCGTGTATCGTGGGTACCCACTCTAAGCGCGGTATTTCCGCGCCTAGTCATTGTAGCCTTTCTGTGCGTTCCATGCGTTCTGAGTGTCTCTGCGATTTCCGTGAAGTCGTGTAGCGACGCCTGAATGATTTCAGTGCCGTCTTTATGTCTACGTTCTGCGGCGGTGTTTGGTTTTTGGTGAAGGAGTGGGGAGGGGGAGAGGAGGAGAGCCGTTCAGCCCAGCTCACCTGCGGCTGTTTTCTTGTTAAGCTCGCCCCGCGTTGTTTCCGTTCATCAGGTGGCGCTAGCTTGCGCTTGCGCTGCTTGCTGACGCTTTTTGATCTCCAGGAGGGTTGCCGGCTGGTGCTGCGGACCGGCCGGCCCCACGCCGCCGGCTGGTGCTGCTGGACCGATCGGCCCCGTGCAGACTGCGGGTGCCACGTTTCCGCGGTGCGGTCTGTTTCAGCTGGCGTGGCCGGAGCTGCTGCTTTTGCTTGCGGGCTCTTCTCGGCACCCTACTCTTCTCGTAGCGCTCGGGCAGGTGCGGTCGTCGGTCGCGTGATCCCCTCCACACTGAGAGAACTTTGAGGAGCACTGGCGTCCTGGTGGGGGTTCTCTGCCGTGCATCTGGGGCAAACGGCTCCGGCGGATTCGGGGCAGAAGTCGCTGTTGTGTCTCTCCTTAAGACACTGGTCACAGACTTGTCTGAGGGTCGATATGGGAACCACTTAATTTACCTGCAGAGCTAATTGACGTACAGTGTGCTCAACTGTTAAACATAACGCGGGAGCGGTGGCCGAAACTGATATCAGAGCTGTCTAGCGATTAAATCAATGATGCGGCAGAAAATAAGGCGGCTCTTCTTGCGATTGTCGCCACTCCCCGATACAATTATCACATGACCTCCTCGTTTCTTTCTTTATCATCCACGCTTTAAATTTTTACTTGTTTGTTTTGCTGTTTTTATTTTAGTCACACCTACGCATTTACCATGCGGGACTACCATATCTCGGTGATCTCGCAGTTTCTCTGATAAAGGCCACCTTCTTTAAAGGGAAGCTGAAGAGCTTTTCGAAAAAAATGAGTTAATGGTTGATTCAGACGTGGTTGTGCCTGCTGAGTCCAATATCGCAAATTCGCAACCGTTTTGACCCAAAATAATCCCTAAACTCGAAAAAAAGCGAGGAAATCAGAAGCGATCGCCGCAGCGGCACGCCATTGGCTAGCCACGCGTGACGCGACACTACGTCATAAAAGGACCATCTCGATTCTCGTTTGCTCCGTCGCTTGCGGGAAGTAGCCGGGCGCCGAGCCTTCTGCTCTTGTAAATCGGGTTCGGCTTCCGATTTTTCGAAATCTTACGGTGGATCCGAAAGAGGAATGTGTCCAGACGACCCTCGACGTGACAAAGTACGCGGTTCCTGCCTTTGGCGAAGCAGAAAAATGACCGCCCCGCAGAAATAAAGGCAGACACGAGGAACCGCTTGCGCGGACGCGACATGGCCGGTGTCATACCTTCAGGAACGTACTGACTGCTACTTATTGTAACGTAATACGTTGACAATAAACGGAGTGCTATTGACGGGACTCGTCAAGCCGGATTAGCGTGACCCTCCCCAAAACGGTCGTCAGAGGACAAGAATTCTGCACACATCGGCCTTCGTGCTTGCCAGCTGCTGGACACGTGAGCGTGCAGGTTGCATTGTTCATCAAGGCTGAAGTGGTTTGAAGGGATAGTATATCGGCTTCGGGCGACGGGAGAGCTTCCCCTGAGATGAGAAGGGTGATGAGACAGGGTCGCCGTTCTGCCACCGCCATGTCCTTGCGCACTATGCGAATAACTGCGCAGAAGGTCCATCCCTGTGATAGCGGTACCCTCTGCTGCATTTAGTTTGTTTGCCACCAACTATTACGCCATCATAGCTTTAGAAAAAGCGGAGATGTGCGCCCGGCGGCCCTTAATTTGATGTTGAATTTGTGAAAGCTTCCTGGGCCACTACATTCGCATACTTCTACCAAGATTTGTTGACTGCATTAGACCACCACCAAGCATTATCATCATCCGATCGCGTTTCTGCGGCACAAAGAACCATTGCATGACACAAATTTATACGAAAACACTACGTAACTTGTAAAAAAAAAGAACTCAATTCAGAACAGAAGGTCGCATGCTTTGTAGTTCGAAAAAGCTCTCCTGAAAAAAATATAAACCTATGGAAGGAAAATTTAACAAATTTATGTTTACATTTAAAAAATATGTGACTTCAATTTATCAACAACTGTAAAAAAAAAAAAAACGTTTATGCTAAAACAATTTGCACCGTGAAAGTCTCATATGAATTGCATGACCACTTATTAGAGCAAGCCACCTCTCCCAAGTGACTGGGTCGCGGAGTAGATTAAAAGCAAAAGAAACATAATCTTGGGCTACCGAAATTGTTTTCTTTTAATTCCCATATTTCCCGGACCAAAGTCGGTTCGGAAAAATGGTCACTTAAACAATATAAGAAACCAACACTAAAGGCCCGTTCACACTCTTGCGACCTCTTAAAACTTGGTTCCTTAAAACTTCTTACAACCAGAGAAAACCAGAGGACACACTGGCGCCATCTATTGGGTAGCAGTGTAATCTTGGCGGTCCGGCATATTTTCTATTTCTCTCGCGCATTATCCTTTCTTCTTGGCTCGAAAAACTGTTGTCCACGTTATAAACGAACCTTTCTCATAGGTATCACGCACATTTGACCTCAGAAATCCCGCGAAACCTTCGCTTTTGTGAAATGCAGTTCCAGGGTCACCGCATAGATGGCGCCAGCGTGTCAGTGTGTTCTCTCGTCCTAAAAAATTAAAAAGTTTTAACAGATCTCGTCTCTCTCGGTCGTACTCGGTTGCAAGAGTGTGAACGGGCCTTAACACACTAATATAAGGCGGTTAACACAAGAGAGCCAGTGCAAACCGCTATTTGGCTACATGATCGCGGCTTTTCTAGTACCCTGCACAATTCTAATACGTAATAGCGCGTCCCTCTAGTTTCCGCACAATTCTAATAACATGAGCGCGCGTCCCTCTAGTTCCGCACAGTATAAACATGGCATGGTATAGTAGCTCGCAACGGCTCTAGGGAGTCGAAACATAAATGGCACGCCCGTCGGTGCAAGCACATGCAGTGATCTGTTTTTTTGTTGTTTTTTTTTAATTTGAAGGAAGCAATGCCAAAAATGTTCATTCCAATATGGGAGCGTTGTTCGGGGACAACGCCCCAGTTTCTGACACTGTGGTTAAATGGCGCAGACGCTTCCAGTGTGGCCAAATAAGAGGAAAGCATATCAAGGACGGCGACCAAGTGATTGCTGAAGTGGAGCGATTCCTGAACACTCAAAACGAGGAGTTCTATAACGATGGCCTCCGGCATGTGGTGCATCGCTGAAAAAGTGGGTAACTTTTGGTGGCGAACATGAAGAGAAAGTCTCAACTCCTACTCGAGTTTGATTGCTGAATCTCTATTCCTTCATGACAATAATACGAACTTTATCAACGCCCCTCGTAGTGACGTTTCCTCTTTGCTTGTGACTTTTACTGCGCTGAGTTGCATTCTTACCTTCAAGCTGGTCGGCAGAGCGTCGGGTTCAGGCGAGCCTTCTTCAGACCCAAACCCATACGTACGTAGTTTTCATATGCGCCATCCGAAACAGGTTGCGAAAAAACAAACGGTGTACTTGCTCAACCCCCCCCCCCCCCCCCCCTTTAAAATCTCGGGGTCTGAGTGGAAAAGACGGTAAGCGGGAAGAACAACTGCGACGAGCGCTGTTTGTGAAAGCTGGCGGCTACACATGAGTACGGCATTGTGCAAGACGCACGAGTCAGTTGGTTCGGTGCCAAGAGAATTCTGCAAATACGTGAACAAACAAGAGAACAATCAACACGTCAGGCGATTGAGTCAATAGCATGACCGGTCAACGGATAAAAGCAAGCGCTATGTGGCGGCAGAACGACAACGGCTCGAAAAGTCAGTAGAGCAGCCTACGAGGGAAGCGCGGCTAGCCGCGGCGGGGTCCCCCAGCCGGACCTTTTGTGACATCGGCTGACGGGCTTCCTCCTCTCTCCCCTTTCCCTCTGCTTCGGAGAGGCGTGGCTTCGGCGCTACTTTGAAGGCGCTTTTCCGGTTAATCCGCGCAGGAAAATGACCAAACGAATATGATATTCGTGATGGCTTAGGTCTAATTGACCAGGCCTGGGTGTTTTTATTCATATTTAAAACCGCTTCAGCTTCCCTTTAAGCAAAAAAAAAAAAAAGCGACATTTTTTTTTTTTTTTTGCCGAGTCACGTGTCGGGGATTGTTTCGGAGCTGGGAGTGTAGCTCGTGAAAACAACAGCGTCATATGCTGCCGGAGTGAGCCGGTAGATGACGCATGCCGTCTCTCCGGCCACCGCTCCCGCGTTATATTTAACAGTTGAGTACACTGTACATAGGGATATTCTTACCCCGAAAGGTAATCAGGGCTGTTTTCGAGCTCCCCAAAATCGTGTGGCCAAGATTTCGTAGCCCTTCGCTGAGGGCTCCCACGTGAGCTTGGCTGAACGCATGTTGGGTCTGATGACATGCACCACTGCCTTGGTGGAGGTTCCCGGTGCCGCGGCGTATGTATGTGACGGACTGCCTCCCACACTTATGGTTGCGCCTTCTGGAGTTTGTATGCGATGCTCCCTTGTGCTGTGCTGATCACTGCTTTGTTTGATCGCCGTGGATTTGCGCCTTCACTCCCGCTCGCAGTGTGTCTTCCATCATGTTGAGAAACTGGGCGATGCCCTTTAGCGATGTGGTATAGTTTCCATGCCGCGAGGTTCAGTCCCCCGTGGAGGCGGAAGACTACCTTGGTCTCGCCAATGAGAGCGAGGGAAGTCTGGTCCTCGATGTTGCCACCGCGGGTCGCTCGGGCTGAGCCTACTGCTGGAACGGGGTTTGCTGGCCCTCCGGTATTGGACAGAGTTGTTTCCCGTGGTACTTCGCGATAAGCCACGCGCTTCCCTTCTAAATAGCGACGGAGGTCTCCGGCGGATGCAATCGCCATTCTGGCGGTCGTAGGTTCCATTTTTGCTGCTTCTGGTCGGGGGTCTGGAACAATTCTCCTCCGAAAAGACGCAAAGATCTCTTCTGGCCGTTTTTCCCCCCGATAAGGAGATGGTTTTTCCGGGCCTTGTGTGTGATCTAGTTTCGCCTTTGAGGTGGCCGTGCCCCGTTGACGCTGCTAGGCCTAACAAGCGAGGCCCTAGTGTGGCGTGGTCTCCGCTAAGCCACGAAAGCGTGTCCAGAAATAGATTTCGTTTCCACTCACGTGCGAGAAGAGGTTGTCCTCTCGTCCGGGTTGACGTTAGGAAGTGTTTTGTGCCAATTAAGTTCCTGGGTGTATTCGCTGATGGTCCGGATTTGCAGGTCCAAAAAGCGGGAGCCCACGTGAACACATCCTTTGCGCGTGCTCTCGCCTCAGGATCCTCTCGAGAAGAAACTTATCCTGCGGCATTCGAACCACGAAAATCGCCGGTGACTTGTGTTTGTAGACTATATTTTGTGTGATGAATGAGCAGTGTGACCCCGGCTTTAGAATCGCTGTATACAGTGCTCGCTGCCACTGCGGCGCCAGTGCCACGTAGGGACAATACGGATGAAATGGAGCGAGCCCCGGGCAACCGACGTTGCAAACAATTAAAAAAAAATACCGACTCAAGTGGCAAAACAAGAGTGCGCTATGTACGCGGCCTTACACAAGGTTTACCTTAAAAGGATACTTCAACGAAATTTGAAATATACCCTTAGTGTTCAAAAACAGGTTGAATGTGATCCGCAATATCATTAAATGACAATCGCACGTTTGTATTTTGAGCCTGGTGGCTGTATTTGTCGTTAATAAACGGCCCACTCTGGCAAGCGCTCGGAGAGCAGCCAGCGGAGAGCACGTGACATTCCCCGCAATCGTGACGTAGTTCGTCTCGGTACGAGCAAAGCTGCGGCGAGGCTGACGTCGAGAGGATGTCGTAGTCGTTCCAGCCACCGAAGCGGCTGCTTTTGTACAAATTTTGAGTGACGGGTTAATCTTCTATAATCTTGTAGAGGGACAATAGCAATCGCAAAAGAGTTTTTCGGGGAGAGGGGAGGTTCTCCTTCCACTTTATTCTTGTGGTGGCCGGAGGCGAGACAGTTATCGTCACTGCCTGTCAAGGTTCCTAGATGGGCATTACAAATGAGGCGTTTGCGACATCCACTAGGTGCCTTTGCTAATCGTTTAATTCGTTTTAAAAATTCCTTTCGTGTCTTTTTTAGCAGGCTTTTTGGTGTGTCCGATGTGATACTGGTCCTTTGAACGCATATAGACCAAAAACTAAGCGCCGAAATTTTGTTGTTGTATCCCTTAAAAAAAAAAAAAAATGGTTACTTTGATAATGAAGCTGTCAACAGAGTCTCGATATGCAAGTGATGCGGGTATTTGTTCAATACAACGACGAATTCACGAGAAAACAAAGTACTTGACTTTGTCGAGTCAACCTTGGTATCTTGTATTCAACGTGCATGACAAGATTTAGTGTTGTCAGGCGGGTAGGATGAAACACATATATATGTATATATATACTATATATCTTTTTATTTCGATGTCAGTTTGTCTTGATTCATTAGGACCTTCTTTCCTCCCCGCTCTTTCGCTCAGCATTAACGCGCTTCCCTGTCGTAATAATGCTGCAGTGATCGGCAATTTGGGTGTTCTGCGACAAACTGGACCCTTGAGGATCATTTTAATGCACATCAGTTCTGCCCAGCAGGTAAGCGTGTTTATACCAACACCACGCAGAACAATCAACGCCTATGCGCTAGAATTTTTACGTCATCATGGGGGAGACCGAGCCAAGACACCGACTGAACACGAGTGCTTGCGTCAGCGATCGGCTGGGCCTCGTGTCCAATCAACGTGTCGATAGACGCTCGGCATCGGGCTCGGGTCGGATCGTTGAGTTGGCGCCATCCGACTAGGCGGAGAGCCCGCTCAATAAGTTACGCTTAAAGGGGCACTGACAACCCAAAGGTCGTATTTTTTTTTATTGTCTAAAACGATGCAAGTTGTAGTCACAGACACGCACAAAAAAAACCGCATCGCGAAAAAAAATTTCCCCGCGCGCGCGTGCGCCTTTTTATTTTTGGCGTTTAAATTTCCCGCGCTCACCTCCTCGCTTCTTTTGATAGGTGACGTCAAAAATCAGGAAATTTAGAAGCTTTGTAGGTGAACTTTCTATAACATTTAATAACGGCAATCGTAAAACATGTTTTTTTAACGCAATTGCGAACGCACTACGGCCCATCTTTTGAAATACCAAGAATCAGAGTTCGGTTGTGATGTTGCTTCCTAGATTTGTACCCCCCTCGGAAAACTTGGCGGCGTTCGTCGGCGAGCAACACGGCGAGCCGGGAAAGAAACCGGTTCTTCCCCGCGCCGGCGTGATATCACACAGACATGTACAAATTACTCAAAAAGGTAGTTAAGTTAAGTTACTGAGTATCGACGCCAAAAGTAATTGGAGTAGAGTAGAAATTACGCATTTGTAATAGTAATTGAGTAAACTACAAACTACTGTAAAAGAGTAGCGAGTTACTTTTAAGTACTTTCGAAGTTACTTTTTTATATTTTTGTGCTAGCAAATGAACAGCAGTTTTGATTCGTGAAAAACCTTGCGAGCCTGAAATAAATTGCCGTCATTTTATGACTTGAGTTTTCACCAAAATAGTTATTCGCTCGCAGAAGAAATTTACTTTCGAAGTTATGATAGGAGAGTTTTCGCCTTTTCCTACTAACGACGTCCCCAGCTAAGCTAAAAATACGTTCCACCGACGCGCTGAATGGAACGGCAGCGTGAGGTTTGAGAAGCATGCTGTGCAGGATAGGGTAAAGCGGTGTTGGCATCTTAGTGTCCATGACGAAACATGTGAGGTTTGCTCATTTGGGCGGTTGTATAACAAACTCTCTCCTTTGTCTTTTTCTTCGGCAAGTTGAGATTGTTTATGACTGGCCCTCTTTATTCCCACGACGTTCGGAGAGTACGCTGAGCGAGTGCACCTGACCGTCAAGGGTTCAAGTCTCACGCCACGACGATGAGATCATCCGGACGACTGCGCGTCTCGTTGCAGTGCTAGGCTACGCTACCGAAAAGAAAATTGTTTTTTTTTTTTTTATTTAGCAGATGATAAAACGAAGTATACTTCGCCGCTGACTCCGGGTCCAATAAAAGGAACTCCCAAGGGTGACTCGCAACACTCGCCGGCGACCTACGGTATCCTGACGCGCCTGACACGCCTGACAAGTAAATCGTTTTCACAAAGAGGAGGTCTCCCTGTCGTGGAAGGTCGGAAGGGCTCGAAGGATTACTTGAACAAGCCTTGACGCTCGTACAGTTGCAGCTGGAAGCGGGAATGTGCTCCCATGAGCGGATTATCGTTTTCTGCGTTTCTGTGCGGTGGAGTCCGGCCTGTTGCAAGCGAGTATTCACTGACGACGAGGGCGACGATGGGAACACGGCGCCAGCGCGAGGTCATGCCAGTGGCGCCTCCTGTAGAACCCCCAAACCGCCTGAGTCAAACTCACAAAGGGCAGGCAACATGAAAACAACAACCTTCGGAGTGCCCCCGTCTTTGCTTGCACGGTTGCAGCTGAAGGCGCGGCGCCTGCGTGCATTACCGGATTAAGTCAATACCCGACCAAGGCTTGTTAAGCATCTCTTCCTGCGTTCGTGCGCGTCGGTGTTATGTTTTGGCTGCTCATCGCCACCTTGGCCCAGGACGCCCTGTGATGCATTTTCTACGGCTGCGAGGGGGCCCCTTGTTCGGGAAGGCCGCTTCATCTGCCGGCGCTTTCGAAAGTAGTTAGTAATTTGAGTAGAAGTTACCTGAAAAATGTAGTTAAAGTAAACTCTATATTACCCAAATAAAGTGTAATTGAAAGTTACAAAGTTACTCGGAAAGTAGTTAAACTACAGTAGTTTGAGTAGAGTAGTTGAACTATGTCCAAGTCTGGATATCACCCCTTCTCGCTTGGGGTTGCCGTGGCAACGGCGGAGGTCTGAAAAAAAAAGTCGAGTCGCAGGAGACCGCAAAATTTGTCTCACTGTACTGGCGCGGACCGCGCGGGAACTTCAAATTCGGCATTTGGAAATTGTTTTTTTTTAATTCACAATACTGAATTTTCAAGTTTCGAATTTTGAGGGTAATGTCCCGGCATCGTTTTCAATCGTTCCGGATAATAAAAAAAAATATGATTTTGATGTGTCAGTGCCCCTTTAAGGCGCGTTCACACCTGCGATGTAAAGTACTCGCGCGATGCGTCTAGATCGCATCGCAAAAAAAGTTAGATGGTCACACTAGCCTGCGCGATGAGTGAGTCGCTTCTCAAAAACTCTCGCTCCGAACACCGCTGATTGGCTGTGCCGCTTTGCGACTAGATCGCATCGCAAAAAATCGGCTCAGCTAGCGACTGCTCGAAACGCGTCGCTTTTTTTTCGGGATGGTCGCTTTCCCAATGAAAGTTATCGCGCGGCTGCTGCACAACGCCGGTGTGAATGCGCCTTTAGAGTATCGGCACTCCGTTCCCTGATCGGCTTGTGGGCGCCGCCATCTTGGCGCTTAGTGCAGAGCAGACGCCACTATCGATCGTCACAATTCAGAAATGCGACTTCGTCAGGTTTTGATACGTTGTGAGGAAGCTCAGGTGATATGGGCTTGCTGTGTCGCGAGCTGTTTCAACATTTCCGCAGAACGGAAAAGCGTTTCCTGCGATTACAGATGAAGCTACGGATAACTGGCAATCGTGATTTTAAGCACCAAGACGAGTAATGTCTAGTTACCCCGAAGCGTAGCTTATTAGTGGCTCTAGCTTATACTATGTTTCGACATAACAATGCAAGCGACGAAAGCTACGGCCTTCAGTAATTTGGTCATTGGACCAGTTTGTCCATGGATAAAAAATAACGCGAAAAATACGAGGAATAAGGCAAGAGGGACAAGACAAAGGGCCTGCTAAGTCTTTTGGTATGACCAGTTGCCGATTGGCGAAGAGGGCGATGACTTCACGCCGGTATCTTACATGACATATTACTTAAGAATATTGCCTGGCTCGGCAGCTCGAGAGGGCGATGAGGTTAATCATGGGGAAACAGATTGATGGCTAGTGTGTGAGCATTGAAAAAGCCCGTGTAAGAAAAATAAACTGCAGTAAGGTGGTAATATTGGGCCAGTTGGTCATAGACAAGGAAACCAGTGCGCAAAAATACAAAGACCGAGGCAAAGAAAGACGAGACAAGTTGCAGTCTTGTCCCTCTTGCGTCGTCCTTCTTGAATTTGCGCCTTTTCTGTTCCTCTTGTCTTGGTCCTTGTGCGTGCGTGCGTGCGTGCGTGCGTGTGCGTGTGTGCGTGTGCGTAGCGTGTGCTGCGCGGTGTGTGCGTGTGTGTGGTGCGTGTGTACGCGTGTGTGCGTCGTGCGTTTGTGTAGTGTGTGTGCGTGTGTGTGTGCGTGCTGTGTGTGCGTGTGTGTGTGCGTGTGCGTGAGCGTGTGTGTGTGTGTGTGTGTGTGTGTGCGTGCGTGTGCGTGTGCGTGTGCGTGTGTGTGTGTGTGTGTGTGTGTGTGTGGTGTGTTGTGTCTGTGTGTGTGGCGCACTAAGGCCACCGGTGTTCGGGTCTATGTGCCGCCGATTTGACGCGACCGAAAAGCATGGGAAGCTGGTGGATCTTTTCCTCTGGATTATTATATGACTGTAAGGTAAAAGTGTGTACCTTGAAAGCGCACTTCACCCGTTGTGGACATTCACGTGCTTCGCCTCTTCGCTCTAATTACCCTGTGGAAGGAGCAGGTTATGTTGAAACGCAATATAGCTATAACGTCCAAAAGGCTAGTGTCGTCTCTGGACAGATCGACCATGCCGTGGCTTTGAAAAATGATCTAAACATCCGCGTAGCAGAACCATTATAACTTATAGACTGTATATATTGGGGGTCTCAAAATCATTTGAGTTTCGAGTTCGGGGGCCAGATACCCACCCCCGAAAGGTTCAAGGGGGGGGGGGGGGGGGGAGGGGGGGGGTTGTTGAACGGCCTTTATGCTCTTGCTTGTGACAACTGTAGGTTTGATTCGTTTCAAGGACTGCTTTATGCTCTTGCCTGATGTGATAACAAGAATTCAAATGACATCGCCTCGCCATCATGCTGACATTTTAATATAGATCCAAAGAGTTCGCACACTGAGGTTTCAGTCGGTCAGTTTACTTCGGAATTTTTCAAACTCAAGATGTTTCGAAAAAAATGTTTCTTCATGAGACATTTATTGCTTTTCTGGAGGAATTTTTATTAAAGCACTCTAAAAAAAAAAATACCCTTGCATTTTATGGTGATATCATCAGAAGTTTAGAATTCTTTGCTCATAGATTTTTCTTCGGCAGTTCGTTATGCTGAGCGAAAGTTAATGCTGCTGAGGTGACCAAAAGCTTCACTTCAAAACAAAGTGAATATGTTTTAAGAGCACACCTACGTATCGAGCAAACGTGAATTGTTGGCATTTGGTTGTTATATCGCGTGCCTTTTCTATCGCTCGAGACATACGGGAACAAAGGCTCGCAGCCGGTTACTTCCTTGCGAGCTCGAACCCAGTGCGTCACGGGCCGCATGCGGCCCGCGGGGTTGCGTATGTGAGGCCCCTGGTATAGATTGAATGTTTCACGAAGTCATGGCTACTTCCAGGTGTTGGGATGGAAAGCGCTTGCACATCGCAACTTCAAATGGCTATTTTTATGCTTTACTCGAAAGATTTCGGGAAAACCGTTTCTGACCGACTCTAGTTGAGACGTTGGTTACCAGGGTTTCAGAGATAGCACCTTTACTGAATGTGCACCTTCCCTTCGAGTTACAGATTATTACTTGTCCGCTTCTGGGCTTTATTTCGTCGGACGACGGTGAGCTTTTAATGTCTCACGTATGAAAAAAAAAGGTAGATTGACACGAAAGAGAACGAACAGGATAAGAAAACTTCCAACCCGCAAGGGGGGCCCCCTTAAGGTGAGAAGCCACCAACGACAGTCAACTGTCGACATATTCTTACACTTCACTTTAGACTCGCATTCCACAAACCACCGTAGCGAGCATCCTCCAAGCCGACAGCGCAGTGAAAGCAGCAAGACGTCCGTCCGACCAATCGAGGGTCGCCCTCGGGTCACGTGACAGCGGCGTCACACTGCCTTCGTAAGGCCGGGGGTTTAGTTCGCCCCGCAAAAGCGGCGCGGTATATATCCGGTGCGCTGTCACCTCGTGTGGCGGAGCAACTCAAAGACGGACGACTCCGAGTGTGCAATCAAGACATTCCGGCTGTCACAGAATGGTCCTAAATGAGGCTAAGATGCGTTCCTCCGACGGCTCCATTACTCCTTTGTCTCCCCCCGTGAGGCGCGAGCGCTCACGGTCGCGCTGCGCGCTCACTGGACCGACACAAATGTGACGAACGCTTAGTTCTCCTTTATTACGCATTTATTATTCCTATTTTGCCTTGACAGTTTCGCAGGGCGCCCTCTCTGGGGAATGCAGCCTGACGCCTCCCGTCTATGCAATGGCACCAGTCGCACATGTACGATCTGGAACGTGCACACGTCGGGGAGCAGGGGAGCAAGCCCCCGTCCTCTCGTGGTCAAAACGCAATTGTGTCTGGTTCCAACCGAGTGTTCTGTGCAGCCTTCTGGGGCCCGTTTGCTTCGCTCGAAGCCGGTTAACTTTAACCGCGGTAAAAAGTTAACCGCATTTAGCTACGAGGGGGAATTTTCGGTCACGTGATTGGCAGAGTCAGGACGGCGGGGAAACATGGCGGTGCCCCGGCGAGCGAGCGTCGCTCGCTTTGGAAGAAATATTTCGAAGTGGCTGCAATAATGGGCGCGTTAATCAGCAACGAATGATGCGGGAGGCTTTCGGTTTGCCTTAGCTCACTTACATCGCAAAGCAAGAGTAATGACCTCGCCGCATTTTTGAGATAGTCTTTCGATTCCGGCCATCCCTAAGCCTAATTGAACGCGGTAATTGTCGGCATAGCAACGTCTTTTGTGATACTATAGTGGATTGCCCGCAGTTCATTTCATCAGGAAAATACAGCGAGAAAAAAATATTAGTTTTTTTGTTTTTGTTCTTTTTATTGCAAAAATGTACGACGCATTACCGAAAGCACAGTCGCAGCCCCAATGTAGCGTTAGTAACCCCAAATAGAGGTCGAGGTTCCCGAACAAACAGTTGTCTTATTCAAAAGTTATATGATTTTCCTGAAATTTTCATTGGGAAAATGACGCCCATTTTTGCAATTGGCGCCACCCATCTCCACGTATTCGGGGGCTCCGTCGGCACTTATCATTTTTGAAAAAGATGACGGTTTGTTCTTAAACTTTAACACTGGTTCGTAGATGACCCAGGTCCAGGTGCTCGTAGATGGCGCTAGCGTACCAGTTTGTGTCGTAAGGCTGCACAAGGCTCTACAAAGCGCTCTGTGGCAACCGAGCGCAAGCGTGTGAACCATCCCCCGAGTGTACTCGGGTTCGTTGCAAACTCTCGTAACCGTCTACGAAACTGGTACACTGGTGCCATCTACCAGGTCTCCCTGGCAACTTTAGATCGTGTATTTATATACATCATTTTTACGGACCATTCTTTCACTGTAGCGCTAACAAGGGAACGCAACGCAATCGAACAGGCATAAGCGCCAATAGGGAGTTTTCGTAGATCGTTTCCGGCGTCCCACAATGTTCTCCGCAACCCGCTACGAGATCCGGGTTTCTTCAATCAAGGCTAGCGGTGCGCAGGCGCAGTAGCGAATACGAGCGGGAGAACAAGTTTCGCCTTTCTTAGTTTCCACCGACAACCCAAATGAACTTAACTGAGTGTGATCACGTTGTGAAAAAGGGACGTTATGACCGATCAAACGAGCACGTGCTACCACCACACCGTCAGTTTAGGGCAGTGGTTGCTTCTCAACCACTGATGTTTCTGAACCCCTTGTGGATCGGCGGAGATGATGGACGACCCTGTTCGTGGTGAGGGGAAGGAAAATGTATAGGGTAATTATGATAATGATTTAATAAATATACGTTACTAAAGGCTGCGTGAAGTAGACTTCTCTCATGGATAAACAGACGAAAAAACTCACCCGAACATTTGATCGTTTCTTCTCAATCAGAAAAAAATACAACTTTTATTGCTGGGCTTGACTGATGAGGCAGAGCTTCGCGGACCCCCATTTGGGAACCACTGCTTTAGGGGGTGAACGGAGTTAGTGTAACCCATTACGTTTACGAGGAATTTCCGCAATTTAACTCGAATTTTTCTTCCAGCAATATTAGGTGCGTACGAAATCAGGGTTGTGTCTTCAGGCAACGGAATGACTATACTAAACGTTACTTTCGAAAGTCACCTGTGGATCGCACTTTTCGTTATCGGCTAACTCGCTCAAAACGAATACTCAAAAAGGACTCCTTTCAGACATTGCAAATACAGTACCCCCCCCCCCCCCCCCTCCCCCATTTTTTTCCTCTTTCTCTAATACAAAGGGAAGCTGAAGTGGTTTCGTGTTTCAGGACGAAGACACTTATATATTCGAGGTTTTTAGAATAGGGCGCCCCAAGCCTTTGGTTCCCCAAAGCAGCTTGTGGGACATCACTGCGCAAGCGCAAACGTTTTGGACATGCGCAGTATGACGCCCCAAGCTACTTGGGGGGCCGAAAGCGTTGGAACACCCTATTCTAAAAGTCTATTAACTCCCCCCTCCCTCCAAAAAAAAAGGGAGAGAAAAAAAGCTACGTGTTCCTAGAGACCCCGTGACCTCCGGCAATAAAGTGAATCCTCGTAGGGCTTTTTGTTAGCTATTGAAAACAACCTCTTCTTTGTACCCAGACCGGTTAAAGCTTTACGTTTTCGGTAACAAGTTGGTCTTCGTAACTAAAACCCGCTCGCATGTTGCCAGCGCTTCGCAGCCCTATACGACGGCTGAGGAAAGCCTGGCACGCGGGCATGTAATAGAACGGGCTCGCCTGCAGAAGTGACACGGCGCGAGACGTGAGCCAAATACGAAACTACGGAGCTCACGCGGAGGCAGCTATGCCTGAACCTCCCCCCCCCCCCCTTTCCCCCTGCGTTGCTCATTTTGGTTGCCCGGAACACGCCGCGGGTGTGTATCAATTTTGGGAAAGATGGATTCGTCCAACCTGGCAAGGATTTAGCGGGTAATCTTGAGGTGCGAGTCGAACAAAAAAATGTTTTGTTTTCGCAGATTTTTGTTTTACTAACTTCTAACGCAGAATGCGTTAATGGGTCTGATTTCACGCAAAAAGAGGGTGCGTTTAAGTGTACCAAGAGCCTTTACACGCATGCCAAGACAGCCGGCCGAAGTTACACGGTGGCGCCGACTGTCATTGAGCCGCTAACAATCAATAAGTTCAACTGAGCTGGTCTACTGAGTTAACTGAGGGGGTTCGCCACAATGGTTGCCCTAATACACCTCAAGATGGAGGTGTCCGCCGCATTGCCGGTGGTATGGTGTACTAGAATACTGGGCAGTGTAGCGAGGGCGGGCGGAAAGGGGGCTCTTTCAGTGATGACCGGATCGGTGGCCGCAAGAGGGCGCAACGTGTAGTAGGCGTGCTGCCGGAGTGCGGAGCGCAGGCAGCTGAGCGGTAGCGCTTGGCTGGCTTGGCGTTCCGCACGGGTTCGATTGTTTCGTATTGTTTGGCTAACTCTTTACGGTACTCTTTATTTCTGCTGTTTCACATAATATTTATCGCAATAATTCGTTGCCAAATGCTTTGCCCGAGACGTGCATCTTCGGGCGTCCCGCCAGAAGATGCACGTCTCGGGCAAAGCCTTTGGCAACGAATTATTGTGATAAATATTATGTGAAACAGCAGAAATAAAGAGTACCGTAAAGAGTTAGCCAAACAATACGAAACAATCGAACCCGTGCGGAACGCCAAGCCAGCCAAGCGCTACCGCTGCCTGCGCTCCGCACTCCGGCAGCGCGCCTACTACACGTTGCACCCTCTTGCGGCCACCGATCCGGTCATCGCTGAAAGAGCCCCCTCTCCGCCCGCGCTCGCTACACTGCCCAGTATTCTAGTACGCCATACCACCGGCAATGCGGCGGACACCTACTGTACAGGACCACAGTACACATCGCGACACTGCTAGCGCGAACACGACATTGGCGCTTTTTCCTCATTTACTTCGAAAGAGTATTAGTGAGGACGAAATTTTATCACCTGCATTATAAACCTGAATGAGCTTTTTCAACTTTGCTGAGATCCTTTGGTTTCTCATAGAAAAACCTGCGATCGCTTTTTCGCGCTAACAGTGTTGCGTTCTGAACAGGCGGAAACTCCATCTCCCCCGGAAAACGTTCGGGAAGTCTCTTGAAAGGGACGTTCCAAACGTGTGTAATCCCCTGGATAACGTAGGATAAGCATGCTGATGGCATGATACATAAACAAATGTCTTCTTTTGTGACCCTATAATTTCGCTGTCACTGTAGTTGTGATCAATGAATTCCGTGGTTGAAACGCACTACCGTAATGAATTGTTTCTTTGTTTGGGAAAACAAAATGGGGCTTACAAAACGGATTATATCGACTACTTCCGTAAGCTGCATGGTACGCTATAGAGGTGTCACTGTCGTCTTTCGCAACTACTTTCACGGGCTTTCGAAGGAATTTCCAGCACTAGCCTTTATCGTATTCGCTGTTACTACGTAGGGTCTTCGAACAGGACTGTGCGAATAGTTAGAAAAATGTGTCCACTCACCAGCTCTGGTAGTAACCAGAGTGGATAAATTCTTATTTATCCACTGAGCACCAGCTATCGATATGTGTGGGCACCAGGGCGCACAGATAAATTTTTAATTATACACCAGGCGCCAGCGCACAGATGAGACTAATGAGGTGCACCCAAAGACTCCGGAGGCGATGGTACTTGCTTTTCCCAAGAGCTCGGGAGAGGGGGGCTCCCGAGCTCCCCCGTAGTCGGCGCCTATTGCGTTTTGTACCTCTACATTCTCCAACGTGAGGTCATGATCTTGATGAGCTTCAACATCTTCAGGATAAATGACTCAGTATCTTGAGCTGGGCCACAAGACCTTTCAATTTTCTTGCGGTAAAAAAATAGGCCTCTTAGCACCTCCTCATTGAAGAGACGGAGTGCCGGGCCAACCCTCATCTTTTCAAAGCCGTTAGGAAAAAAAAAATAATTTGCTGATGTGAGGTCATAACCTTCAATGTCACATTTTCACAGTCACTTCTTCAAGCCTTTCTAATGCAGTCAGCGTGCACAGGACCCTTTGGTGTGTCGAAGCCAGTGTCTATAAAACCGATTTAGCAGATACTTTACGGAGTGCGAAAAGTCAGAAAAAAAAATATGTAGAAGACGACTGTGATGACTGCCTGCATTACATGAAGCAGTCTCCTTGTCACTCCTTTTAATGTTGCGGGACCACGACTCACGCCGATCGAACTCGAGAGGGGCACGAAAAAGGGAACGGGCTCCTTTGCAGGACCGGTAGCCACTGTTGCAACCCGGCACGGACCCCAGGAATTGAAATTAGGGTGGGGGGGGGGGGGGGGGGGGGGTTCGGGGGGCATTGAGAATATAAGAGTCGTTGCGAATTAAGGGGGTGCCTTCGGAAAAACAAGGGGGGGAGTACACCCCCGTAGGGGGGTGTAAGGAAATCACTGCTCCGGCACAAAACACGTCCCGTCTTTCCCGCCGTTTTTCCGTCATTGCACGCGTTGTCTACATGCTACTGAACGGCACCGATCGCAATCCATTTCACTCAATCATTAAAAAAAAACACTGCAGCAAAACAAAGCAACGACGCGAACCACGCGATCACAAGCAGTACGACAACACGGCAATCCGAGCGGGAAGGAGCAAATAATGTCGGAAGAGGTGTGATTCGGCGCCAGAGCTGTCGCTAGAGTGATCACGGCACGTCGCAGAAGCCAAAGCTCGGCGAGGGCGGCCATTGTGATGTCAGCGCCAATAAAACTTTCGTTATAAACAAAACGAAAATATAATTTTATTTTGTTTTCGACGTTAAAAATGACTGAAAAATATGCACATAGTTCATTTGCATTACTATAAAAAGGAAAGGTGATGTCACGTCAGTTTTGGTTTTGTTTCGGTTTCAACTATGCATCCCTTGAAACCAAGGAGGTTAGAAGTACTAGGAGAGGGCACGTTGCAATATGGGTGAAGCCTAGTCATAAAAAGTTTAAACGATGTTGTGGCCAACGTGACCGTAGATCTCTCTGGCAATTGGTGCGCGTGACATGTCACGTGTGAGATGGATGGTTGATTGTAGAAGGATTCCTTGCAGGCTTGCGCGCGCTCCGTCCGGTAGGTTTTATTAGATCGAAGGATAGACGTGAAGCAAGCAGCTCCGTCAGGTAGGTTTTATCAGATCAAAGGCGTGAAGCAAGCAAGCGCTGGCAAGCGTTTGAGGCGGGCGGTCGGGCGGTTCAGAAAACGAAAGCCCGGCCTGCCGCCGGGACGCTGATTTCCGCCGGCTACGGGATGGGCGCCTGTAGCGTGGTCGGCTGCCACAATCGAACTGGCCTTTCCTCGGCGGGAGTTACCTTTCACCGGTAAGCCGGTACGTTACCCAAACCACGCCAACAGGCAATCGTTACAGCGCTGACGTTCCACGTTGAATACTATCAAGGTTCAAGGTGTTTATTGGCACAACTTCCACACAGCCGAGTGTCTGAGGCAGCCAAAAGGCAGACGCCGTACAACCAAGTACTGCCTGCCTCCTCGGCTGTGTGTCAACAGGTGAAATGATGAAGATAATTATAAAAATGAAAGGGAGGGAGAAATGGTAGTTACACAAAGTTACTGAGCTCGGAGGGCACGCGACGCAGTCCTGCTGAAGTCGCGGAGTTCGTCCCCAGTCCCGGGTAGGGGCGGGCACGTACGTGCGCTCTGTAAAGACAGGTACGAGCTCACCGCGGAGGGTAACAGTGAAGCTTCGTGTCGCCGGGTGCAGGTGCGGAGAGGGATAGGACAAACTGTCCGGCTAGAGATACGGGGAACCGATGCTAGGTAGGAGCCGGCCAGCGAGGGGCCAGCGGCAACAGCAACGAGTCGGACACGCGCCACTGTTCGTCGGTGGCTCGGCGGTGCCAGCCAGA
Source organism: Ixodes persulcatus (assembly GCA_013358835.2). Taxonomy (NCBI): domain Eukaryota; kingdom Metazoa; phylum Arthropoda; class Arachnida; order Ixodida; family Ixodidae; genus Ixodes; species Ixodes persulcatus. Next base: position 372,890 of record JABSTQ010010594.1, on the reverse strand, counting down.
AGTCCGCAGGCGTTCATCGTAGTCAGAGGAATGGTCGTGACGGGCCAGGATGGTAACGGTCTGTAGAAAACATAATGCATTTGCTTCATAGTTGAGGGTACATAAACGAAGCGCAGCAAGCGTAGAATCGGTCGCCTGGGCGCGGGCGACACGCACAGTTTCCAGCTCTGATGGCTGATAAATAGAAACCACCATTCTCCCTGTTACCCGCAACCGTCAACCACGCTACAGTCACGTGATGTGGTCACGCGGGCTTGATAAGTGAGGAGGTAAGGAGGAAAATGAGAAAGAGGCGAGGCGTCAAGGGAGCATGGCTTGTGGAGGCTGCGCGGCTGACGTCATGCCCTCTCCTAGTCTTCTATTCTCCATGCTTGAAACGCATCTCAACTGGGTTTGTTAGGCCTATGTACTGTGTAACTCCCGACAACTTTGCCTGGTGTTAATCTGGTGTGACGACATAAGGTCAACCAAGTTTCAGCCGATTTAGCCACGATGTCTGAACGCAAACAAACAAGCCTTCGCTTCGAGTCTCTCAGCTTGCAGTAACGCATAAGGCGTCAGGGGATAAGTTCAGAAAGGTTTAAGGAAACGCAAAGTTGAACCAAATATTACCTTTTAGTGAGTCGTTTTTTGAGCCATTCCGAATTCATGAACATTGCAGCTGCTCCATTCTGTGAAACCGTATCTGGCATGCAACCTTTTAATGAATCGTTAAACCGTAGCAGCAGTATAAACAATGATGATTATTGGGTTTGACCGGCAGTGCCTTTTTGTAGCAAACATCTGAAAGGTCCTCCAGCGTGCAAATCCGTCGCTCGCATTTCACGGCGCACAACTGATGTACACAAGGCGGTTCAGGTAACATTTACCGGTCAAAATTTTAAGAGCTCTGAAGCTAGATGGAGTAAAAGTTATATTAATTAATACGGCTGGGCACTTGATTGATTAAACTACCGATTAATTGATTAAAGCCTTAATCGCGATTGATTGTTTTAAATTTTTACAAACCAAAAGCAAGTAAAATTTTAACACTTTCACCACGCAGACGTGGGCGAATACACCTGTATGGAGGCAAGATTTAGGTGAAATTTTTACCTACGTAAAGTGAAGGGCTGAGAGTTGTAACTCCAAACAAGTGGAGAAGGTTATGCGTGTCGCAGAGACTCCAACGCCATGCGAATGTCCGTTTAGCGCAGCAGAGACTACTGCGAACAATCAAACGAGTTCGCTATTGCCGGAGAATATCGACGAACCTCTTTTCCTTTGCGGTCGAAGTAATAATTTGTGAGTTGTGTTGTGTTTCGGCTCTTTTCAACAATGATTGAAAATCCCAAATCGTGCATTTCCCTTTAATCACAAATTGTGAGAAAGCAAAAAAAGAAAAAATCTATGCAGTGATGTTTTGTTAATATGGACGCCCCCGTTCCCCCAAAATATCGTCCATAATGTGAGTTTTCCAAATTAACGAGACCAAAACTCATGTATTTTCCAAGTTCGTCCCCGAAAATGGTGTCCATATAGTGCGGTATTCATATTAATGGGGTCCATATAACGAGACATGAATGTAAATTTTGTTACTATTATATATATATATATATATATATATATATATATATATATATATATATATATATATATATATATATATATATATATATATATATATATATATATATATATATGCATGGAAATGAACGAAGCCGATTAATCGGCTAATTAATCAATTAAAGTGCGGCGAATAATCGGGTTAGTTTTTTTAATCGACACCCAACCCTATATAATAACCGATCACAAAGGGAGGTGATGTGTCTCTGTCCTCCGGAAATTGAACGATCGTTCACGGTGTTTGCCGTCACACCAAATCGCTTCGTCTGCTCACACCCGTCACCGCGGCTAGTCGGCCTGGATCACGAACATTTACTCACACGCGCAGTTTACAGTGTTCATTATCGCTTGCACATTATCAGCAGTCCTCAAAATGATTTAGTTTGACCTCTCGAATAAAGCAAAGACTATAGCAGGATGGCATATCGCCTCCCGCTGTCCTAAGCCTAACGCTCGCTGGTCCGGCGGTGTCAGTCGCCGAGGCAACGTTGCGCCGAGGCGGCCGCCATCTTGTATTTTTTCCAAGTCTTCGACGATGCTGGCTGCTTTACGGTGACGACTCCAGCGGCCGGAATGGAAGAAACGAACGAGAAACGCACCCCGAAACCCCTATTCGCACGCGCTCGTACGCAGTGGCGTCGGCGAAGTGCTCGAGAACGAACCGTTCGCGTTAAAACGACGAACTAAAAGCCGCGGCCCGCGAGGCAATATAAGGCGGAACCTGGCAGGTTACTAATAAGTACCCCCCCCCCTCCCCACACACACACAAACGTACATACACTCTCCAGGAAAGATGGTGCAAGCAATTTAATTGTTTGTAAATCTGTTGTAATCGAACGTATTCATTTTTATATGGTACCCTTGTGCGTTTGTTTCTTATTCGCGTTCACTGTATTACATAATGGTAATTGTTATTCGCCAAAGAGATGTACGGAAGATAAAAAAAAAGTAAAGGTACCTCGTATCTTGTATAAATTTTGTCCGGAATCGCGACTTTTATCATCGTTCATTTCAACAGTTTTGTCGCACAGAATGGCTTAATATGGTGGGGACAGAGATGGCAAAATGACTTGCCAAATGTAATTAAGTTACATTACTAATTACCTTTCTAAAAACTGCAAATATTTAATTAATTATATTACAAATTACCACAAACAAAACGTAATGACATTAGATGGCAATTATTTTCTAAAAGTAATAGAATTACGTCTCAATTATTTTTTAATACCTTGAGGAAGTAATTCGTGCTCACTTAATTTACAGTATATGTACCAACGCTGAGATCTTCCTGTGTACACTGCAACAGCCTTATGCCCTCAGAGTGAACCATATTGAACAGTCATTTTGTGACGCACATGACAAAAGTGTTAAACTTCATGAATAGATTATTCTTTATGTGGGACTCAAAGACAGCCGACTCACCGGTTTCGCTGTTCATACAACCGTGAGTGTCCTTAGTTTAAGGGTAATATGTTTCCGTCGTCCTGATTTAGAAAAATTATAGTCCACGTCAGTCTGTTAAGTCGGGCCATGAGAGCTCGTTCTTACAAGGAGTCGTCACGTGAAACGCTTCCTTTTCGCCACGGGCGCAGTCTGATCCTATTCTTCCAAGAGCACTAGTTGAAGTATTTTCAGTTGCTCTCAAGGATTATTGTTCCTTAACACCCGAAGAGCCCAAGTTATTGTACTTTGCCACACGAGGGGGTGAACATCTGCTAGGTAGAGGCGTCACCAGTTGATGAAAGGGTCCTAATACTATGTATGTACTTTCCCAACAAACGGGTGGCGATACCTGCTCATAGGCTCATTCTCGAGCAAACGTCCCAAGGAAAGACAGCGAGGCATACCGCGAGCGGCGCCTGCTTTGCTCGATTCCAGTCGTTTTGAGACTTTAAAAAGCACAATTACCTAACAAGGCCAAGGATACGCACGAAACGTTCTGGGGCCTTGACAAAGCATTTAGGAATAACTATTTATTTCGGTCGTTTGTTGTTCCTAATAATCGAAGCTTTCGGTTTGACCTTGCTTGACCAAAGAGCACAAAGGCTGGAGATAAGTTTGTCCTGTCCTCTCAGGTTTTAAAATGTTTTGACTTCACTGGAGATGTGCCGTTCGCCTAGTAGCCTATCATCCATTTATCCCTAAGATGACAGTGCGGTGGAAGCTACGTTCTCGTTGGAACAGTCACAGGCCTATCTTCCGCCACGTAACCACGCTGTCGTTCATAACCACGCGCGGAGAAAGGGACGGGTCAGGCGATGAAGGGAGGTGTTTGATTGGTTCTGTTGTGCTCGCAACTCCCACCGCACTGTCAGCTCAGGGGTGAACGAGGTATAGTATCGTCGTGATAACGTGACGCCGTGAATCTGTCTTGCCTCGAGGTCGTGAGACGTGGCCTTCCAGCAGCGATGTATTTACAGATAAGGTTTTCTCCTTCGCTTTTCCAGCCCCCCTATGTGCGTCTGTCTTGTTCTTCGTACCAGGCGTTGCACTCAGATGGCAGTCGTTTATTTGCTCTGGTGTCTCTTTCACAACCTTACACCATGCAACATATTTTTTTTTTACAGCGGAGCGATTAAGGGTTAGTTTTCCCAGGATAGTGTTCGGCACCAAACAAATGTCGACACCCGTGGTCGACACAACACTCTGGTTGCACCGTCGCTCATTGATGGCGGTAGCTGTCCAGTGTGTTGTGTTTGCCGGTTGTCTGCTTGTCGCCGTCGCTCATAGATCGCGGCAACCTTTCCAGCCTCGGCAACCAGACAACTGGTTGCTGCTTTCGCTCATAGATGGCGGCAACATTTCTTCGGAGGAAGATGAACAGAACGAGCGGCGATGTGCGCAGCAGCGCGAATGGTTCCGCAACCGCCGGGAGGCCGCCATCGCCTAAAGTTCCACTGCGTCCAGCGCTTCAGATTCCCTTGCGAAAGAAGAGCAGATCGCTCGCCTGGAAAACCACCGCCGAGAAGAGAAACTACAGCTCCGCTGCTCTTCCTTCTTCACCAGAGTGAAAAGGCTGATAGTTTTTTTTTTTTTTTTTTAAAGCTCTTAAACGAGCATTTTCTTTTGGGAAAAAAGTAATTTCAAAAGTAATGAATAATTTTCTCGAAATTACTGTATGAAAAGAATTCATTACATTACTAAATAACCAGTCTGGAAAAGTAAAGCATTATATTATTCATTACGATAAAAAGTAATTTAATTGCTGGAATTTCATCACACTAATGTAATCACTACCATCTCTGGGTAGGAATGTCCAGTACTACACAAAAAAGAGCAAGAGATTTTTTTTTGTTTTGTAAATACGATCTTGCAGAGCTTCCTGGACCTGATGGGATGTTTGACTTGACGTTGTTGGTATGTTTCACACCACTTTAATGAAAGAAACGTAATATCTCGAAGCACAGGGAAACTCGTGTCACCATGCTCTTAGACGCAAACGTGTTCGAGCTGAAGCTCGAGGCATCCCAATACTGAATCTCTATCCACAAGGGATTTATATATTCTTGCTAAAGAAATTTATTTCGTAACGTTTTAGCGAAATTATTGGAGAAACGAGTATACTGCTCTAAAAAGAAGCCTATGTGTGATAGATAGTATCTGAACAGGGTCGGAGTCTGATTCTCTAGCTTTGCGAAATAATCAAACGAAATCCACATTTCAAAAATTTATTCAAGAGGACCTCGGCCAAGTTCAGGAGACATGTCATATAGATTTGGCTGTTAAGCTTATCACTAAACAGAGAGTAATGAAATGATTTTTCAACAAACGATTTCGTTAAGTTTTGCTCTGACCTTCCAGAATCAAAGTTTTCAAATCTGCGAAATCGCGCAGCAGGTCTGTTTCTTATACTATGTAAACCGGCACACATATTTCTTTCAAGATGAAGACTGTAAGGTCAATGGCATGTTTGCGAATGGCAGATGAGCACCTCCAATGTGTTTTACGACTTTCGGTTAGCAGCTTTAATGTGAATGCTCGTCCCTTGGCAACGCTATTGAACACCAGAACTCTTACTGATAGATGGCTGGAACAATCATAGGTCAAGTGTGCCTAAATCATAAAAACATGCGTGCAAATCACTTTGAACGTGAGGCAGTCCACCTCCCTCCTCTACCTTTCGATCCGGCCCGTTTCTTCGGCAATTTGCGGTGATTCGGTCCGCTATATCGAAACGCTAGCGACCTTTGTGCCCGACATCTAAACAGAAGACCTAAAATCTCAGCGGAGTGGAGATGTTGTTCTCTAGGTGGCGCAAACTACCGCCGAATACATAGGGTATATACTAACTGAGTTCGATTTACCTACCCCTCCTTCACCGGTGCACAAAAGTGTAGGGCGCTGTACTTCCGGTCGTATTCGAATACACATACCGGAAGTATATTGTCCTACACTTTTCTGCACCCGTGCAGGATGTGTTGGTAAATCGAATGCAGCTAATGCATACCCACGCCCAACTATTTATTCCTCACAGTCTAGGCTTCGCGAGATCGCGCAAGCTACCACCCAATGGAAAGGGACCGTTCCATCAGCGCAAAAGGTTTTGGTTTGCTAGACTACTTCCAACAATCTCTACAAGCAACGCTGGGCACGTTCCATTAGGGGACCTGTTTGGCCATGGACAGGATTTTCATGGTTTTGGTTTCGATCGCCCCGATGACAAAGTAATGCATCTCAGCACTGCCTGAACGTAAAGTCAGCGGTCGTTTGCATTGCACCCATTAATCTTCGTGTAAACCAACGTTGAAACACGGACCTCCAGCGACCGTAAGGGCCTGCCCAAGCTTAGCGAGGAGTAGGAGTACGGCGTGCCGCGTCTCACGCCTGTATGACGGCCGGGCTACCACTCCGAAGTGCTGTACGACCCTTCCGGCTCACAGATAATTTGGAAAGCATAGGTCATTGAGGAACCGGTGGAACAGGATGACCGGCCAAGTACATTTTTTCTTCCATGTGCCATCTTCGTCCAGTGTTAACCTGCTCACAAACTCCGGTACGTCTGGAGCTCAAACATACCTGTTCCAGCATTCCATCCGTATCTGTAGGCAACGGCTACAGTATTACAAACAGTGTTGGGTAAAGTACACCTATAATGTACTTGAAGTAAAGTAAAGTACAAATTAAATGAGAGGTTATGTACTTCAAGGAGAGTAGTACGTACACAGGGCACAATGTGCTTGATGTGAAGTACTATAAATGCAATGTACTTTCAAAGAAACGTACAAGCAATTTTTAACACATTCGTTCATCATGTCCTTCCAATCCACTATACAGTGTTTTTTTTTTTAACTGATATGCAGAGCTTCACGCGGATAACACTTTGATGATCCGCATCCGCAAAGTTTTTAAATAATTATGTCCGAATCTGATCCGCAGACTTTGTATCCGCATCTGAACCGACCGCATTCTCAAAATTCGGAACAACATTCGACCCTCAATCTGCAAATTCATTTTATATTATCAAATCAAGCATGAATCAAAAAGAAACGAAAAGCATCTAGATGGCATTTTATGATCTGTCGGCTTACCTTTAAAAAAAAAAAGTCTTCGTGTCAGAAGTACGGTGAAAGTCATTTTATCGTATTCTATTTTATCGTATTCATAAAATATGTGATTCTCCTTCCAGAGACACTTCACAGCGCTCGAAAGATGATCGCAGTTTTGAGATCGTCTTATGAGAGTCTGTGACACTGACACTCTGCCCAGAAGGTGCGCTCAAGAGAAAGAAAATTGTAATATTTATTTTCCTTTTTGGCTTTGTAGAACCCACTTCAAGCAGACTCATTATTTTTAAACATGAACATTAACAAAGGACAGATTATTGTGTCATCTTATTTAGAACAAACAATAAGGAAGAAAGAGAGGAAAGGCGCTCACTACCCGCGGCAATGTACTCGCGTATATGTGGTAAGGTGCGAGTACCCCACTGAGAAAATATCACGATGGCAACACCTCCTATCGGTTCAGTTTTAAACACGAACCCTCAGTTGCTTGCTCGGAACCATATACTTAAAAACAACCAAGTGCCAACTGTCGAGAAAAGGAAAATCCGCACGCACGCAACGTTTGACTTGTCGAGGTTGCTGTGTGGAAGAAACAGATTGTCGTCAACATGGACGGATTCAGACTGGTTTGCCTCTCTAAAACAATACCCGCTACTGAGAAGTCTCTCTTCGTTGGAGCACTTGATGCTGGAGTGGCATGCACGAACTCTGCTGCGAGAATGAGGTGCGGAAACTCCTACTGACGCAAGTTCCACCACTCCAGAGGACTGAATTCAGTCTCCTCAATCTACTGCGAAGAAGTCAGTTGCAGTTGATTCTGCTATCTTGTGGCTTGTACGTTTGGGTTTTCTTTGCTCACGGAACGTTTTCTGATCTTTCCCTGCCAAACAAGAACACATTTTTCCGGGACAAGTGATGTTCCTGTATTCTTTACTTTTTTTAGGGACAGCATTTTCGCGAGATGGAACGTTCTAAAGCGATCTTTGCTGAGAATCAAATCTTTCTTGACTTAAAGAACAATTTTCTCTCCGATGGGCACCTTTTATCTAAGAGAGTAGTTTTCTCCCGCAATACATTTGATGATGCATTTTATAGTATCACTCACTAATTCACTCTACACTGTGCGGTGGCACACGTTTATGGACCGCCTCGGCAAAAAAAGTAGATCCGGACACGCGGATATCCGCATCCAATCCTCATCCGAAGCCCCTGGAATCCGCATCCGGTCCGCGATCCGAAAAATCTGATTAATTTTTATCAGCATCCGCCAGTTTACTGCGGAAATCCGCGGATATGCAGGGCTCTACTGATATGCATTGCCCCAGTGGTAAGTGGGGCGCATCAATTATTTTAGAAAACGGCGGCGAATTTCGCATGAAGTCAAGTGGCCACAGAGTAGTTGTTTTACCTTCGGTTACGAACTATTCAGCACAATCAGCTTAAAAGGGAATCATTTGTATTGGTCTTATAGCCGCCATTACTTCATCCAGAAAAAAAAAAAAATACCGGATGACGTTTCGAAAAACGATAGTGCACTTTCACATAACCATACGCCATTTTTTTTTTTTTTTGTTAAAGGTTGGTGAACTTTTACCCCGACCTCAGAAGTTGTGTACGGTACTGGGAGAGCCAAGTACACGAGCGCGTGGTTCTTGAAATAGCTAAATTTAACCGAGACCAAAATGGGGGACCGTTCTTTAAAGTCGGGAGTAGTATTTTCCTCAGAAAGCACCAGCAAAAAATACTTCAAGTAAAGTACAAGTACATACCCAGAGAATGTACTTAAAGTGAAGTACAAGTTTTCTATACCTACTTGAAGTAGTACTTTAAGTACGACGTCCTTAAAGTGCTTCCCAGCACTGATCATAAATATATTAAAAGTTCCATATTTGAAAATGCGAGCACTGCATCTGATTCTGTCGTGATGTCGTGAAGTCAGGTTGGCCTGTCGAACCCGAAACGTAATGGCCAAAGGGTCCCCAAGATGCTTAGCGCGGCATTACGCCCATAGGAACGCTTTGATTTTGAAAGATGTTTACTCAGATGAGTGGACAAGCCCGAAAACGATTCAACCAATTTAACGACAATGTTCGAACGAACAAAAAGCTGTAGTTGCATCGAGTCTCTATTTTTTTAGTAATGAAGGAGTGGCCAAACGAGTGGTTCGAAAAGGTTAGGGAAGTGTAAAACTGCACCAACGTCGATGGGTTACACGGCTAAACGGGATGCAAAAGAAATCTCAGGGGTGTGGAAATGTTACACTCTAGGGTCAGTCTTGTGCCTATCTTAAGTAGTCGACTCAAGAGGCTGTATTTTGAATACTTTTGGTAGTACCTTGGTATCTCGCAAATACATTTAGTGTAGAGTATTTGCCACTTTATCTTAATTATATTTCTCACTATATTGTGCTTGGTACCTCAGATATATTTTGCAACTTTGGGAAAATATTTCGCCGGAACAATCTACGGAACTAAAGATCGTCAGACTCCAGGTAATAGGTGATTCGATGACAAACTTGGAGCCTAGCGACCGAACACAGAACATGAACAAGGCACGAACAAAACGTAGTCTCCAAATGCCAACAAAAGACCAAATAAATAGCTTTGAGTACGCCCGCCTTTGTGTGTCCTCTTGTTTACTTTTCTTTATTTTTTTTTAAGCTGTCCTGCAATGGCACGTCGCGCTTGGAGCTATCAAAGGGCTGGTGACGTGACCCGCATTTTAGACTCAGACCCCACCTTTTGTCTAGAGCTAGAGTTGTTCCGTCAGCAGAGAATTGTGACGCAAACGCTCGATTGGTACGATCACAATGAACCATTTTTGGAAATTTCCGGTTTAAGGGGTTGCACTTTGAAAAAGCGCGAACATGTTTTCATGCGAGCAGATGCACTCCAACTGCCAAAGGAAGCTAGATTCTGCTGGCGTTATTGAGCTGCTGTGACCCAGATCGGCTTCCCCAAAGCTCTTGTGTGCCTATTAAGGCATAAAGGCCGACACCCAGACCCGAGATTCTGCAAGGCAGAAGATCCTCCTCACCATGGGGGAGGAAGAAACAGGTTACGGGACAGGGTAGAAGGGGGAGAGGAGGGAGCGAGGGAAAAGTGGAAAGCGCCAACTGGTCGTCGGTCTTTAACTTGCGCTCCGAAGCTCGTTCAAAGCGTGTCTTTCATCTCCTTCCATATGCGCGCATTGTTTCGTCCTCAAAATCCTCGAAACCAATTTCCGCCAGGTATACTTATACTTATAAACTAGTGAAGTCTTATTCTAAAATCTTGACATCTTGACCCCAGTGTGTCAACAAATGGTTTGAATTGGTGAAGAAGGGGGCAGGGGAAGGGAGTTTAGAAAGGGTTTTGTGGGCACTTTCCTGTTTTTCCCTCTTGACCTTCCTAATATATATATATATATATTTGTTTCTACAGTTTGAAGGAACAAATGCTTCTTTTCGCTTTTCACTGGGCGTACGAAGTACTGACTCTTGGTTGTTATTCAGAGACAGAGGCTACTGTCCTCGAGACGATGTTTCTCCTGAGCGTGCACATGTGTCGTTCAGTCGCGTACTCATCAAAACGTCTGGCTGCCTGATCGACTTGTAGTTCGGTTGTTATGTATGTGCGTTGCTGGACTACATATCCCCCGATTCGCTGAAAGGCATATTACGCACTTATGGCGCGAAGCGTCATGCGTCAAGCCTGCCGTCAAACTAAAGCATGGCAGGTGTCATGAATACAATACACGATTCCCTTTTGTTCTTAAAATATTTCGGCACGCATTTTGTTGCGTGTCCCAAAATATTTTAACAAGTAAGCTTTACAACTAGTCTAACAAGTAAATTTAAGGGAACATCAATTGCAGCAGCTAAGGCGTTTCTTCAAGGTCAGAAAAATCACAAACAAATGTGATTTTCTGACATGTCGTAACAAATAGAGCACCCCTTTCAGTCTTTTTATTATTCTATTACAAGCGTGCAAAACTTGCCAGGTATCTTCGACTGTAATCGAATTACTTTTTTCAAAGTATTTGTACTCTATTCAAGATAGTTTGTGCTAAAAGTAACTTCAATACTGCACTAAATACATTTTAAAATGGGTATTTAGACTCTTTTCTCCGATACCTTTGTAGAGTATCTGGCACAACCGTGCTCTAGGTGTCTCAAGCTACCGCCCAATACGAAGGTCATATAGCCCCCACCTTCGATTCATTCATCTTAGTTACGCTGCTGCGAGATGGCGCAAGTAACCGCCCGTGTCAAAGGGACGTACCATTCAATCTGCGCAACAGCTTCCTATTTAATCAATGCAGATCAAGCGCAACTCCAGCTAAGATCCTGCCGATTTACCGACGATGTTTGAACGCACACGAAGCGGCTCTCTCTTCTCATCTTGAACAGGGCTCCCTGCATTTTTTTTTCTTCTTTTCTTCTTCCTCTCATTGCGGGAATGGCGCCAAGGCACGTCCCGTGCGGCAGAGGCTCGAGGGTTCTCTCCTGTTGCAATGGCTTCGCCTTGTGGGGTTGGTCGAAACGGGGAGTCGTTGACGGGGCTCGTAAATAGACCGTTAGTGAACACGGAAGCACGCCGCGCTGTTTGCGACTGTTTGTTTCGAGAAGTAATGGGCCGCGGAGAGCCGCCTTCTGTCGACGACCGCCATGTTTGCTTGGATTTCGGCAGGGCCTCTCTGTGAGCTTTTTCGAATGCCCCTCTGGAGCGTCCGCGTCTGTTTTTCACGGCTACCTGCCCGAGAACAATGGGAGAAAAATTCCGGAATGCCGGTGACGACTATGCTTCTTCTCGCCGTTACTTGGCAAACGGCGAAGGCTACGACCTCAGTGAGCCAATCAGCGCGTCGGACGGGGACACGTGGCTACACTGTGATATGACTAGATGCACGCAGTGCTGTCGAAATGAAGGGCGGGAGAAAGAGGAGAGCTGCTTTCGTACGAATTTTGAGTGAGGGCATAATCTTCGAGGGGGGAGAAAAGCGACATCTAGGACAGACAATAGAGGGTTCGGTTGAGGGAAATTCCTCCTTCCCATCTTGTCCAACTGCTTGGGTTACGCCCTCGCCCCTGTAGCTTTGGTAAGGCTGTCACGTGATTCGCCTCCGTCGCTTTGATTGGGTAGAAGGAAACGTAGCATTCGCTCTTTGCCAAGTTGCAGTGAAACAAAGTATAGTGACCGGCCAATTCGTATTAGAGAGTTTTAATAGATCGTTCCGATGACTCCGATAACGATAGCCCATTCTCCAACGCCGGCTTTTCGCATGCATTGTATCATACTATCGCAGGTATCAGAATGGTCTACTAAAAATTGCAGTGGCTTAGCTCGGCTATGCCAGGATATACGTAGCGTGAGCTTAGGTTCAGCTGGTTATTCTTAGCTTTCCTGGTTGTCTAGGATTAGCTTGATTATCATGCTTACTGCTGCTTCAATGACAGACACACGGTATACGCATTATGTGACTACTTCGGGATTCGATGAGTTCAGCTTCTCCGCTCTTCTGCGCCACTGGGCAGCAATTTCGCTCTACTTCTCCATGGCTATACCACACTGGAAAACTCCCCGATATATGTATACCCCCACTGATACCTTTGCGCTTGCGCACAAAATGAGAGGCGCTATCAAGCGGCTCCGGGGCAGCGTCAGACTTGACTACTGTGCAACGGAGGCGCACAGCTGGGCACGCGGCGGTGCCAGTGCGTCTGCCGCAGCTATGACGTCACTCCTCTGGAATGCGCAGACCGCCGAGGCGCGCGCGGCGGCGGCGGAGCGCGCGGCGGTGGCGGAGCGCGAGGCGGCGGCGGCTCCGGCGCGCCAGCTGTGCAACCGCCTCAGTGGCTCCGAGGCGAGAGCGCTGGCCTACGGATCCCCATGTGGCGGGTTCGAATCCCGACCGAGGTGCCCGCAGTCTGACGGTGGCTTATTGCGGAGGAGGCGCCGTGTAACCGAGCTTTCGGTTGCACGTCAAAAGATCCCCAGGTGGTCCAAATTAATCCTCAGTCCTCCGCTGGGGCGTGCCAGATGCCCGTCGTTGGTTTGGCACGTAAAACCCCCAAACTTGACTTTTTTGCGCCAGCTGTGCGCCGTGTGACGTCACTGATCCACGCGCATGCGCAGCACGGCTCTCCAGGAGCCACGCGAAACTGCTCAACCTCGGCCAGTGTAGCTCACGCTACAAAACTCTCTTTCATTGCCACCGGTATTTATTTATTTTATTTGTTTTAGATGTAGCGATATCTAGTGTTTTGTAACAGCTCGCGCATAAATAGAAAACTAAGGTCCGTTACTTTTTTTTCCGTTTTCATTCTAGCAACGTGCTTACGTTGCAAGTTAAGTGAGGCCCCTGAACGCCTCTAAATAAGGAAAATATAAGTTTATCAAAGCTGACAGATCTAGAAAAGAAACATATTCTTCCTGAGCCATATTGGGGAAAAAAAGGTCTGCCACGAGCAATAAGCCACTGCTTACCCAGAATTATACACCTCTTTTTTACGTGATGCGCTCCAGCCCTCGGGGGCTGAACAGCTCGACCGTCCGACCAGCGTAACGAGCCACTCAGCTGACCACTGTATCCGCACATCCGTGAACTTTTCTCTGACTCTGAGGCAGACATGGGATATAATCCGCTGCAAGTAACGGATTACTTGTAATCCGTTACTTTTCTAAATCATTTTGTAATTTTCACGTTAGTTTATTTTGCGGCAGTAATTTCTACAGTAATTTCGTAACAAAATATTGGTAAGGGATTACTCCAATTATTCGTTATTTCTTAAAAATATGAAAATAATACAGAAACTAAAGCAATATGAGCAGGCAATTTCTCAGTGCAAAGAAGTTCAACAAAATAAAAGAACATCGTCAAGAGAAGAATAACCGAAAAAAACGCATGATTTTTATGTACGACCGGTCTCTAGAACCAATCGAGAAACGTGCAAGGGGTATACAAATATGCGAAAAACAAAGATCAGGAATACAACGCCGAGTTGGCGACGTCTTCTTGAACTCCTAAAGGAGGAAGGCGCTGCTTCTGACCATGCGCACCACCAGCTTTTTCTGCAGAATTCCAGGGATCATTTCCGGCAACCGTAAGCTAGTGGGATGGCGGGTGTGGTTTCAGCTTTCGCTGCCTTGTCAACTTAGAGGTGAACAGGGTGCGCCTACGTTTTTTTTCTTTTAAATGCAATACTACAATTTTGCAAGGATCACCATAATGAGGCCTGTTAGAGATTGAAAGTGGTGTTGCAGAACATTTCTGTAAACATCAAGATTGTTTCTTTTATTTTCTTAATAAGTGTGCGGGAAAAGTAACGGGAGAGTAATTTGTAGCGTAACTAGTAAAGTAATCGGTTACTTTTCAGTGAAAGTAATTTGTAACTGTGATCCACTACATTTGAGGCTCGGAAATTTGTAATTGTAATTCATTACATTTTTTTTCAAGTAACGGGTACACGTGTGCTTAAACGAGAGAAGATGGAAGGAAAAGGAACACGATGGGTGCTCAGCTTGACTCAGCGATCTGACTCCGCCACTCCGCTCTCCGCTGTTCCGCTCATCGCGCCAACTGAGGGTTGCTCGGAGAACTAAAGCAAATGTCTCCCAATCACTGTCTTGGAGGGCTTGATATAATGTGCTTGAATCCGTAAGTTTCTGAGAACTTGGTGAAGGCTGAACCTGTGGTTCCCGCAAACTGAGGACCATTGTCGGAGAACACGACATCCGGGATGCCATGCCTTGCAAATATCGATTTGCAGTAAATTATCACGCACTCTTCAGTGAGGATGTCCAGTCGGGCGATTTTCGAATAGCGAGAGTAATAGTCAATGACGACCAACCGTCATCTTCCGTGTATGAAGAATAGGTCCATCGGCACACTCTTCCAGAGTGCACTTGGAAATTCTAACGGGATGAGGGAAAGTTTTTGGTTCTGGCCTGTTTAAGCGCACTTTTCGCAGTTCCTTCCAGGCTTTCGATATCTTCGTTTGTTGTCGAACACCACACTGACACGTTTGATCGTGCTTTGCATTTTCATATTCTCATGTGTCCTTCATGAGGTTGTTGTAGGACCTGTGAACGGCATGATGCTGTTATTACAATCCGAAGAATCGTTCATGAGAATGTTATTTACACGCGGCATTATGATGAAGGTTCTCGTTGTACTCTTTGAGATATGTTACGGCATCCCGACGATTTGGCCATCATTTATGTCTGTAAGTGGCAAGTTTTAGGTGAGCATTATCTTGCTTTGGTTGTGCCGATACCCACATGCAGACTCGTTTGCGTCGCTGGCAGGGACGTCTTCATGTGTCGAAGGCAGCATTCGACTCCTACTTGCATCTGTGTGTCTTCTCGCCGAAGAAGCGGGCTTCTAGAAAACGAGTAAGCTGCTTGGGGTTCTTTGTCTATTAGGTGGACAACTTCGAAGAAGTAGCGCGTTAGACGCATGCTTAGTCTTTGAAGACGAGACGTCAGGTCGTCCTATGAGGTTGCACCGAACCCACATGGCCCGAATCGAACCCGTAGAAAGAAACGAGAGCCTTGAGGTTGGTTCCCAGAACGAAGCGTGTTCCCACGTCGAAATCTAAGAATTTCTCGCATGCCCACGCGAGTGGGAAACCTTCCATTTCGATTTGGGTCTACCTCCTTACTCTCTCGGTGAGTGTCCTGGAAGCATCCCTAGTGAAACAGCCATTTTGAATGAAAAATTTCTTGTGTCCAATAAACACATATGGTCCATACAAGACATATAAGAACTATATAAGAACTATATAAGATATAAGAGAACGTTTAAGAGCCACATAAGAAAATTTGAGAAACCTCTCACAAGTTTCTTATATGGTTCCTATATGTTCTTGTATGTTCTTATATATCTTGTATGATTCATATCTGTTTATTGGACAAAGAAATTTCTTATACAAATGAGATTTTTCAATGGGGGTAGGCAATGACGCGAAATGATTCATCCTCATGCTCCTGACACAGCAATGCTTCCAATCCGTAAGATGACGCATCTGCAGATACAACCGATCTCTTGTTGGCGCCATAAATTTGAGGGACAGGGCAGGTTGAGAAGATTTACATTCACTTTCTAAAGGCTTCCTGCTCTGGATGATCCCATACGAAGTTCACCTTGGAACTAAGAAGTTAGGATAATGGATGCACTAGATTGTGCAGGTGCGGCACGAGAGGTTCTTGTTATGTCGCGATACCATGATGCGCCTTACCTCTTCTTTTGAAGAAGGTGTTCGTGCTGATTCACTGCTCTGACGATCGTCTTTTCTGGACAGATACCGTAGCTGTCGACCTGATGACCTAGACAATTTATGATAGTGGGTCGAAAGACGCATTTATCTTTGCTGAGCGTGAGTCCTGCTGATGACTTCTCGCAGACGTTTGGTAGGCGATTGAAACTCTTCCAGAGACACATAAAGCAACTTATCTAAGGAGTATGGAGTACTTTGCCACATGTAGTACGCCTTTCAATGGGCGTCATCGTCCGAGCAACACGAGCAACGTCTGCTCGTGTTGCTCAGACAATAACGCCCATATCAAGACGTGGTCCATGGGCGAGGCAGTCTTCCTAAAAGTTTGGACATTCAGACGTTTAGCTCCTCATTGAGCAAGTCCTGGTAGTGTTCTAGTTTGGCCTGCAATTTGATCAATGTTGGCTTTTTTTTCTTTCGTCAGTCGTAGTTTCGCTCGTTGCTTCCTAACCACTTCAGATTGTCCCGCAGCTGCGCTGGCCCTTTGTAGGTACAGAACAGAATCCAGTTGTACCTTTTCTGAAGGCCTTCTGTCCCGAAAAAGAGCAATAAGCCTGTCGAGGTTTGATTAATCATCTAGGGTTACATAATTGCATGTTTTAACAAGTCCACGGAGAGCGGTGACGAACTCCTCAACTGTTTCATTGTCCAGTTGCACTCTAGCATTGAACTTTGCCCTCTCGTACACCGCTTTCCAACGAGGAATGAAGTAGCTTTGAAAGTTTTTCAACAACGTGTCGAAACCTTGGTCCATTGGCGCCGGACATCTTGAAGGTCTGTAGGACGTGTTCAGCTTTTGGCCCCATGATGTAAATGAGGGCGTCGACCTGGTGTGACTCGCATTCAGAGCCTGCATGGGCGTCCGCAGGGGGGTGCAAGAGGGGCAGTTGCCCCCCCCCCCCCCCTGGAATTTTTTTTTTTTTTTTGGGGGGGGGGAGCTGCGCCTGCACCAGTTAAAGGGTACTCCAGCGGTTTCTTAGCTTCCCAAACCAATTATATTTCCTGAATACCATGGATTTAATGTTCAAATTCAAAATAGCTTTTGAGAAAACGGCAAGTTAAGGTGATGCCAAAACCAAAACCGCCCCATGGTGACGAACCGACCAATTGTGGCGAGGGGTGGCGTGCGCTAAAGCAGTGGCTCTAGTTCGAGTTCCCGTTGAAACCAAAACGAAACCGAATCTAGTGTCACGTGAACTGTTTAAATAATGCAGTTGATGGGTGACAGACACAGCGCATATTCTTATCAATACAACAAGATTTAGTACGCATTGCTTCGTCGTTGGGGTATAGAAACATATGATAAAACAGTACTGCTCAATTTATTCGGGAGAGACACATAGGGTAAGCCGCATTACCATCGGAAGCAAGCGTTTGTAGCCCCCAAGTGGAAGCGTGCTGAAAATAGCCAACATCGCGAGGTAACAAGTCTTTTTGGTGTCCCACGAGATTCTTCCTGGCCGGCTTAATCTAGCGTGACTCTGGGCATGGATATTCGACGCTTCTTCAAGCGGAAGCGGACGTGTGACGAACTGTCATCCGGGGACCCCCATCAAGAGCCTATTGAGACATGTTGCAACGCGGGCGCGTCTGACGGACATCAAACAAGCTCTCATCAGGACACGAAACCGGAGGTTATTGAAACCATGAAAGGAACTGCACCGACGGTGACGTCACACGGCGTGGTAAGTTGCGAAGAAACTTGCATGTCGACTGATTTGGATTTGGGAAACTTTCTGGGTACAGACAGAACCGCTTCGATCCCGGATCATGTTAAGTTGCGTCTCCTTAGCAACCCATGGACGCCAAGTAATACGTACGACTTCAAGAAAGATGTGGTATCTGAGAAGAGAACTTTCCGCTACCAATGGCTGGCAGATTACTCACCTTGGCTTGCGTACTCAGCAACAGCTATAGGAGGGAGCTCTTTGCCGTTACTGCGTCACATTTCGTCCGAACGTTCACCGTGGCACTCAAGATAGTTTTAATGTGCGCGCATTCACGAACTACAAAAAGATGCGCGAGGCGTGCAGGGACGACATAAAGTCCGGATGGCACCAGGAGGCGGTCGAGGTTTCTCAAAACTTTATGGATGTGATGGAAAACAGGCAGCTACCTGTTGTTAACCAGTTTGACAGAACTCTGCAGGATCAGGTTCAGAGGAATCGCGTGAAACTGTATTCTATAGTTTCTACCATTGTCTTTTGCGCGACGCATGACTTGCCGATTCGCGGGAAGCAGTCTGACAGTGGAGTCTTCCACGATCTTCTTGATTTTCGGGTGGCTGGAGATGCTCCGCTTCAGTAACACTTTGCTTCCGCAGCTGGAAACGCCAAGTACACATCTACCCGGGTACAGAACGAGATAGTCAGCATCTGTGGCAACATGCTAAAACAGGAAATATTGTCCGAAGCTAACAGAGCTTTAGAATTCTCTTCCTAGCGGGACAAACGGCTGACATTGGGGGACAGAGCAACTGTCCATCGGCGTTTGGTTCAAAGACAAGGGCTGGAGAGGAGCCTGCGTTCGTGAGCAGTTTATGGGATTCGTAGCGCTGGAGCAACTTACCTCCGCTTGTATTGCCGCTACAATCCTGCAATTTCTGAAGGATTCCGGACTTGTTCTTTCGAACCTCGTTGGTCAGGATACAGTTGATGCTCTACGATGGCTGGAAGAGAAGGGGGAGTGAACAGAAGAATACAGCAAGAGTTCCCAACAGGCGCATTCTTTCACTGTGCAAGCCACAAGCTAATCTCGTTGATCACGATCTGAATGAGGTCAGCGAAATAGGGTCATCAAAACAAACCATAAACGTCTTCCGTGAAAGCGTCCTCCGTAGGAAAACTGGTGCCCGACATTCCGATGCTGTGTAGAAACAAGATGTCTGCAAAGATACAAATCAATGAGATCTTCTCTCAGCATTACGTGGGCCAGAGTCGAGGCCACTCGAAATCTGGGCCGGCTTGCTAGAACAGTGTCTCAGCTGAGACTGGGTGAAAGAAGCACTGGCAAAGGCTGGGGGCGCGCGAGCGTCTTGAGACGCAGCGTGAGTCCCGCTCAGCTCGTGCGCGGGCTTGGCAGTGCTTTCCTTTCAGCCGTCTCAGCTGAGACGCTGGTTCTAGCAAGCCGGCCCTGGCATCGCTGAATCCACCTCAATGCTGCAACAGACAACAAGCTCACATCCTCTACTATGCGACGACGAGCTCATCTTTCATTGTGTGCTTGCACATTGTCGCCAGTACAGGCAAAGCTGGAACCTGGCACAACGTGCTGCAAAGCGCATCCATGAATTTCCATTCTGTGCATGACACATTGCTGAACTCCGGAACATTTTCACAGTCCACCGGACTACGCAGAAGAACTGTTCGCAAACATCATGAAGGAGAGTAGTGACGCAGCTAATCGCCTCGGTGTGGTGATAGCTGTCCCAAGGCAAGCTTCCCGTCAGACCCATCAAGAAACTACGGGATTCGGTCGCCGGAGGAGTATACGTGTGGCAATTATATTGCCATACTTGAGGACTCACAGTCGCTGCTTCTTTGACTCGCCGCTTTCAGAAAACTACGCGAAAAGCTACAGTCGTCTTCAGCTGCATCCAGCCAGAATGAAACACAGTGAGCCGCAATGAGTTTGCTGCTCTTGCCGAAGAAGTGCAGAACTTTTACTGAATCGATAACTTCAAGGAAGAGAGCGCCTCCTGGTACGAGATGTGGCGCAACAAAACCGGGGACTTTTCTAGTTTATCTTACCCCGAACTTTGACTTCGGGCTCAGACGTTCTATCCCGCTGTCGCAAAGGCCGTCGAGGTAGCGCTTGCATTGCCGGTCACCACCTGCACTGTTGAACGCTCATTCAGCACACTCAGGAGAGTGAAAACATGGTTACGCTCAACTATGGGGAACGACAGGCTTGTTGGTCTTTGCATCATGAGTGTACACCGGGAGTGTGTAATGAAAGACAAGAACGACTTCATCACCCGGGTCATCGCAGAATTTGGACAGAAAAACCCAAGACGTCTGCAGCTGCTGTTCAAGGACTGATTGTGGTTACATAGCGCAACTTCAAGATGGCGACATTCTGTTCGCAGTAAACTTGTTGCTTCCAATTCCAGCTGGATTCCATTGTATTGTTTCTGTTCATTGAGGGCTTCACGCTTTAGCGGAGACCGAGCGAATACCGTGTGTTCGTTTTTAGCTTTGTTTGATCTTTCCTGCAGGGGCGGTCGCGTGAAAGTGCCCTCCACGTTGCGAGGCGCCCGAGTACATGTGGAAGGAAATAGCTGCACTATATAAACATATAATTTAATAGTCTCTTCTTTGTGGGATGTAGGAATTTGCCGTTTCTAGCTTCTCTTTTTTCACCGGGATGCTAAGGTGCAAATCCAAACGTGCTCAATATGTAGCACGGTAAAGGCAATGTTACGTTAGGAATACAAACAATTGTATTGCAATGACAATCTCATAACCATTGGTTTTAAAACAATGGGCAATATGTTTTGGTGCCGAAATAATTCACCGAAGTCATAAGTAACGAGAAGGGCAGCGTGTGTATAGGTTTTAAGTCATATTAGCTTTTCTAATTTCATGTTAACAAAATTGGAATGATGACTGCGAACTGGTATGTAATCTTGCAGGTTGTAATTTTATATACATATTTTTATTATGTTGGATGTGGGACGAGGTTACTGGCAGAGAGGTGCTCTAACTTTCTGGACTATAATCGGGCCAAGCAGACGAAACGAACCTTGATGGTGGTGCCTCCAGGATATTCCATGGGGGGGGGGGGGGGGGGATAAGTTTGCCCCCTCCTGAAAAACGTTCTGCGGACGCCCATGTTCAGAGGCAAGTCCTGATGCTTTGTGGAAGCGCTGGAATCTCTACCACGCCGGCCATTCCTGAAAGCTTCGGGTATTGAGATACGGAAGGTCGCAGTTACCGATGGTTGCACAGCACCGCTGTCGGCCGAAGTTGACTGCTTATCCATGGCTCTTTCGATAGGGTCCGTTCTGTGCTTTACTAGTTATTAGCGGACTCGCGGAGCGTCATGCTAGGTTATTATACGTAATTACGGAAATAAGGACAACTCCTCGGGACGGAGTCAGACTGATGACTGAAGTGAAGTCTCATTTATTAGAACTATATTGGGATCAACGAACGACGCCTTGTGTACGCGAGTGCGAGGCCCTCAGATTACCGCGGAGCCAAGAACGTTTGTTTACAGTTAGGCCCACTGCGGTTGGTGGTTCGCGGCCGGTCTCACGAGCGGGCAAGGTACTGGAGCTCTCGTGTTGGCCAACTCCATAAGTGGAACATGTCTTGAAAGTGAAACAGAGTATGTAAAAATGCCCCTATATTTCTGGAAAGTAGGGAGAGAGGAGAGGTGGGGGGAGAAGGGGGAGTCTAATTTATTTGCAGGAGGACGCGAGGGGACCCAGCCCTCCCCGGGCTAATTGTAGGAGTCCGGCTGAATTAATAGGGCCGATGGTATCTCGGCAGCCTCTCTCGGGACAGGCGAGAAGCGCCGCTCTTCTGCCCGGGCCGCGGAAGGAGCGAGTTCCGATGCCTCGGTGCGTCGGCTGGCGTGTGCACTGATTTAAGGCGTCCGCGGCTGGCGGCAAAACACCCGCGCAGTCGCCCGCGCAGGGTGGCCCGCACCGCGCCAGCCCCAACTTGTTCTCTTTTTTTAATATTGCACGGATGGATGGACGCATAGTTGCCACCCTGTAGATTGGGTGGCGGCTTGCGTCACCTGTCCAAGTATTGCTCCACTATACGTTTGGGAGAGTCGCGCTTCAAAAGTCAGTTTGGCCACCGTGGGTGATTCTAGAATCAACGGAACCCAGTCAGTGGCCGTCGCTATCGGCAGCTTTCTATTAGCGCGCAGTAGGTAGCCTCAATTTAAAAAAGGGAGCAATTCAAACCACCAGGAGCGCTTGAAATGTAATGGCGGCCGCTTCCTGGGCAGATTGGTCGCAAGTGCGCATGCGTTGTGCAGTCACGTGGCGAGGAGAAAAGCGGGCGGAGAGTCGGAGACGCTCGCAGACGACCACCGTTTTCGTCACCTTCTTGCAGCTCATATTGCATGCGCGGCCTATAACCACGTGACCCCGATCTCGAAGATAGAAATGTCTTGGAACACTTTCACCGAGATGACGTCATGACCAGCTTTTGCCATCTTTACTAGACTACCTCTGCTGTGGAACTACCACGGAGGGGGTCCCCCTCCCCCCTTTCTCCCCTCATTCATTACAATCCGCCTCCCGTCGTTTAAGGCGCCATCTAGATTTTTGTTTAACAATCGTGGGTTCCATGGAGTACGGAAAAACGCCATTCAGAGTCTCTGCTTCGAAACACACGTTTTTTCCATCGAATATAAGCTGCAGTTACCATAGCAACCGTCCCCCGAAAGCGATGGCGTGTGGAGAGGGGGAGGGGGGGGGGGGGGGGCTGCTCATGGAAGCTGCGTCTATGGGAAGTTCCGTAACACAGCTAATTTAGTAACGTTGGCAGTTTGCTTGCCATGACGTCAGGCGTTGAAATGTATAAGTGACACGTCCCTGTCTTTATCTACAGATGAGTTTGAATTTCTGAAACGCGGGCTGAGTAGATAAGGTTAACAAGGTTTTTTTGCGGCTATGTTAGCTTGCCAATTTTCAATAAACCTCAGTTGAGTGTGCGCCTCGTCCTGTTTCCCTTCGTCTGTGTCCCTGCATTTTTTCGGCGCTGCCCTAGTGAAAAAAGTCATTTGTATGACAAATTTCTTGTGTCCAATAAACACATATCAATCATTCAACATATTATTACGAGGATAAAGAAGAGGGCGTCTCGGAGCGGTTTGGGAGAAAAGAAGAAGAGGATCGGTGGCTTTTGCTTTCCTCGCAACGGATACTGTCACCTCTATTTTCTACCACCTCAAGCACCTGTAAATAAACCCCATTTTCACCGTAACACCTTTTGGTGGAGGTGCGAGGTGGAGTGGTTGCCGACCTGGACCTGCGCCGCCTCCGCCCAGCATGACCAGTGCGTCCGGCACCCCACCCGAAGGCGGAGCTTCTGGGTCAACCCCACCCCCTGTACAGACGCAACCTTTGGTCCTCGCCAAGCCTCGCGACCCTGGGCCTTTCACCGGCACGGGTGAGCAAGAAGTAGAAGAATGGTTAGATCTCTACGAGAGAGTGAGCGCCCACAACCGTTGGGACAACACGATCATGCTAGCAAATATACCATTCTACTTGAAGGATACGGCTCTCACGTGGTTCCAGACCCACGAAGAAGAACTTACATCGTGGGATATGTGCAAATCTAAATTGGAGGACCTCTTTGGTCATCCAACTGGACGCAAGCTCACTGCAAAGAGAAAACTGGCATCAAGGGTGCAAACATCCACCGAGTCCTATGTTACATACATCCAGGACGTCCTCTCCCTCTGCCGTAAAGCTAATCCTGAAATGCCCCAGCTTGACCGGATTGCCAATATCCTCAAGGGAATCGCGGATGATGCTTTTCAGCTCCTGATCATCAAGGACTGTACGCCTGTAGAAGATGTGCTGAAGGAATGCCGTCGGTTTGAGGCGGCAAAAAGTCGTCGAATCGCACACAAGTTCGAGAGACTACCTAACACCCCTTCGACGTCATCATGCGAGGATACTGATACGACGTCAACCAAAATAACAAAAATTGTTCGCCGCGAACTTGAAGCCATGATGCCGTCGGAGACCGTTGCCCCTTCTTCCGACATGGCAACGAACGTTGTATCTATCTCGGTCGTGCAAAGCGTCGTCAGGAAAGAGTTGGACAGGCTTTATGACTCTTCTCAGCGTCCATGGTGCCTCACCCCACCGGAGGCACATGCCCATGCGGCCGACTGCTGCAGCTTGGGTTCACCAGCTGCTACACCGGGGTTTCTACCACGCCGCCGTCGAGACCCTGCTGAGTGGCGCACTCCTGACAACCGTCCTATCTGCTTCAACTGCAGCAGGGTAGGCCATGTCGCTCGCTACTGCCGCAATAATTGGAGCGCACAACAACGTCCATTTTCAGCTATGAACCGTCGCCCGTACAATGGTCAGTTTCCTTCTTTTTCCAATCGCCGCAATTTCCAAGACGACACACTCCATGCCCCGTCGCATAATCATCGATCGCCGTCTCCACACCGCCGCCAATCCCTATCGCCTGTTCCCCGTCGCACTTCGTCGCCGCCCTTCACTTCAAGGCGCTCGGAAAACTAAGCCATGCAGCCTCAGGAGGTGAGGCTGCATTCCGCGGATTGCCCGAAAATCCTCTTCACAATACTTTTGGCACCGCTCGTAACCGAATGCTCATTTATATTGACGGTATACCGACGCATGCACTTGTGGACACAGGCGCCGCTATTTCCATAATGAGGGAAGATTTCCGACGACAATTAAAAAAAGTGATGACCCCACCCGACACAAAAACTCTACGGAGCGCAGACGGTCGAATTATCTTGTCACTCGGTATGTGCGGTGCACGCATTGCATTCAATAGCGACACGGCATTTATTCTTTTCACTGTACTGACGACGTGCCCCCATCAAATCATCCTAGGCTGGGATTTTCTTTCTTCACACGCAGCCCTTATTGACTGTGAAAAAGGAAAAATAGAACTTGGCGGTTGTGACACATGTGAACTTTCTAAACCTATGGAGTATAAATTATGTTCTGCCGAAACTTTGAGGATTCCACCACTTGCCACTGTCTCCCTAGACGTCACGACTAACCTACCTGCAGAAAGTGGTGATTACGTAATTGCACCGAATATGAACATCTTGTTATCGAAACAACTCGCCCTACCCCACTCAGTCACCACCATATGCAACTGCACAGCCCATCTTTGGATAACCAATATTGGTACGTCTACCCAAACCTTAGCTAAGGGTACGACCATAGCAACGAGCTTCCCGACTAACCAATGTGTTATTTCAGTTATTTCACAAAATGGCTCTCAAGCTACTACATCGCAGGAGTTGCAGTACCCTGGCTCTTTACAATTCACAAATATGATAGACGCCAAGTTGCACCCAGACCAAAAACAACAACTCCACACTCTACTTTCCAGATTTCACGACATTTTCGACCTTGAGCATCGTCCTCTTGGCCGAACTGCTGCCGTTACCCATCGCATCGATACCGGTCTGGAAGTTCCCATTCATCAGCGTCCTTACCGTGTCTCTGCGAGCGAACGTCGTATTATTCAGCAAGAAGTAGACAACATGCTGTCTAAAGATATTATTCAACAGTCCTCAAGCCCTTGGTCAGCCCCAGTTGTCCTAATTAAAAAGAAAGACGGGTCTTGGCGCTTTTGCGTCGACTACCGCCGATTGAACAAAATAACTAAAAAGGACGTTTATCCCCTCCCACGAATAGACGACACCCTCGACTGTTTACATGGAGCTGAGTACTTCTCCTCCATCGACCTCCGAGCCGGCTACTGGCAGATCAACGTAGATGAGGTCGATCGGGAGAAAACGGCTTTCATCACTCCCGATGGCCTCTTTGAATTTAAAGTAATGCCCTTCGGATTGTGTAACGCGCCAGCCACGTTTGAAAGGATGATGGACCGTCTGTTGAAAGGCTTAAAATGGACCGTCTGCTTGTGCTACCTGGACGATGTTATTATTTTTTCGGACTCCTTTTCATCTCACCTTGAACGCTTGGCGCAAGTGCTGCAGATCTTTCGAGACGCTGGATTACAGCTCAATTCATTCAAATGTCAGTTTGGCCACCGGCAAGTTAAAATTTTGGGCCACCTTGTCGATAAAAACGGAATTCAATCCGACCCCGAAAAAATAAACGCTGTTCACAATTTCCCTCTACCTCAATCGCCGAAAGACGTTCGAAGCTTTTTGGGCCTCTGTTCTTATTTTCGACGCTTTATTGGACAGTTTGCCCAGATTGCTCAACCTCTCACCATGCTACTCAAGAAAAATCAGTCGTTTATCTGGAACAAAGAACAGCAGATATCTTTTGCTTACTTGAAGACAGCACTTACATCACGCCCGATCCTCGGTCATTTTGACGACTCAGCCCCTACAGAAATTTGTGCGGATGCCAGTGGCCATGGCATTGGAGCCGTCCTCGCGCAATATCAACACAACCAGCAGAAAGTCATTGCCTATGCCAGCAGACTGCTTTCTCCGGCGGAACGGAACTACACAATTTCAGAAAGAGAATGCCTAGCCGTCGTATGGTCAATCGCCAAATTTCGTCCATATATCTTCGGTCGCCCTTTTCGCATCACCACCGATCATCACGCATTGTGCTGGCTCGCTTCTTTAAAAGATCCAATCGGTCGCCTCGGACGATGGGCACTCCGCCTGCAGGAATACGATTGTACCATAGTATACAAATCCGGCAAACTACATCAAGATGCCGACTGCCTATCCCGCCATCCTGTGGACCCACCAGATATCAACTCTGATGAGTTCGAACTTCCGGTGCTCCCCATCTCTGACCTCCTCAATCTCGCACATGAGCAGCGTCTTGATCCAGTCCTCCAAGGCATCATTAACGGCGTGACGGCTGGCACAAATCTTTCTTCTTGCGGCCTCTATCGTCTCCATAATCAAGTTCTTTACAGACAAAACTTTAGACCTGACGGACTACCCTGGCTCCTCGTCATCCCAAAACAACTGCAGACAAGCATCCTTCAACAATTACACGACGCCCCATCCTCTGGCCATCTAGGAGTCGTCCGGACCTATGAAAAAGTAAAACAACGATTTTACTGGCCCGACCTCTATCGATGTGTCAAACGATACGTTTCTTCCTGCAACCTCTGCCAGCGCCGGAAAAAGCCGCCTTCCCGACCAGCCGGACTCCTGCAACCACTACACCCGCCTGAAACCCCATTTCAACGCCTGGGGGTGGACCTACTCGGTCCTTTCCCTTTGTCATCGGCGAGGAACCGGTGGATAGCAGTGGCAGTCGACCATGCAACTCGATACGCAGTAACTGGAGCACTTCCCACTAGCACTGCAGTCGACATCGCTCAATGTCTTTTACACGAAGTTATCTTAAAGCACGGAGCGCCTAGTGAGCTTCTCACCGATCGAGGACGCGGCTTTCTGTCACGAGTCGTGGCAGAAGTATTACAGTCCTGTTCCATACTTCACAAGGTGACCACCGCCTATCATCCTCAAACAAATGGATTAACTGAACGATTTAACCGGACACTCACCGACATGTTATCCATGTACGGCTCTTCAAACCACACCAACTGGGACACAGCACTACCTTTTATAACCTTCGCTTATAACTCTTCCCGTCACGACACAACTGGCTTTACACCTTTTTACCTCCTCTTCGGCCGTGAACCCCGGTTAATGCTCGATACCCTCCTTCCTCTACAACCTTATGCTTCACTTACCGCCTACACAACAGATGCAGTCAGTCACGCCGAAGAAGCCCGACAGTTAGCGAGAATTCGTACCCTTGATTCCCAAGAACGCCAGTGTGCGCGCTACGATCAGAGTCACAGAGTCGTTACATTCTCACCCGACGACCTTGTTTTACTGTGGACTCCGCAACGACGTGTCGGACTAGCCGAAAAACTCCTCCCTCGTTACACCGGGCCTTACCGAATTCACCGTAAAGTAAGCGACGTCACCTACGTGATTGAAGCAATCCAGCCAAGCGACACCGGCCGCAACAAACAACGTCAAACCGTCCACATCCTATGCCTCAAACCATTCCTTACTTAGGGACACCACGACCACCTTCAACTCAACGACGAGGCGTCGTTTTCTACCTGGGGGGTAGTATTACGAGGATAAAGAAGAGGTGGTCTCGGAGCGGTTATGGAGAAAAGAAGAAGAGGATCGGTGGCTTTTGCTTTGCTCGCAACGGATACTGTCACCTCTATTTTCTACCATCTCAATCACCTGTAAATAAACCCCATTTTCACCGTAACAATATATAAGAACATATAAGAACCATATAAGAGCTATATAAGATATATGAGAACCATATACGAAACATATAAGAAACTTGTCACAAGTTTCTTATATGGTGCTTGTATGTTCTTATTTGGTTCTTATATGGTTCTTATATGTTCTTATATATGTTTTATGATTCATATGTGTTTATTGGAAACAAGAAATTTTTCATACAAATGATAATTTTCGATAGGGTGCTTTTTAGTTTGCAATGGACCAACTTGCCCAAATCTCCACTTTACTGAGAGACGACACTGGCACCAGCTACCTGGTAACCCTGGAATACTTCCGATTTGCGCATATTTCCTATATTTTTTACGTTTAATCTTTTTTGACGTGGGCCTGAAATAATTATAACGATCTTATACTTTATAGTCGTCCACATCCCATAGATGGTCCGTACATTTGATTCCGCTGATACGCAAGTCCAACGCCCAATAGATGGCGGGGTCGGTAGTCCCAAGATGACCGTACAGAGGGAGATGAACTCTCCAGGATTTACCGTGTGCCTCCTCGCTGACGCTGGTGGGTGAGCTAAAATTAGTTTATTTGTCTACAAATACGGAGCGGTCAAAGCCCAGACTATGTCAGAGATAATGGAGATGTTGATATGCGTTAAAACATAAAATGTTTTTATTTTAAGTGTAGGAGCTGAACACGGCAATTCCTATATTAATACACTCGGTTTTATTAGTTAAAAATGCTTAATGCACGAACGCGCCAACCAGAATTATGAGGTACCAGCAGCACCAAGGCCGATAGTCTTTTCCACCTGCTCTGCCGACGTCCACGCCCTCTGGTTCTCCATTCATCCGCGAGAGGGCGAGGGGGGGACTGGAGTCGCGAATACCGTTAAATCGCGGTTACACTGCTCACACATCATGCAAAAGGCCCAGGTTTTTCGCAGCAGGTACGGTGGCATAATTCAAGCATGTTCCAAAGCATATCTTTATCAAGCAAATGCATGTTTCGAACGGGTCTGCAGATAGTTTTTTGTACGACCAATGCGACAGGGCCACCAGACGAGGAAGGAAGACGCCTCAGATTGTTTCTGGAGAATGTCTTTTGTGCGATGTGTTTGCGGTGTGCTTCACACCTTCAGCTTAGCTATACGCCGATCGGAATTGTTTTCGATTGGAAGGGCTAGCCGGTGCATGCCACCAGTGTGCCAGTGGGATTTGCATACTCATTGTCACATTGATAAAATATGATGTTTAGCGCATTATTCATGCGCTGCGCCAAGAAGTGCTTGCCAGATTTGGTTGTCAACCTGAAGACACGATGATCTTTGCGCTTGAAACGTGTACGTCTTTTGTATAATAACCTGAAGTTCATCTAAGGTGCACCTATGTATATTAAACGCACGAAGGGGAAATTAATAACGTTTCCGTGAGGAGGAGAACATTTTAAGTGCGATATCATTTATTTCGGCAGTCCCTCCGGGGGCCCTCTACCGCGTCGCGGATGCGCACGCCCGGCAAAGTGGCTCGTGGATAAATCGACAAGACAGAACAAAACGCCGAGGTTCCTGCGAGGTGAATCGAACCCAAGACACTGAGATTGCAAGCCCGACGCACAAGTACTGCGCTAGAAGCTTTTTTTTTTTTAATTTAATACCTGTTTGTCTCAACGAACAAATTTATCGTACAAAAGATACATGTTAGAAATCCCCAGCCTTACCCTGACCAGCGTGACCTGATTAAACAAATTTAAGGGTGATCGGTTTGACAAAAGCAGGCATCCATTTGGGCTGCACATTCTGCCTCTTGTACACTTCTCTGATATAAGCAACGCTTTCAATAAAATATACCCTGACGGGCCGGGCGTCAACGTCCACGTGCCGCACAGCCATTCTTGACTTCCACATGCTGTGCAATGACAGTACCATAAACTAATCATAGGGCACGCCCCCTTCGTTTTCGACAGGCGAAAAATGAATCCCATACATGGGTTGCACTAACGTCACATTGCATACTTTTGACCACCATGTAAGAGGAGGAGAGGGAAGCTGCTTTTGTAAGAATTTTGAGTGACGGGTTAATCTTCTATAATCTTCTGGGGGGAGAATAGCGACGCCTGTGCAAATCCGGGAAGCAAAAAAGAGGGTCCTGATAAGAGGGGAGCTCCTCCTTGCCCTCGTCTCTGGTGGTCATCGGAGCGCTCTTTGAATGACGTCACGTGCAACCCATGTATAGGGTGATAATGAAAGGTCCTTTTTGAGAGTGCGCTGCAGTATGTCCCAGTGAAATATCGCGACAAAACAGTCCAGAAATATATGTTCCATTGTTTCGGAGTTTTTTACACAGAAGGCAGTTGGTCGACCAGGGGACGATTACTCATTTTTTTCAAGCCAGGGTTAAGGGGGAGCGTGCGACTATGCAATAGAAAAAATAACATTTTTATCGATGGCCACACCGTCGTTCTTTTAACTAGTTTAAGTACATCTTTGCCGGGCCTTCAAAATACAGAGAGCGATACAGAGGCACAGGTGAAAGAACGTGAATCAAGTCTTTGGACGCCCGTTTCCGCGTGACCTCGCTCGATACTCTAAAAGAAAGGCGAACCTTTAAAACTGAAAAACGACTTAACTACTCGTGAAAAAATCCACGTACTCTCACAGATTCAGTGTCGCTTGATGAGACAACCAGTTTGACAGTGCATCACGCAGTCTAACATGCACTAACATCTGCAGAAGATGATTATTTTGGTCTCGCAAAATCATAAATCTTGACACGACTGCTTAGGACAAATGAGTCAAACCTCAACCCCTTCACTCTGTACAAGCGGATAAATTTGTACGGCTGATGCGT
This sequence comes from Ixodes persulcatus, assembly GCA_013358835.2. Taxonomy (NCBI): domain Eukaryota; kingdom Metazoa; phylum Arthropoda; class Arachnida; order Ixodida; family Ixodidae; genus Ixodes; species Ixodes persulcatus. The sequence goes on along the minus strand of JABSTQ010010594.1, from coordinate 341,757 downwards.
TCCCGTCCCGAACCCCACACAAACATCACGAACACTCTATATGCAAAACTTTTGCGCACTAACTCTCGACATCCACTAACCCTGGAGCACATACCATACATTAGCCACAATGAACTGGTGGCATACAGTTGAGGGAGCAAACATAGAAAGGTCGTGACCCCCCCCCACTTAGCAGTTTTCGAACGAGCTTGCTCGGATTCCTGCGCCCAGCACTCGGCGCGGTCGCGATAGTGTTCAAGCGGCACCCCAAGATATTTGGCCTGTGTACCGTCCACTGAATGTTTTCAAACACGGCAGGCGCGCTTTCCCAGCTACCGTGCAAAAGCCTACCACTTACTCCAATTACTGACGCTCCCCGAACACTCACAGAACGAAGTGGCCTCTCTTTATAACCTCGCGCACGCTTTCCTTGTCGTCGCAGAAACCAGCGATGTCAACTGCGCACGACAAAGCTTTAACTTCACTCGTCGACAACCTAAAAACCGCGTATTCTTTGATAACAAAGTAGCTTCAAACAAAAGGGGTTCAAGATAAAAGGCAAACAACAAGGTTTGCCCTGTGGCTTGTGAAGGGCAGTTATTAAATGGGATGTTTTTTTCGCCCTCCGAAACCGCGGAACGGCAAGTGGCACTAGCGGGTAGCTCCGAGTTTTTGTTTTCACTTCACAAGGGCTCCTCGGCCAAGGCGCAGTCGAAGTCAACGAGATCGCACGTTTGTCCGCAATTTTGCCCGGATTAGAAAAACAAGGCCCAAATTTTCAAACGGGTCGTAGAAGTGGTTCGTGGCAAGTATTAAAATACATTGCATAAAAAAAACTGGTCTATGTGGAAAAGATGGGGACATCAGGGGCCTGAGATTTAGTAGTGCAAGTCTGGAGTAACAGTATTTAACGACGAAATTAGAGCACATCCTGCAAATGCAAGAAATCGGAATTAGATCATGTAAACAATCAAATATCAGGAGAATGATTTAATAACTGAAGAAAATATCTATAGGCACATAAAGAAGATATAATTAGGCAAGTGAAAGTTTACTTAATATAAAAGATATGAACAAGGCGGGCGTCCAATGTTAGGTATTCATAGTTAAAACACGCTCGCTTAACCAGGGAGCGTGAATTAATACATTATGAAACTCAAAGCAGTGGAATTGTCATAATATGAACTGGTCAAGGTATATGAAAAGGTGGCAGGTGCCTGGACTATCTTCACGCAATCGGGTACAATGCATGGAGTTGGAACTCATTCAAATAATAATTTGACACGGCAGCGTGCCAAGATTCCGCACTCCAAACATTAATATACCAAATGAGGAGGTACTGGGGTACATTGGCTGGTCGTCCATTGAGAGCGGAGGGGCAATTCATGAAACTCAAATCTGAACAAAGAGTGAAATAAATGGAGGATACGCGTAAAAGTATACCACCAAGTATACATAAACAATTTAAACACAAGATAAACTAACCGAACTCGAAGTTGACTTGCAAACACCTATGCACTGGTAAAACGGTTAGAGCAGGCTAGTTCGGCTAAAAGATAGCAAAGATGCAGAATAAGGAAATGAAAAAAGCAAATATGCGAGAGAAATCAGCTTTTGCAATGCACAGGTAACAAAACCTTAGAGGTAACAAAGGAACAGGTCTTTAAAATTCACGGGGAAGCTCTTTAACTGTTTGAGGCGAGAACGTGGCTTTTCACGACAGATACGTCAAGGGCTGATTATAAGAGATGGGACACATAGGTGCCAGTGATTTCGAGACGCTAGAACGTGTGATTTTTATGTGCACGGGCTTCGTCCGGCACTCCATAAAAGGGGCAGCGGATTTGGCTGAAGCGTCTGGTTTTGCTGGCCAGAAAGGAGCGGACAAACAAAAGAAAAATTTGAGAATCACTAAAGCAGGTTACAAGATTGCTGGGGAAGGTCTGGAGAAGCGTGGTAATACGCGAAATTGATGGGGAGATGATTTAACGACAGACGTAATTCATCGTAAAATCTAAAGGGGAGGTGTTTATATGTTTCTAGGCAAGGTGGCGCGAGCTCTCCCCATACAAACGGTACAGTCAATACCATCCATTCATTCATTAATCCTATGACAGAGACATACGTTTGATGAAATTTCTGGTAGTTTTTTAATGCTTCTCCACGAGAAGGCCGTGTTTAAAACGCCTCGCGAGAGAACAGTGTTTGGGTAGGGACAAATGTGCAAGGAGGGCTCATTCTGATCCAACCAAGCACTAAAGGAGGAAGCGACGTTCGTCTTTATTAAATCAGCGAAATATGACCTTCATAAAAATAAAAAGCTTCGAAATACTATCGTGTTTCGACCTATAGTCCGCAGCAAACAACCGCAGAAACAGACCAGTTCTTTTTTTTACTATAGATCATGAGATTAGTATTCGTATAGTCATTAAGCGGTCACAAGACGTCGTAACGCAGTCTGTCGCAGTCACACGCAGGTCTGTCAGCCAGCCTTCACTTCGAGGTCGGGCCAGTGCAGACAGCTGTTCGTGCGAGGGCATGCAGCATCGGCTGTCCGTCCCCTCGGCGTGCGAACGGACAATGGCCACGTCAGAGCCGCGAGGTCCGTCCGTTCCCTCACGATGTGGGCCAGGCTAGGCCGTCGCTTCCATCTGGGGCTGAATCGTGCACATTCCTGCACGCCCGATGCGCACTTTGCACCTGCCGTCTCGCAGAGGCCCTATACCGCGCGATCTCTTCGTTGGCCGAGTCGGCGGTTGGTATTAATAATAAAGGTGAACCCAGAGCCGATGATGTAGACTGCGCATGCATATGAGCCTCGCCAATTAACATATCCCCCCTTCCTTTTCCCCGCGATATAAATGCAGCCATCGCTTATGATCGTGACGTTTACGCTGTGGCGCTCAGTCTATGGGGGCGTTTCTTTACTGTGTCTCAGGGGCCGCGTGCGTGCTGCGCTACCAAAGGCACCGATGTGAAATGCTGCGTTTGCACGAGCCTATACCGGTGAAAGACGCTTTCTATGAAGCCGCGTTCGCTAAGAGAAAAACACTGAACTGGCCGGAACAGGTCTTTTCGCGATTACTGCCCGTCTCGTGTGACTTCCGTGATCACATGTTGTCTCTGGTTCTGCGCGATAGAACAGTTTTCCCGGTGAATCTGTCGTAACTGTAGTGTGGGTTTTTGTTTCGAGGTTGCTCCGCACGCAACCTGCGCAAGCGCGTGAACCAGACATTCCCCGTTTATCAACCTTCATCGGCACCGTGGAAGGACAGCAGGCAGTCCTTTCATTCCTTCCTCGAAGAAAGTCAAGCCTCTGGAAACTCGCTCACGCCAACACATCGCCGCAGGTTCGAAACGTGGAGGATGACAAGCGGGGGGCAAACCATTTCGAGCCCAATGCTTGTTTCGCTGTTGCCCCAGCGTCTAGCATCCGTTTGAGCTGACGCACGGCACGTCACAACCTTTACTTTAGACAGTTATATTTGCACTATAGTGGCGCATATGGTAAGGAGATGCAACTATAGGGGCGCTCTCACCCGTTTGTTGTCCCCACACCTTGGTGTTTACCCAACACAAGGCCTGTGGACATGCCGACAGGCATTGTGTGCATGTTCACGTCTTAACGTGAAAACTACTAACGATAAACGAAGTGACGTTTATTGTTAGTGCCGGATCTCTCCTAAAGAGGCCGTCAGAGAATGCAAGCTTTCCCCACTTCCGCTTTTGTGCTCAGATAGGCATATGCACCGTGAATGCTGCATTGTTCATGCAGGCAAAAGTGGTGGCCAAAGAGCCCCTCCTCCCCCTCAGGCGACCGGACAACACGAACTCCAGCGTGGTGTTCAGTTAAGTTAGCCGAGCGCTGAGTCATTTTTATTTGTTGTCCCCATCCGTGCTGTTCTAAAGTAAGCCGCTTGGGGCGCCACGGTCTTACATCCTCTCCAATAGGTCGCTGGAGTCGCGAATACATCCCGTGCCGTGCACGGGGCTGCACACAAGTCTCGAGATACAAGGCGGTTGAAAATGAGTTACACTCGCGTCTCTGTGCTGCGCGTCTGGTTCGATGATATACGTCATAAATATAGGCGCTTGATGTGAGTGAGTCCTGCAGAGCTAGGCTCCATTTCACGCCAAGTCCGCCCACAGCCGTCGTACTCCACGATCCTATGGTAGCAATCAAGAAACTTCAAAAGTGCCTCGTCACGGCGCTTGTCATCTTTCTGCGTTTGCCACCCAAATCTGAAACAATCACGCATAGAAGAAAAACAAAAAGTGCAGAAACCAAGGGGCGGTCCCTAGGCGGGATCGCTTTAGCCGGGGGATACCAGAGGTGCAAGTACGACTAGCGCCGTGACTATGCGCTTTTGACGTGGCTCCATCAGATCCTATAGTCCTTGCAACGCTTATTACCCGGGGGGAAAATGCCGAGTCCCTGAGCTGTGACACATGAGCAGCGTCTGATAGACCACACAAAAGAGCAACAGCGCATGTTCGGAAGGCGTTCCACAGCTCAGCAGACAAAAATGGCAGCTCGCAGAAGGCGATCTTTGTAAAGTTCTGACTTGGTTCTCCGGAACGAGGGTTCTCGGGTTATCTGTCATCTGCGGGATCACCTAGCTCCTACCCAATCGTGGCGCTGCGCCGATGGCAGTCTTGTATACAGGTTACTCGAATACTATCGATCACACTGCAATTGCTCTATAGGTTAAAAAGTGTTCAATTACATTGCTTGATTACTCGAGCAGAATTAAGTCATATGCCACTACTTGAAAAAGTAACCCGTACTTTACCGCTTGTTTCAGATTTTCGAAACGACAAATTTTCCCGACGGTTTGACAACGGGCCTTTCGTATACCGTCCATTTCTTGAATTAGAATCACAAGATATCAACTTCGGATTTTCTTCATCCACCAATTTCGGTAAAACATTCTGCTGTCGAAAACTGGGTTCTAGGATTTTTTGGAAGGAGACTCGTGCAAACAAAAAGCGTCATTAAAAAGGAAAGGAAAAAAAAATATAAAAAATTGTAACGGTTAAAATACAAAACAAAAATAATAATACGGTCTTTCTTGCTTTTTTTTAGGAATATATTATTTATTGTTGGACGCCCATTCTCCTCCCGAATATAACGTTAGCCTTCCAAACTACATGCCAGAGTTTCAAATCGAAACCGTTAGCTTTTTCAGAAGTTATAAGTAGCTTTCTTTACATTTTTTAATGGGAAAATTGCGGCCGGCGGAGCTCTCGAATACATGGAACTAAATAGCACCAGTTAAGGCCCTGCCACACCAAGCCAACACGACGGCAACAGCAACACAATACGTTGTTCAACAGTCGGGCAACTTGTTGCTCGATCCCCGTGTTGTCCGACAAACCTGTCACATCGCGGCAACAGCAGGACAACATGGACGACAACGAAATGTTGCCTCGGGATGACAGCTTTCGGCAACAAAAACAGCAGCAATTTGTGTTGGACAAGGTGTGTTGCCCTGATCGCTGGCTGAGCGAATTTCGGGGCGGCAACACGACAGCAGTTATATAGCTTGGATGGCGGAGCTAGTTCCCTATTAATAACGTTTAACTAAATAAAGGCTTCGAAAACGGTATTTAACAATAATTAAGGCTGGCGTGCAGCTAAATTAATCTGATGAATGTTTTAGTGAGTTATTACGGAAAGCGATTGTCGAAATGGTCGCAGCTACGGTCGTGAAGGTTCAGACTGGTGTTGAAATTAAAACTGCCGAGAGACCAGCTCACATTACTGTTAGTGAAATAAAATGGCATGCCCACTCACCTGAGAAAGAAGAATAAAAATAATCCGGGAAAGCAAAGATTAAAAAATCGAAGCATTGAAACGGCCACTCTGATTGTGATTGTTGGTGGTTGGAACTTGGAAACAGCCACGAACAGACACCTGCTTTATTTCAAAAATACCCTGGACGTTTTGGGGAATAAAGCGATAACAAAGCAAACGGCAGGCAAATAGGCCACGTAAAAAAAAAAAAAAATTATTCCACGGTTTGTCATGAAGACCGATTGTATCGGTATCGCAGTTTTCAAGCACTGCCAGTTCAGCTCAACACCACGCTACAAAAGAAGCTTTGGGGTACAACCGGTGCTAACTCACCTTTACAGTAGAAATATTTTGCATGAAAGAAAGAACCGGACAGAAACACTTCATACGTTTTTCCTCGGTTAGGGCTATCTGCTTTGTCAGCGAATGAAGAACATTTTGATAAAATAAATGGTGAAAAATACTCCCCGTGTCAAGCTTTCGAATCACAGCCACTGGTTGATGTCGTCTCGCTGTAATTTCCAGCACTTCCAACACAGTAGCACTTTGTAGAGTGACATTTCCAGCTACTTCGCGCCGCCCATGAACGAAGGTAAACAATAAGGATGGCGGAGTGTTCCCCGTGTTGTCCCCGCCAGTCAGGACGGTGGGACAGAGTTGTCGGACTGCAAATCGGACAACACGGTTGCCGGGCAACATCAACATGGTGCCCGACTGTTGTTGTTGCCGCGATGTGACAGGGTCAACGGCAACACGATTTCATCGTGTTGCTGTATAAAGTTCTTCAACTGTTGCCTCAGCGTGGCAGGGCCAGGGCCTTTACCGAAAGCGGCAGAAAACAGGCCCCATTTCCCCATTAAAATTTTTGAGAAAATCGATTTTAATTTTGTATTGAGGTAACGGTTAGTTCTCAAAGTTTGGCATCTGATTCGAACCGCTAGCGCTAAAGACCTAATGTTAATCGGAGAATGAGTGGTCGGCGATGCGTAATTTATTTTCGAGTTAAAAAAATATATTTGGGGGACAGGCTTCACTTCAAGGGGTGAACAAATTAATATTTATTGTGATTACTTCCTAATGAATGTAATAGAATATTACAAAGTTGCCCCAAAATGTAACCGACTACAAGCAATACAACTATTTGTAATAAGTGCCGTAGTAGTCTGACCGATGGAAACACGGCCAGTCGCCGTATTATCCACTAGAGTCACTAAATAATCTGCGCTTAAAACGACAATTCGCCCATCTTGTTGATTACAATCATTTGTTGTGAGACCGCACCTAAAGGTGCGGTCTCACTGCTGATGCATATCATGCAGTAGCACCATGCATTAGCAAGGTGGCAAAAGCAAATACCTTGCTATACTGTTGCAAGATAAGAGAAGCATGGACATCCTCCTCCCCCCAAGGCCCAACCAATCTTTCCACTTTAGGGAAACCTATGCTGTAGATGCGAGGAGCGGACTCGCCTCCTCTCCCGCGTTCGCCATGCTGCAGTGGAAAAAGTGGAGGGCTTAGCCTCCCTTTTTTTAGCACGCAACAAAACAAAACAAAAACGCACATTCCCATCTGCCCATTTGCACACTCTAAACAAAAAGGGGGGGTATCACCTTACACCCTTTTGTCCCATAAAATGCACCCTAAAAAATTTATTTCGACGTACAGCGCACTATAGTCGAACAGACGGACCCAAAATTTACGACAGGCTTGATAACGGTGCGAAATAACCTATTAAGCAACTAAAGTACATATCAAAGACCACAGAAAGAAACACTGAGGTTTTGCAGTAGAACCAAGAAAACCCCGATTATTATTTTTTTTAGTCAGTAACACGTACATTAGCTATGTTAATAAGTTGTTCCACACGGCTATCAAGCCTCTCGTGAAAGTTAGTACCGTCAGATCGACGCCAGTGCGCTCCTCGTCGAACTGAAGTTTTGGGGTGTATTGTATGGGACACAGGGTGTAAGAATACACCCTTTTTCTTAGAGTGCAGTAAAGAGCGTGCATACAGCACCACATCCTCCCGTAGCAAGGGGGGGGGGGGGGGACAGTCCACTCCCGAGAGAACATTGTCCATGCTGCCGCACTTTCGCACTGCCCCCAAGAAAGGGCTGCCGCCGACGAACCGAGATACCGGATTCGCCACGACAGCAGAGACGGCCACTTTTGCCGTCTCGAGGACTGTCCACGACGATAGATGGCGACAGCCACTCTTCACAATTCAAAGGAGCAAACCTGGAGACTGTGCCTGTTCAGTCAATCCAATTACGGAAAACACATGGACGCCAAAGTCAATGAATTTTCGCGGAGTAAGATGTGTTCCCTAGTAAACTATTTACACTCGGGAACCACTTTTTGTAACATTTCCGAAAAAGTGAAAAGCGCGCGAGCACAGTTGTGATTGGCGCTCAATGTGCTCGTGCGCACGGGACCCGGAGCTTTGGCTTCATTGCCAAAAAAAGTCGTCTCCAAGCAAAAGCGTCAAGCACCTCCGAACTTTGCTCCGCCTCTCGTCCCGCTTTCCTCTTCGGCCACGCAACAACACATTCAAACGCATATGCAACCAATCTGCGCAGGCGGCAGGAGGTTAGAATGTCCGCGATTTAATTTCAAGTCTACAGGGGGCCAAAGCGGAGCCAAACCGGACATTACTTTTTTTTTTTTTAGCGGCCTGTTTTTGGATTTGTGTTCAGGGGTTGGGAGAGGAACCACAATGGGGGATAAACAGATGCTGAAGCATGTGTGGGGGGTATAGTTTTTTGTATGGTTCGTGAAGCCCCAAGCTGGCGGTTCTACTGCACTGGCTAAATTGCTCATCTGCAGCTGACAGACAAGTCGCTCGTTGAAGGCAGACTAACTTCACAGCTGTATGAACATACAAACAGCCAATTTCTTTCTCCCTCAGCTTCTACCCGCATAGTCATCCCGTTTGGGGAGTGGAAAGGCCTTGTTTTCTGTCTGGTATCGCGCGGATTCATTCTCGCCTAACCGCTGAAGCTGAAGCCGCTTCTCCTGAGAAGCCCGCATATCCCACCAAATCGAGAGCGCATGGTTGTGACGGATTATCTGCGCAATGCCTTAAAAACGTTCGCAAAAAAAAAAAAAAATAGCGCGCGATAGTATTAAAAAAATTGGGTTGTTATCAGAAAGGCTAACTGGTCGTTCGTTGATGAGGTCAACAACAGCGTTTATCTACAGATATTTACATTAAGAACGTCCGGCATCGTCCGCTTATTGCCAAGCCTCCACCATCCATCTCGTGCATTCTTTTTCGTGTGCAGCGAATGCTCTTCCAGAGGACTAGCGGCGCGGCGTTCCTATTCGTCCCCGGCGGTGCCGCCGCTATCATACAATCGCTTCACACCACAAACACGCACATACACGCGCCTATACAATGCGTACCCTCGCCGGCGTAAAACCATCTGCACGCACGAGTGCTTGCATCCCCATTGACTCCGTAAGTGTGACGTCATGGGTCCAAACAAACCGTTGCTAGGGTCGTTGTTATGGACGAATACATGTGGCTCGGTTTCGCTACGAAAACCCGACCGTTCAAAAATCAGGTGTAGGATTTAAACTTCTAAAAATCACAAATGTAGAAAGCTTGAATGTCATATATGTTTCGACAGAAGTGTGCCGGTAATTGCTCGTTTCTGAAATATTTACAACTGCAACTTCCGGTCCTCAAGATGCCTGCAGCAGACGACGAATGCAAGAAGTATGCCGTCTGCCGCACGCCGGCCGGCCAAACCGGGGCCGTCGTTTGAATCGTGTGAATAAAGGCGATATTCTGACATCACATTTGTTTGAAATATAATGAGTCACAGACACATATAAGAATTCATATTGGGGCGCGATGCAAAATATGGTTTATCGAAAGTCCGGGCGTCGATCGAGATGATCGTCTGCTAAAAGATCGCATTGCACCCGTGAGAAAAGCACTTCAGGCAATCGGTAGAGATCCCAAATTTTGTTTGCGGACTCGCGCTATGCGAGGGGGCTTCGTATACCTGGTTGTAACCATCGCGTGGTGAAAGACCCTTGCAGTTTCTTCAGATTTCCGCAAGACCCCAAAGCGCGAAAGAACTGGATAAAAAACATAAGGTGAGTTCATTACAGATTGTACTCGCATCGCGGGTTCGATGGAGATCTTCCCCAAAAGAGCACATCCACGGAATTTTATGTATACCAAGGGGGAAAAAAGCAAAATACTGCGAAATTGCGATAGACATGCAATTCTTTAATAACCTGACAACCACAATAATAATAATAACAAACGACTTATCTCGACGGCGTACGATTTGTTTCTCATGCTGGCCTGCACTACGCCGGTAATGCACTTCAGGTCGTCGTCGTAACTGATCTGCATGACGTGGTTTGATTTTACTGCATTTTCACCCCTCGTAACTAAGCTGGGTTCTTCACAGAAAAAAAAAAAAAACGCACATTGCGGAGGCCTCTACGGCCATGGTGATGCACATGTTTTTGTCGCTCGTTTACCGACGCAATTCAATGAAGACGCCCGCTGCAACAGAGGCCAGCAAATCTATCGTGTCGTCTGCTACCAAAGCAAAACGGAGTGTAAGTCTTCAGAAATAGCTTTCATCCTTGCGATACGACACTGAGACGACAAGAACATCTTCATAATTCGATATCAAGAAGTTAGGTTGCTTACAAAAAATTATTTACTTACTTGTAAGGAAAAATCTAGCCTCATGTGGAGTCTCCATGCATAAGTCCATAGCAACGTCCCTAGCAACGGTTTTTTTTTTTGGACCCAGACGCCTTGTTGAGACGTCATCACTTACGGAGTGAAGAGGAGGGGTACTTTTAACAATTTCTCGCAGACCACCGAAAAGACGACGACATTACTGCTTTTGTTTTTTTTACTTTTTTTACGGTTGTGCGCAGCGAAAGCGGCTAATTTAGAACTTTGGCCGTCTTTTGTCTAAGCCCGTCGCGATGTTTCCCTTCCTTTCCAACTGTGACACGTGGTTTTGTTTACTTCTGCTTGACATTTTTGTTTTTCCGTCCTTTCCGCGCGTGTTTGGTCACAGAAAAGGAAGATCGTGTGATTTTTCTTAACAAGCTGCCTAGGCCTGCAGATTGGTCTAAGTAATAATAGCAGCAAAAAAAAAAAAAAAAAAGATGCTTACAGTATTTACTATTGGGCAGGGCCGTACACAGAAAATTTCTTCGGGGGGGTTTTCTGGAACACGGTGGCCATCTTGAATGGCCGTTATTTTTTTTGTATTTACTTTTTTTAAAAACAGAAGCATGTGATCGGCCTATAATTAACAACAGCGAGCAACGAAATGTTTCACATGCACCATCGCAGCGGGAGTGAATTGTCTCAAAGCTTACTTTCAGCTTACAGCCAAAATTTATTTATTTGCCCAAACTCCGCCCCAGTAAACATGACGGGTGAGAGGGAACCGGGTGTAAGAGAATGAGAAAAATATATACAGCCATATACAGGGTGTCACAAAAGAAAATTTACAGGGTTTTTATTTCCGCAAAAATAACTAGGCATTGCCGAACGCTCATTCTCCGCCCAAAGGTAGCGCTAGAGGTCACAACCAGATGCCAAAGTTTCAGCCCGATCCGATAACTTAAGTAAAGTTATAAGTGATTTTCTGAAAATTTCAATGGGAAAATGGCGACCGACGGAGTTTGCGAATAAGTACATGGGGCTCTATGGCACCAGAAACCGAAAACGGGCAAAAATGGGCTCCATTTTCCCATTGAAATTTTCAGAAAATCACTTATAACTTTTGATTAAGTTATCGGATCGGGCTGAAACTTTGGCATCTGGTTGTTACCTCTAGTGCTATTTTTGGGCGGAGAATGAGCGTTCGGCGATGCCTAGTTCATTTTTGCGGAAATAAAAACCCTGTAAATTTTCTTCTGTGACACCCTGTACTTCACCCAGCTCCCTAACCGCAGCCCCGCGCATCCTCCGCAGGGTCCGATGACACTCGGAACCCCGCGACTATAGACACAGCTCGGAACGGATCTTCGTCATTCTCTTTCCATCCTCTTTTCACCGCGCGAAACACCCCATACCCCCGGCAGGCCCCCCAAAGCCCCTCGGGCGTCGCACGCTCGCGGTGTTCTGGGAAGTTGGACTAAAGGCCTGACCACACTAGCGTGAACGGCGCCGCCGGTCGGCGCCGCTGGGCGGCACTGCCGTCCGGCGTCCCAACGCGAGGAGTCCACATTGGCCTCCGTTTTGCGGGCGTCACGTGACAGCACTGGCTCTCGCGATTGCGCCTCCCGCCGGATTTCCCGCTCTTTCGTCGTCAGCTCTTCGGTAGATTCTTCCGTTTCGGCTCTCATCTTTCGCATATATCAGCATTGAAACCGCGCTCCCTGCCTACATGGTAGGTGTCCATGATGACCTGGTGATCAACGTGAAAGTGATTATCCTAGCCTGCTCGTTGATCTTGCGACGTCGCCGCGCTCTGAAGGGAAGGAGGCACAGGTTTTGGGTCCGGCCGAGTTGGTTCTACCAAAACACCGAAGGAAAGGTCCGTGCTTTGCTGCACCGGCGGCGCGCCAAAGATGAAGGCTAGTTTCGAAAGTGTCACCAAATCAACACGACATCCGTCACAACACAGACGGCATGCAACAAGTGCCACGGAGAAACTGACTTGTAATTCCGAATTCCTCTCCTATAATTTCCCAGCGGTTGTTCTTAGCGTAATTATCTTGGTAGTCTGGCTGCGTCTTGTCATATAAAAAGGGAAACAGTCGCACAGTTTCAAGGAACCGCTCCGTTGGGGAAGGCGTCGGGGGCAAAGTAGGGATAGCAGACGACACGAGACACGTCCTTCGGAACGTGAAAGACGCGCGGGGGACCGGCTTGAGCGTTGCCATGGCATCGCAACGTCACTATCTACGCCACCTCCCATTGGCTCCTCTCTTCTGCGGCGAGCAGCGCCGAGCTCTGAACCGCGCAAGGAGAGGTTGACTGTGCGGCGCCGTCCGTCGCGGCGCTGAAGTCGAAAACTGGTTTCGGTCGGCAACCGGCAGCGACGACCGTCACGCCGCAGGCCTCCGCGATGCCAATGTGGCCGTGCCTTTACGAACAGAGAACGATTCGAGGTTCCCTCAAACATACATGTTTATTGCTCGAGCGAACATTTCCTCTGTGTCACCTTATAATGGACCGCAGAGGGCGCTACGAGCCATCCCAGCCAATCCAGCTCCGAGTGTCACCTTACCCTCTGTGGTGTGCTATGCGAAGCTCAAGGTCATGTGATTCTCTCTCAGCCCTCGATTGGCGAAGACGGTCTCTAGCATTCGCTACGGTCCACTGTGCAGTGGAACGGAGCGTGGTATGAGGATGGGGAAGCGAGGCTCCCGGGGATCTTCTGCCGAGGGGGATGGCACCCAGGCACTTGGATGAGAGGGGAAAACAGGAGGGCGCTATCGGAGTGGTTTTGAAAAGTCCGGTCGTGGCCGGGTGCGTTGCGGTTTTCGGGGCGCAGCGAAGACGCGCTGGAATTCACGCGCCTCTGGTTAGCAGTAATGCTGCGTTGTATATGCAGGCACACGTGCACCCCTAAACAGCATCGCTGAAACTCCAGGGGGTCCCCCACTGGGCCTCCCGATCCAGTGACTTTAGCGAAATCGAGGCCACTCCTGGCCTCTTTCGAAATGCGCCTCATCGCTCCTCCCTTCCCCAGCCGACAGTGAAAGGGGGCAAAAGCAAATACCTTGCTATACTGTTGCAAGATAAGAGAAGCATGGACATCCTCTTCCCCCCAAGGCCCAACCAATCTTTCCACTTTAGGGAAACCTATGCTGTAGATGCGACGGAGCGGACTCGCCTCCTCTCCCGCGTTCGCCATGCTGCAGTGGAAAAAGTGGAGGGCTTAGCCTCCCTTTTTTTAGCACGCAACAAAACAAAACAAAAACGCACATTCCCATCTGCCCATTTGCACACTCTAAACAAAATGGGGGGGTATCACCTTACACCCTTTTGTCCCATAAAATGCACCCTAAAAAATTTATTTCGACGTACAGCGCACTATAGTCGAACAGACGGACCCAAAATTTACGACAGGCTTGATAACGGTGCGAAATAACCTATTAAACACCTAAAGTACATATCAAAGACCACAGAAAGAAGCACTGAGGTTTTGCAGTAGAACCAAGAAAACCCCTATTATTATTTTTTTTTAGTCAGTAACACGTACATTAGCTATGTTAATAAGTTGTTCCACACGGCTATCAAGCCTCTCGTGAAAGTTAGTACCGTCAGATCGACGCCAGTGCGCTCCTCGTCGAACTGAAGTTTTGGGGTGTATTATATGGGACACAGGGTGTAAGAATACACCCTTTTTCTTAGAGTGCAGTAAAGAGCGTGCATACAGCACCACATCCTCCCGTAGCAAGGGGGGGGGGGGGGGCAGTCCACTTCCGAGAGAACATTGTCCGTGCTGCCGCACTTTCGCACTGCCCCCAAGAAAGGGCTGCCGCCGACGAACCGAGATACCGGATTCGCCACGACAGCAGAGACGGCCACTTTTGCCGTCTCGAGGACTGTCCACGACGATAGATGGCGACAGCCACTCTTCACAATTCAAAGGAGCAAACCTGGAGACTGTGCCTGTTCAGTCAATCCACTTACGGAAAACACATGGACGCCAAAGTCAATGAATTTTCGCGGAGTAAGATGTGTTCCCTAGTAAACTATTTACACTCGGGAACCACTTTTTGTAACATTTCCGAAAAAGTGAAGAGCGCGCGAGCACAGTTGTGATTGGCGCTCAATGTGCTCGTGCGCACGGGACCCGGAGCTTTGGCTTCATTGCCAAAAAAGCAGTCTCCAAGCAAAAGCGTCAAGCACCTCCGAACTTTGCTCCGCCTCTCGTCCCGCTTTCCTCTTCGGCCACGCAACAACACATTCAAACGCATATGCAACCAATCTGCGCAGGCGGCAGGAGGTTAGAATGTCCGCGATTTAATTTCAAATGCTTTCTATTGTTCCAATGTACCTCTCTCTCGGACCTCTTGTATCTAGCAACACCCAAATTCAGGCATATCTGTTCTTTCTACACACCGACTGAGGTTCCTGATGCCACAAGGTAAAAAATTAGGGAAATTTGAATGGCCTGAAGCACCGAATGTTTCAGGTTTAAACTTGGTTAAAGATTGGAAGGTCGGCGCCTTTAAACACGGGTATTTCTTAATTGTGATCTAATCAAGAAGCTGTGTGATATTTCGCGGACACACTTAACAGTGCAATCGAGGCCTAGTAACGAGTGCGTCATAGAAAACGTGAGTGATACTATGCAGTGCTTCCGAATAAGGGAATCGGTGGCCGAGTGGGCTAGCGCACACCAGCTCGGGGAACGGGGAGCTAAAGCTCGAGCTGGGATCCTGGGCTGAATCCCCAACCCTGCCCGTTTAGATCTGGATGACCATCGTACCTGCGTGCGGTCTTGTATCACTACTGCGTGGTGCACGTTGAAGACCCCAAGCTGGCGGTTCTACTGCACTGGCTAAATTGCTCATCTGCAGCTGACAGACAAGTCGCTCGTTGAAGGCAGACTAACTTCACAGCTGTATGAACATACAAACAGCCAATTTCTTTCTCCCTCAGCTTCTACCCGCATAGTCATCCCGTTTGGGGAGTGGAAAGGCCTTGTTTTCTGTCTGGTATCGCGCGGATTCATTCTCGCCGAACCGCTGAAGCTGAAGCCGCTTCTCCTGAGAAGCCCGCATATCCCACCAAATCGAGAGCGCATGGTTTTGACGGATTATCTGCGCAATGCCTTAAAAACGTTCGCAAAAAAAAAAAAAATAGCGCGCGATAGTATTAAAAAAAAATTGGGTTGTTATCAGAAAGGCTAACTGGTCGTTCGTTGATGAGGTCAACAACAGCGTTTATCTACAGATATTTACATTAAGAACGTCCGGCATCGTCCGCTTATTGCCAAGCCTCCACCATCCATCTCGTGCATTCTTTTTCTCGGGATCCCGCTTCCACTTCCTCTTTGTCGGCATGCTTGCTTCCTATTGTTACGAATGAAGAGGTAATGGAACAAAGAATAACTAGCGTGGGAGCCGAGTGTGAAAGACGAGGCAGAGGGCACGTGACAGGCGGTCGGCGGAGAAGACACGAGCTGGCGCGAGAAAGTGCGTGCTGAGCGAGGCTGGAGCTGGGCAGGAACGTCGGAGCCAGGCTGCCTGGCCTGGCCCATGGCGAACCCCGGAGCGGTCAACCAGCGAGGTTCGAAGTTCGGACCGGTGGAAACGGCGAGCCCTGGCCATCTGGCCTTGGCCACGACGATCCCGGGGTGGTTCCGCAGCAAGACTCGGGCAGTGATAGCTCAAGACAGCCAGCCTAGGCAGCGCTGGCGTGGGAAGGGCGATCCGCAGGCCTGGACATGGACGCCGAGAACGAGTCGGCGTGCCTGGACTGCCGGCTCTTGACGACGGGCAACCGGGAGGTACAGTAAACCCATTCGCTGTCTTCTCGTTGTGTTATGTCACTCCCTGGGTGACGGGCGGAGCGCATACCGATCGGGCGGCGATTATTAGTAGAAGCGACCTCCATAAAGAACCCCACATTAAATTGGCGCCCAACGTGGGGCCCGTTCGGTATGCCTCTGCTTCTAGCCGTCGCCAGGGAGTCCCACAGATTCGTTGAGCGGGCTGTTTACTAACGTTAACGATGCCCGTTGAGACAAAGTATGTTTGAATTTTGGCGACTTGTTTGACAGCAGAGCTCAGCAGGTGTCTCCTCGAATCGAGTATCTAAAGGGCTCGAAGGACGAGGTTGCGGACGCGTTTTCTCGGGTACCACAGAATAGTGGTTGGCAGGAGACGAGGAGCGCGGTTAAGATGTAAGAAAGCCGCCTTGGGAGGCAGAGGAGAGCCACGGCATGTTCGCTGGAAAGCAGGATAGCGACCGGCAGGAGGGAAAACAGCCAGGACTCATAGCAGATTTAGAATTTAGGCTTGGGGTGATGCGGCAGGCAAGTAAGTGCTTGTCGAGGCCCGGAGTGCAGATGGGTTTTTGTCAGTGAGTGTCGGAAAGACTGCGGGAATAGCACTTGACACCGGGAACACTGGCGGACAAGATTGTCAGCGGGTGTCGGATAAACTGGCAGAAATTGCGGTTGACACCGGGAAGGCTGGCAGGCGAGTGAATGAGCACTATGATTTGTAACTGCTGTGCCAAGATGACTATACTCTGTTTCATACTTAGCGTGCAACGCTGTCAAAGCTACTGGCGCGAGCGCGTGGCTTCATCTATTGTTTTGTTACGCGAGTACGAGTGCAAATGATCAACGAGATCAAGCCCCATGCTCGCGCCAGCAGCTTTGACAGCGTTGCACGCTAAGTATAAAACAGAGTATAGTTGCTTCGCGTCACTCCAACAATCGACGAAGGGCTGAGGGACGACTCTCCCTTGATGGGGGACGTTCCAAGAAAGCTACGAATGATTTATATGATTCTTTCTCGACTTCACTGTGGCCGGTCGTGGCAGTGACAGCAAGACTTTTAATAAGTTTTGTCACGTCACGACCTGGCCGGGGATGAGGCGGTAGACATTTAGGTGGCTTGCAGCTGTCTAGTTTGCCTTGAGGCGTGAACGATTCAAGCGGACTTGCTCGCTGAGCTGCCGCCCCCTCCGAGGACTGATTAATCCCTAGAGCTCGTATACACGTGGATGGAACGGGACGCTGACGCTTACATCGAGTAGCACATGGTATATGTAGCCGTTGCGGAACGCGAGTATAGTATATGGCCATTCCGCCACAGGCTTTGGATCCCTTCGCTTGCGCAAAAGATGGACTAGCTTTACACCATCTTTTGGTGTAAACCTAGTCGACGTGGCCACACGCACGTTATGGAGGTCGCTTCTACTAATAATCGCCGCCCGATTGGTATGCGCTTCGCCAGTCACCCAGGAAGTGACATAACACAACGAGAAGACATCGAATGGTTTTACCGTACCCCCCGGTTGCCCGTCGTCGAGAGCCGGCAGTCCAGGCACGCCGGCTCTCGGTGCCAGAGAACGGACACGACATCGGCGAGGCGAGGGTGAAAGACGTGGCCACACGCAGCCGGCGGCGCCACGGGTCTTGGGAGCGCCTGACACCTGCTGACTGTGCGGGAACCCAATCACACACCTGGAGACCCACGAAGTAAGTCGACTTTATATCGACCTGCTGGAGGCACAGCCCCTCCCGGACAACGTGGCGGCAGCGGTCTAGACCCTGAGGGCAAGCCACCCCGACCTTCTGGCTCCCGCTGCCTTGGCCTCCGTCAAGCCAGCCCGGACTCCCGATAACCGTGCCGCCGCACCAGCTGCCGCAGCCGCCGCCATCGAACACGCCACCACGACATTCCGTACAACATCGGTTGCCACCACCTCTTCCGACCCAAGCCATCGGGCCAGTGCCGTCCACCAGCCCCCTCCGTCCCCCTCGACTTCCGACGACGCCATCATGGCCGAGGTGGATCAACTCCTCGGCGAAGACAAGTGAGCACCCGCCCCCCCCCCCCCCCTGAAGACCGGGCCTTGAGGGGGCGGGGGAAGTGTGGGAAGCCGAGGAGGAAGACGGCGCACGAGGGGGCAGAAGCGGTGGCCGGCAGACCGGCGCTCGTGACGTGACGTGACGTGGCCGGCAGACCGGCGCTCGCGACGCAGCCATGGGCAGTTCGAGCAAGGCACGGGCGAGAACGGTCAGGGGACAACGCAGGACACCCGGACGACGACTGGCGACTGCGAGGCCCACAGTCAAGGCACCTCCAGAGAACAGTGAAACGTTTTCAAACATCTCCTGGAACGTGTGACTTCTTGGGAGAGCGGACCAGGCAGGGACCGATTGGGCAACAGTTTAATAGAGCGACCCACACTAGGAAAACTAAAACGTTTAATAGGGCAAACTTGTGCCCCAAAAAAAAAAAAAAAAGATAACAACAGAGCGTCGCGGGCGTCGAAGGCGGCGAAGCAGCAGGATCGAACGCTGAGTCGAAACTGACTTTGGCTCGCCACGCGAAGCCCCTTATGTACACGCGTGGGCTTCTGGAATGATCGCCGTAGAAGGTTCGACGCCAGGAACATTCGGACCTCGAACACGCAACAGGATTCTCGAATTTACCAGATCACTAAATTGCAGGAATAAACAAAAGGCGCGAAGCAGCATGATCAAACGCTGAGGCGAAACTGACTTTGGCTCGCCACGCAAAGCCCCTTATGAACACGTGTGGGCTTCTGGAATGATCGCCGTAGAAGGTTCGACGCGAAGAACATTCGGACCTCGAACACGCAACAGGATTCTCGAATTTACGAGAACACTAAATTGCAGGAATAAACAAAAGATGCGTCACTCCCAGGAATCGAACCCTGACTTTTCGTGTGGGAGGCAGGCACAATAACCGTTAGGCCACGCGCGCGCGGCCGTACTTGGCCAGTTGCGCGCGCGGCAATATAATGTTTCAACACACTCTCCCTCCACCCCCCCCCCCCCTCCTCCGCAAAAGAAGAGGAAAAGGCTTATGTACGGTTGCAGTAAACTTGAAAGAAAGATAATACTATTCTTGTTTGGTCGTCTGTTGTTACAACTCTGCCTAAGTAACGCCGAGAAAGATACAGAACCCCAAGAACACTTTATGAAAGGAGTACGGTGGCTTTTTACAGATTGCTGCTCGAAAGAATACCGCGAGATTCCCCCTCCCCCCCCCCCCCCCCCCCCGAGTCTGTTGATGATGATTAGATGGCCTCGCGGATATTTACAGCATTTCGCCCCCCTAAAGATCTAAGAGCTCAAAAGGCCGTCGTTGTCTCGTCAATCTTCTGAGAACCGGCACCGTTGAGGTGGTTCCTTGCACTTGAACGAAGACCTGTCGCAAGCTGGCCTGTTGGCGAGGGAACCCGCGTCCTTGGCTGGTCAGCATGCCGCCAGCTGTTCACCTTGTGAAGCATCCACCGTTGCCACATGCGCACCCTCGGACGACCGGATGTCTCCTAGAACGCAGCGATGACCTACGCCAAAGTTGCGTGACCACACGGTCCGGCCCGCGAAAAAAGGACGGCTGCTGCTCTTGGGCTGGGTGAGCGCCGGTGTTCTGGATGACAGCAGTCAATCGGAGACCGAGTGCGGTATCCGAATAACAGCAAAGATGGGCAGTTCCCATATTTCGTGGAGGTCCTCCGGTAGCGGAAGAGAAATCTTACATGCCTTGTTCTAAGATTGTCAGACAATACTTTGCGAATGCCCTCCTTAACCGTGCGCACCGCACGCGCGGCTAATCTGTTTGACTGCGTATTGTATGGAGCTGCAGTCAGGTGCTGTACATGGTTGTCTCGCAAAAACTGTTTAAAAACAACACTGATAAACTGTAGTTCATTGTCTGACACCCACGTTCTTGGCAGCCCAAACCGCGCAAAAATAACGCGCAGTGCTTCCACTCTGGTCTCGAACGATGGCGTCTTCATCGGTACCGCCACTATCTACATTGCGTTTGAGTCGATCACAATTAGTAACATCTGACCCTCCAGTGGACCAGCATAGTCTACATGAAGCCGTGACCACGGGTGGTTAGTGTCCGGCCAACTGATGGGAACTTCAGCTGGAGCATTGAAGAGACCTCGCGATATCTTCGATATCGCGAACCGTCTTCTGGTACCCTGGAGTTGATCGCGATATCTTCGATATCGCGATCAACTCCAGGGTACCAGAAGACGGTTCGAGCCAAACATTTTCATTGGTGACATTCCTGGATTGGTGTCATGGAGGGCTGATAACATCCTGGAGCATGCGGCTTGGGGCAGAACCACTCGATGTCCCCAGTAGACGAGGTCGTGACTGACACTCAGTTCACTCCTCTTGATGAAATAGGGCTGGAACTCTCTGCTCCGTTTCAGCAAGGTACCCTAGCCACTCTTGCTGAATCCAGATCTTCACTTGACGAAGCGATTGGTCTTGCTCTGTCATGTCTGCAAGCTGCTTACCTGCTTAGCCGTTAAAGAGGCGGTGTAACGATTTTACGATTGAAAGAATTTGCATCTTGTCATTTTTAAGTTGTTCATCGTGTCCCGGAGGATAGAGAAAACACCTCCTTCATTAAAAATGTCGCGATTCCGCTGCACAATTGCAAAGCAAAAGTCGAGCTTTTTCGCCCACCTGCAGCCCCAAGTGGCAGCCGAAGGAACTACGGCGAAAAGTTACGTGACTTCGCTCGGCTCTAAGCTGCAGCATAACGCCCGCTAATGTCAGCAGAGAGAGGGAGAGGAAGCGTCCTCCGAGATAGCACACGGGAACCTACACGGTACTCCGAATGACGTCACTGGGAGTGCGACCAGGTGTGACCCTGAAGACTGGGAATGAGTTGAGGGGTGCCCGAAATGCCAATATTTATCTTTTTTTTACGCAACAACTAGGACACGCAGGCGAAATCGGTTTTCTGTTCTTTACTTCAGAAGTGTCAGAGGGCAACTTCCACAAATCTTTGACCGAAGTCCGGAAATCGTTGCACCCCCCCCCCCCCCCTTTAAGACACCAACATCGGACTTTGGGTGTACAACACGTATTCCGCGGGCTCGCCATCGTTGCGACACGGCGTGTCGTTAGAAATTGGCAGCCGACTAAGGGCATCTGCATTGGCATTGTCCTTCCCCTGACGATACAGCAGATCATACTGGAAGGATCCGAGGATTAAGGCCCAGCGCTGGATTCTTCTCGCAGCCACTTGTGGTGTTGCCTTGTCTGGGTGAAATAAATTTGTTAGAGGTTTGTGGTTTGTGACAAGTATGAACTTATGACCATACAAATAATCTCAGAACCGTTACACTCCAAATACTAGAGCAAGAACCTCTTTCTCAAGCTGCGAATAGTTATGTTCGGCCAGCGTTAGTGGACCGGAATCCAATTGGGTAATCTATGCCATTGGTGCAATATGACAACACTGCCCCTACTCCTTTGGGAGAGGCATCGCACTTTAGCTTCAGGGGCTTATCTGGGTCGAAATGCACTAGGAACCCCGCAGTCTCCAATGGCTTCTTTGTCCCGGTGAACGATTCTTCCTGTTCTTTTCTCCACTGCCATTCTGCGCCTTTAGTTAGCAGGTGGTACAGAGGCGCCAACTTCGTGGACATGTTAGGCAGAAATTTACCGTAGTAATTATTCAGTCCAAGGAAAGACCTTAGCTTGGTCACAGAAGTTGGCCTCGGCGCCTGGGACATTGCTATACAGGATATACTGCATCTGTGTTTTATGGAGGGACGCGTCGGTAGCCTGGCGATTATTAATTCTTTGTCATTTAGGTCGTATTCTGTCACATCATGTATGTCATTTGTGTACTATCCAGGGACGATGTCTTCCCTTGTTTGGTCTAGCCATTTAGTCTTCCATTCTTCGTTCCATTGAATCTGCAAGTGGATCGTGCAGCATTGTGTATATGAACCACGGGTTCACGACAAGGCACAAAGTGTACGATACGCTTTTTTCCTAACTTCTTTTATAGCTCTCGTTAGGCGCTGATGTATCCAGTTTCTTTGTCTTGTGCATTGTTCCTTGTATAGTCTGTTTTGTTTCTGAAATTGTTTGCTTCGTTGAGAGGGTCGTTTGACATTCCTGTCCATAATGGTTTCATTTATTTGTTTAGTCGCTTTGGCACGGCTCCGTTTTTTTCCTCTCTTTTTGTAGTTTTCTGACTCTATTCTTTTTTTGTTTTCAGTTTGCCTTCGTTTCGAATGTGAGGGCTTCTGTGAATGCCTGCTCATACTCTTTTTCAAAACCAGACATGACTTCTTCACCAGTTAGCACGTATAATGTGTTCTTTGCTGAAGTCTCCTGTACGGGGTTGTCGTCCCGTAGCGTATTGGTGACCTTTGTCGTTCCAGTCACCGCGCATCTGTCCTTCGTCTGCTGGTCTGATCCCTGTGATCCCTGCTCTGTGACGAGACGATCGTCGGCGCAGTCTGTGGTCACACCGGTGGCAGTTCTGAGTTCATCGTCGGCGCAGTCTGTGGTCACACCGGTGGCAGTTCCGAGTTCATAATTGTTGTTATGTGAGGTCACGTAAGACTGAGTTGGTTTTATGAGGTGGGTCTGATGGACCTCGTATCTGATGTATTACGTTGTTTAGGTAAGTGTAGCTTTTCTCTCTCGACTTTTTCCAGTTTCGTCCCCTGCTAATTGACTGTTGAGCTTTCAGCATTGTAAGATGCCTCACGATGCGGTCGTTTATTTTTATGACGTAAGTGCTTGCTTCGTTGAGTTCTTCAGCGGATATGAATGGCTCGATAGCATCGTCCAGGGACTTAAGTTGGCATTCGTAGTTTGTTAGCCTCTGGGTGATTTCATTAAGTTGTCTGCCTGTCGTTGTTTCTGGCAATA
The DNA here is from genome assembly GCA_013358835.2 of Ixodes persulcatus. Taxonomy (NCBI): domain Eukaryota; kingdom Metazoa; phylum Arthropoda; class Arachnida; order Ixodida; family Ixodidae; genus Ixodes; species Ixodes persulcatus. The sequence continues at coordinate 318,612 of JABSTQ010010594.1, read as the reverse complement.
TTTTCTCAAGATAATCAAAGAGGGTCGTTACCTTGGTGCGTATTGCAGGTCGTTGTTGTACAAGGGGTTCGATGTCGACATCGTGGAGGATGATATTGCCTTGGCCGTCCGTTGCATTGGTTAAAGTCTTCATCTTGCCGGTCACCGGTTGGTTCGTTGACTGTTGTCACCTTTCGTTGATGTGTCAAGTCAGATTCTTACCGTTTCGTTAAGCCCTATTCCGGGTTTCGGCACCCTGTTGTAAGAACGGCTGACTGGTCGTTGGTTGGCGAGGTCAACAAGAGTGTTTATCTACATGCATTTGCATAAAGACTGTCCGGCATCGTCTTCTCATGGCCAGGTCTCGATTGTAGATTTCGAGCATACTTTTTTTTCGGGATCCCGCTTCCACTTCTTTGTTTGGGGATGCCCGCTTTCATAAAATGCTTTAACAGTAGCCCAGCTACCACGCAAGTAAAAATATAACAACATTGTTTTATAGAAATCGTGACACGGATATCCACATTTGTTTTATAAAAACGTTTGGATCTGAAAATGAAGTTATATCGTACAATTCCGGCAACTGCGGCGCGCCACCGCATAAAACGGCCATAAAACGGCGACACCGGAAGTTCTTCATTCCTTTCCGTAGCAGTTCGTGGTGTTCCACCGGAGCGACAGACCACCTACTTTTGTCCCATTTGTGGTAAGTTTGCTTCTTTTATACGTTTTGTGTATCCTCTTCCAGCCCATGCGACGATCAGCGGATGTGCATCGCTGGTCTTTGAACTGGTATTTGCGAGAGATATTTGAGAAATCCTACAAATGCATCGGTCGTAACCGCTACTCTTGGTAAGGCCTGCTTGACGTGACTGGCCTTCTGGCGTATTTGGCTGACATAAAGACTAATACCCAATTCACACAGCAGCGCAAAGGTACCTTTGGCACAGGTACCTGCTGTAAAGGGATCTGGAGATTGTAATCACATGGCGCATAAAGGTGCCTCTCGCTAAGTGAAGATGTGTTAAGTGGAGCTCGCCAAGCTCCCTTTACAGCTACATTGAGAAGCCTCGGACCCACGAACTCAAAATAAAAATCACAGATAATTAAATACATCTTGTTTAATGCATTATAACAAACTGAATATATATAAGTAGCAAATTATGAAATGATTGTGAACACGAATGTGATGAAATAATACATTAACAAGGAACGCATACTCCAGCTACGAGGTAGCAGCGGCGGCACGTGAAAAACAATGTCCGCTACGACCCCGAACGCGATGGACCACTGCGAGCTCTTTTTCGAGGTTGTATACATACGAGTCGTCCGACTGTCCCGCCCACCTCGCAATGGAGCTGCTAAACAGAAAAAGATCGCCCACATCGCAATGGAGACTCGTAAAAGCAGGCACTTTAGGGCCGGTGTCGCCAGACGGGTCGGTCGTTTAAAAGCAGGACTCATTTAGGTGGCGCCCATAGACTTAGAGAAAACAAATAAAGTGGCGCAAAAGCAAACACAAATGAGGTTTAGGTTTTAAATGTGATATTTCACACACATTATTCAAAAACAGCGCGTTAAACCAATGTCGAGGAATAATTGTTTATCGCCTGCTCCTCTCGCGGGTTAGCAGGAATGAGTAGCCAACCGACCGACCGGCGTGGGTGGCTCAATCTGGAAGCTACTCGAACACAACCAAACTCAAGAAAAGCAGCTATCGAACCTTCCCATTCACTTGACTGCAACATTGGTGCTCCCTCCAGCGAAACACGTAGTCTGTCGCACTTAGTCCACTGTTCTACATCCTTATAAAGAAACCACTTATCAGTTACCAGGTAGTCGTCACTTTGAATGTGTTTCGAGACAGACGAGAAATCAAAACGTTTTTCCGCGATTCCTCCCCACCTAAGAAATCGAAAGCACTCGACCGTGTGCTGTGGAGTAAACGGGCTTTCAAACACGTGATGGAAGGAAACACTCGACTGAGGCTTCACCACACTAATGAACACTCAGGCAAACTTAAGAAATATTCGGAACCTTCGTCAAATTCCATTGTTCGCCACCGCGCCGACAACATGTGTCCGCGAAAGCCGTCAGAGACGCGGAGAGGTGCAAAGCGACCTCTTGCGGCTGGTTCCCGGTTTTCCCGCTTGGCGTCCACTTTGCTGGAGTCGCGAATAGCTACCATATGTATGCGTGCCTCTGGTTTCGGATTGTGCTCCTTCTGGGCCCGTTTGCTCGAAGCTGGTTAACTAACCGCGGTTAACCGGATTTCCCTACGAGGGGGAATTTTAGGTCACGTGACCTGCAGAGTAGGGACGCCGGAGTCAAATAGTACCTAGCATCAGACAATATGGCTGCTACGGCTGCTCGTCACGCTTGGGAACATTTATTTTTACGAAGATGCATCATCCTCGTGCCACGAAATTGACATTTCAACACTGAGTCTGCAGTCGGAGTCGACGGCAGCTCGCCCACCGCCGGACGGCGAGCGTGCTGTGGGAGCAGGGCTACGCTTGACTGGTCACGTCAAGTTCGAGTTCACGCATCGCCCTCTGAAGTGGACTTGTTTCAAGGAATGCTACAGTCAGCGGGACCTTCAAAATATATTACCTAGGTGAGTGCCGCGATGTTTCACGAGAAAGTTATGAGATCGTACCGCTATCAAAATGTCATGTCAGCAGATCTTGCGTTGTAATCAACCAACGCCTCCTTTATTGGGTAATGCCTGTCACATGAGCGCTTTTCCACGGATCATGCCCTTTTCTGTTACCCTCTCCCATTCGCCCCAGTCACTGTTGGAGCGATGTGTGGTCGGGCTGCGGCGCCACGTAGCGGGAAAAGAGAGGAGCGGGGTGTCCGCCGGTACCCATTGTTAAGCGCATGACCTGATTGGCAAGTTGGAGCGATGTGTGGTCGGGCTGCGGCGCCACGTAGCGGGAAAAGAGAGAAGCGGGGCGTCCGCCGATACCCATTGTTAAGCGCATGATCTGACAGGCATTACCGTATAAAGGAGGCGTTGAATCAACGTCCGGCTTTCTTTTTTTTTTCACTTTTAAAACCTACCTTGAGCCGCAATCGCATGGTAGTGAAACAAATCTCTCCGAAAAACTGCCTCTAATCGCGGAGTCTGGTTTATAGTACAGTTCGCCGTGTATTGTATTTGCAGCGCATCCACAACACCGACGACCCCCTTGCAGCGGGAGACGGTTCAACTTAGGCAAGATGTAGACTACAAACTTTCCTCGGAAGCAAATATCCGTTACCTCAATAGAAACTGCCAGCACGGATGCCGGCACGGCATTCGATCGAACTTCGGTACTGTCGTCTCCGAACTTGTACAACTGGGAAATAAACAAAGCTTCTATCATGAAAGAAGTGTCCATGTTTTCTCTAGCGCTTGTCTTTCGTCAATTTATTTTGTTTTGGGATAACTAGATGTCTTGTTAGGATTATAAAGAGAGACATAATTACGTAGCAGACGATCACAACCAATCTGAAATCGAAAATGAGTCAGGCGACATCAAGAATCAGCATGAAACGGCAGAGGAATTGGACATTGGATGAACAATTTCAACTAATTCGGGTAGTGGGGAAGCGAAAATATCAAATTATGGGGAAGTTCAGTGCTACGATCACGACCCAAACAGAAAGACAGGCATGGGCTGTTTGCGCACCCCAGACCAATTACAGCAGTGTTGGAGGAACCTTTTAAAGAGGACCAGACGGCTGTACAGCTTATACAAGAAGCACGAAGAGCGCACAGGTAAGTTCATTGTGTTCTTAAGTTAAAAAAATATTGCATTGCTTTAGTGATAACATATGGACAATCAAACCTAAAACGTGTATGTGGACATTTGTACATTCGTGCACCTTTGCCCTCTGCTGGGAGTCAACTTGTCATCTTCTAAGAACAGCAGTAAAAGCAGTGTTACAGCATCAGAAGACCATTTATTGCAGTTTATGTACACGTTCTGCACAGGCTGTCTGGAACTCGTAAAACAGTTCTAGTGGAAGACCCAAAACTGTGGACACAATATTAACACACATTTTTAGAGAGCACAATGGTCCAGGCCAACCGAGGCCGACAGGCAAACTGTAAGAATGTAAAAATTGCATGATTACATAGTCCACAGTTTCAGCACTGTTATGTCACAGTTACTGAATGTTTAAAAGAATGCCTCATGCATTATTTGTTTATTTTGATTTTTCCATGAAAGTTTCATTTACATAGTTGGTTGAACAGCGAACCCCACCTCCTTTGTTTTTGCTCATGACTTGAGTAAGTAGTAGACGAGACGAAATTATTATGCCTTAATTCATAGGTGCTGGGCCAAACCCCCATGTCTTGACGCCCCTCGTCGAAGCCGTCCTCGAGACGATCGGCGAGGACTCTCCCAACCTGTGCAGGTTTGGTTGCCACGATAGGTGACACGGAAGAGTAGGCGACTGGTTTCTAGACCCGATCGTGTGACGTGTAAATGGTGCTAAGGAACCGGTCGTTGTAAAGCAGAACTGTCGCTCCAGGCGAGGCTCTAAAAGACGAGGACAAATGTTGATAACAAGATGGGCATGTTGCCATTTGAATAGCATTACTGCCGAGTACTTTTATATAAAGACCAGAGGCCAGATTCCCGAAACATTCTTACGGCAAAAAAAGTTAGTAAATTTATCTTACGACAAAGGTACAAACTTTTGAGTATTCCCGAAGCAAAATGTTTGTAAGTTTTGCGCACGTTTCGACGAAATCCGTAACTTGCGCAAAACTTGCAAACATTTTGCATCGGGAATACTCAAAAGTTTGTAACTTTGTCGTAAGATAAATTTACAGGCTGTTTTGTCGTAAGAAAGTTTCGGGAATCTGGCTTCAGTTTTATTTCAACCACAAAAGCTCAAAGGCGGGTCGAAGTATAAGTCACGAAACCGTATTCCAGAGTACACTCCCAAGATTTGACAAGACAAAGCGCTACCACATTTCTCATTATTTTCAACAAGGCTGAAAGAGTTTTACCGAAGCTACAAATTTATGAAATAGGACGGCATGCAATGAAAAATCAGGAGGTAAAGCTGTTTACCATAATCTAATAAAAATTAAATGCAACAAAGTGGCAATGGCTTTTTTTTATACTAACTGTAACAGGTTTTCAATATGTAAATTAAAAGGTCACACACAGCACAACCATCCTGCTGCTAGTTTTACCAACTTAGGAAAATTGGCTCAAACACTACCTTCATTCCCATTGTGAAGTTAACGACTCCCATGATGGTAACCTGTGCGAGTAAAATCAATGTCAGTGAAACTAAGTGCTGTAATGTTTGAAGTTGTCCTATCAATGTGCACAGTGCAAAGAGATTTGACTGGAAATGTGACCACTAATTTTATGAACTGTTAATCACATAGCTACACAGCTGCATTCAAACCTTTAGCAGTGGAAGTGTATGAACACATGCATGTAAATGCTCTTCACAACCAAATGCGCATTTTCCCACACCATGTATTGGGCAATTGTGCAAGAAGTAACGACACTGTGCTCCGACCTCAAGCCTGCACGTCAGTATATAAACCAACTTAGCTAGCAAACTTTGTCCACTGCACCAACACGTATGAATGAATTTTGGCACAGCATCGGCATCTTTATCAGGGTTACAAACTATGCACAGTGTGTTCTCTTTGCTCGTACTGACAAGAACAAAACCTGACCACTTTTTACACATGCATTTGTAGCAGCTCCAGGGGAATAGATCCACAGCCCGGTCCCTCTGGGAGTGGAAGTGCTGCACGAGAGTCTGCCACAGGAGGCGGTGCAGCGGGCTCCATCGAATGTGCCGTACAGCTGACGTTGGTGGAGGGAGGCTTCACAGCGGTTCCTGCAGGAGACAGAGAGGCAGCAGCAGCTGGAGGGAGCGCATCTCCTACTGGAGAAGGAGTGCACAGAAAGAGTTAAGCAAGCTGCCACGGCAACGATCGCAGCAGCAACTGCTGCAGAGGAGTTCTACCATCATTCAAAATATTACTAGAGGACCAAGAAACTTTAAAAAAATTTAATTGGACTGGAAACACTGCGTGCAGAATTGCAAATCTAGTTGTTAAAAAAACAATTAGGAGAAGAGTAAGCATTGACATATTATGCTGTTTTTAATTTTCAATTTGAATGTATTTGTTTACATATGACAAAGCCAACACAGCTGCTGAGAAATAAAATTCATTTTACTTGCAACTGTCAATAGATTTCTGGATTCAGATCTGCTACACTCCGTCTCGTCCTACGATGGACTAAAGCCCAATGCTACGGGCCGCCGGGTCCAATCATGAGCCTGTTTGAAACCATGTGGTATATTTGCTATGGGCCCTAGTCCTTCGTCGGGTGAGATGAGATATAACTAAAGCATGTACAGCGTATTAAAAAATTTTATATATCAACATTGTATCACAGAGGATAAGTTGTAAAAGTTAATGTTTGACGACTTTACATCATTGGGGGTACCTTGCCAGCACAATGCACTGGTAATCAAGACCATGCGAAGCAGCATGTGCAATATATTGGTATACTTACGCTAAACCGATGAACTGGCTGATGATGGCGTACCGAGCCTCATTGCTTTCGTCACGACCCGCTGCCACGGGCTCGACGGGAACCTCTTCGGGGAGGACAGTCCTTGGCATGCTGCAGGGGTATGTCTTGGCCAGGTTGTGCAGGACACAGCAGGCGACAGCGATGTCACAGCATCTCTCTGCTGCATCCTCAACTCAGCATGGAGGCAGTGGAACCTACGCTTGAGCTGGCCTATCGTCCTGCACAGTGTATAAATAGAGCAAGATCTGTTATCCTTTTGAAGTGGTTTAACAAGAACATCTAATGAGGTCGGCATGTGATGTCAATCATTGCTCCAGCCCATTGAAAACATGGTATTATGTCTAATATTATATAATGTTGCTGGAATTTGCTGGACATAGTAATGACATGCAGATTTTGTTAAAGATACCAGTGACGTGATTGGTCAGAGTCATTTTGGCGCAGCTCTTGGAGCAGTCAAAAGTCAATTTTGGAGCAACAAAAAGAACTTCTGCAGCATAAGCACACATTAATTTTTATTCATACCAATGCAAACATTAGGTCAAGCTTAATTTTTCGGCCTGTCTAACTAAAAGTCCATGTCTACATTGCCTTCTCACAAACATTCAAACCTTTATTAGCATCAACTGCACAGCAGGAGTCGCTCAAACACAAAACTATAGCGTTTAGTTGCATGGAGAAGCACCATGACAAGGTGACAAGAAGGTGAGTGATGAAGGACAACACAGACTGCTTTGAATGGTTATTTTAGGTACTGAATGCCACTGAAATAGTACAATAACATTGATCACATAAACTGATGTTTCCTTCAAGTTCTAGAGGTTGTAATAAAACTGCAATTTATAATTCAGATAAAAAGCAAAGCACTTGTCATTTGATTATCAACATAAATTACATTTTATCTGTAGAACTTCATAGCAAAAACGGCATGTGAACGAAACTTAAAAACAATCCCGCCGTAACTCATTCAGGTTCTTCCCGAGATTCCATCCACTGCTCCTGTCAATTTAATTCTTATCTACTCACACCTATAGAAAATTGATAGCTAAACAAATGAGTTGGCATAAATAAATAAATATACAAAAGAGCACATATAAATGTTCTTGCAATACCGAAGTACCCTTACTAAATCTTGAAATCGAAAAAGGTACCGCTAGGATCTCACAATCTATCATATTTACGAGCCGAAGTTGTATTCAGGAATTGTGTTGCGTCTCGCTTTGGAGGAGTGCTTTCCGCTTAACACGGAGGTGCGCTGCGGCGAAGCAAGACATGCAAAATCGCGATGCCTACTCCGTGGTGTTTGCTTCTCTGCAGTACACCAGAGCGCGGTGAAAAGCGCACTCAACGACACTAGCTAACCCTCCAGAATAAACAGACGACTAACATGAAAATTATTACGAAACTTTCAAATACTGTCTGTCATTCATACAAAATGTGATCGAATAGTATGGTATTTGAGACGATAATCAAAAGTTTTGAAAACCTGAAAACTTGCGTAAGCATATCATAACGGTCCGGCCGGGCAGCGAGGCCCGAGCTATTATATTTTCAGTATTATTAAAGTGACATTAAGTTTTGGCACTATGTTGGAGCAAATTCCTCACATTTTGGTTAAATGTAGCAGAACATAGCAGGGTAATCAATTTGGGGCAAATGGCACAGCAATCCCATCACTGATATAATGAAAATGTTCTTCGCAAAAACCTGCAAGGAAAATGCAGTTTGAGACAAGCAGTATTTAAGAGGATATGTTTGAATATGTCTGTACTCAAACTGTCCAAAAACAAGAGCTGCCTAAGCCAATGTGTAATTTTTTTTTTCACATTGCAAGCATTGCTTTTTTTTCTAAGAATTGCTTTACATTTAGGCATTTCTAACAACTGCTATTGTTTGAAAAATATGAAATTCTAGTAAAAACTTGTAGGTTAATAAACCCAGTCATACAGCACCAACAGGAAGGATATGTTTCAGAGAAGTTTTAACTTCTATTCTGGAGTTCAAACAGAAAAGAGCGAATGAAATATAATAATTAATGTGACATATAGAGTTAGCTGACAAATGGTTGAATTTTGTGAATTAACTTACTTCATACCCACAAAGCTGGCTAATCTTAGAATAAACATTACAGGCTATGGCAGTAGGTTATAGCCAGTAGTATAAATAAGGTGGAGTAGAGATACGCCTTCCTTTCCTTGCTTCTGAGCAGCCGTAGCCTTCTATGCAAGAACATAAAAATGGCAACAAATGTAAAGCACAGGCAAAACCATATGAAAACGTTTCGTTTAGGTGCCTCAAGGTGCCGAAACCCTGAAGCGTCGAACAAGGACGCATAGCCTGGCTTTACCGTTCCACGATGCTCCTCGTTGTGCTATGCGACGCATCGTAGGCGACCTCCATTGCTGATGACGGAGAGAAGAAGGGCGTCATCAGCCATGGCTTGCCAGGTTTAGCCGCTATCTCCAAGCAGTAGACCATCGTAAACGCCATCGGCCAGCTTGCCTGACAACGAGCCCTCGGTGAATATCCTAGTCGTGGGTGCTTCCAGGCATCAACAGCACCCGCGACCGAAGGAAACCCACCGACCTCAAAGAAGGCCTGTTGCAAGGCATGACCCTCAGCTTCACCTGGCCACCTGCATTGTAGACGAATTTGAGTCAGTCTGTAGCACTATGACATTAACAGCGATGGTAGTGTTGTTGTGATCACATGCTTAGAAATAACACACCTATCATTCATCTTCATCAATAGCGAGCAATAAAACCTTTGTCCGCACAATGACAGTACTCAGTAGCCGCAAGACTAGCTCAGTAGCACCAAGTGCATAGTTGGGAGTGTAGAAACCAGGCTGTTTATAAATGTCTGCACTCCTACTTTATTTGTAGTTTAGTTGCATTTGCACCTGCACCAATAATAGGTACTAAGGTAGTCATTTTGTACACTCCAGTTGGTTCGTGTAATTTTACTGCTCAGTTCACTGGTCTGCATGTCACGCTCATAACCAGAAAACAAATACCGAGTGCTGAAGCAACACTATTAATGTTCCTTTAGGGAGGTACCAGTATAAGGGGGGATCGATACGCTGGCAGATATTCATGCTAGCAAGTCTACAGCTTAAGAAACAAAAACTGAAGGGTCATTGCACAGGTGGTGCGCCGTAAATAAATTGCAGAATAGGTGTGCTGAGAAGACCACCTTCAACGAACTCAGGTATTCACGCACCGAAATTTCTATACAAAGGGTTTCTGAAATAATGGTGTTTGCTCATCGAGCGATCTAGGCCCAGGCTTCCTTCTCGGAAAACTGGCATGCACATGCGCCTGGTATGGGGACGCGCCAGGAGATGCTCCAAACCACTTACCCAATGAAGTCTCGGGCACGATGTGACAAGCCCAGAGTCTCCCGCCTCACAGTCCGTGAAGCAGTGGAGACGTGCACGGGGATGTAGTCCCCTGCGGTGATGAGGAAGTTCTCCGTGGCGTAGAACTACAGGCCGACAATGACCTGCTGCTCTGCAGAGAGGGCGCGGCTGCGAGGCGTCGGCCGCTCCAAGTCCGGGCGCAGTGTGTCGGCGAGGAACACAATGCCCGCGCGACCGAATCGAAAGCACTCCTGCAGTTCGTCCTCGTCGAACCTCTCCAAAGGGTTCAAGTGGTCACGGAACACACGCTGCCGTCCCATCATCACAGCGTACAGGGTTGCTATGTTGCGCTTTTTGGACTCCCAGGAGACTAGGGAGAGGGAAGTGACGTCAACAACGCAGCAAATGCAGATTGGATGTTGATTTTGTTTTCTTCTGTCAACATCCAATCTGCGTTTCTCTAGTCGTTGACGTCACTTCCCTCTTCCAAGTCTCCTGGGAGTCTAAAAAGCGCAACATAGCACCCCAGGGCGAACACGCGCTCTCTTCGCTGTCGGCGTCGCGTCACAGTCGACATTGCGTCCCTTATCTTCGCCAATCCGTCCGCAAATCAGTTGTCAGTCAGTCGGCGGGCGAGTTGGAGGGTCGGTTTGGCAAACGGCAGACTAGACAAACAGTGAAAATCAGCTGATAACTAAAGCGCAGGTAACGTGCGCTGTTGCAAGATACGAGAACAAAACAACAAATCTATGAAGACCGTTGCCAGATCCGAAATCAACGCTGTAAACTTATGCTGTGTTTGGCGAAACAATAGATGTATCAAAATATTTATGATTTTTTTAATAGTATATATTCATATTTAATGCATAAAAAGAAACACTACGATAAGATGTTGATTTTATTTTTCTTAATAAAGACAAAACTAGCGAAAACGTTTCTTAAAAGGCTATTTGTTTGCTTCGACCGGCAGGTGGCTGGAGCTACCGCATAATAAGAAAACACGGAGAAATTGTGCATCGAGTTTTGTCGAACGCGGCTAGGTACTCGGAGGTACCTAGGTAGGGAAACGCGGTTAACTTTTAACCGCGGTTAGAGTTAACCAGCTTCGAGCAAACGGGCCCTGGTATTCGCGACTTTCAGCGATGGTGGTACCGCGGTGTGAGAATCACGCTGCCTAGCTCTTGGATAATCGGCTTCACAATAAAGGTGCTCGCCAACTCTCTCCTGACGCGAAAAAATACACCAAGGCTCTAATACTGCTCGTATATTAGCCCCGTGCGCAACCGAAAGCGTCCCTGTGGTCGGCCTTCCATGATTGGCCGAACGCTGACTATGACGTCGGAAAGGGGATTTTTCATCGACGGAAATAAGAGGAATGAACGAACTTTAATTTTGACGGTGTTGGCAGATGTTCCTTCGAGAGCGCAATGATTTCAAGCTTCCACCATGCTAATAACAAACACCATCGAACTTGTTGTTTTCAAGGTAATGACGTCACAAGGGGGAACCACAGGAGGACGCCACCAATACATCTCGCCGCTAATAGCAAAGCTAGAATTACTCACGCGGTGCAGACCCAGCCTCGCACTGCTGTTCTACGACGATCATCAAGATTACAGCCATTTTGATAGGCACCAGTGCGCCCTCTGTAGATCGTGAAACCTGCCAATGGGCAGCCTTACCTTTTGTGACCTGGTTAATGCCCAACGTTCTTACATCTATCTATCGACAAGCTCCACGAAAAATCGGCGCTATAAATCGGTTCGTCTTCGTTGCCAACATGCGAGACGGTGCGGGCGGCGTTCCTAGCGCCGGTATCAACGCCTCCATAGAAAACGATGAGTGACCAATTTAGAAAGACACTCTTTTTGCACCGTGTTTTGCGCAAACTTTATGTTTGCCATAAAAAACCCAGTGTAGCGAGCACCAGTGACCGCACGCGCCACGAAAAGGCGCCAGGCGTTCTAGAAAGCTTGTCAACTGACTTTTATCTAGTAACTCTAATAATTCTTACTAAATTCGAATTTATACATCAAAGACAAACTTGATCCCCCCCCCCCCCCCTCCCCCACCCCGACCCTGCTAGATGACTCTGACGCCCTAGCAGGGCGTCACAAGATTACGGCATAATAGAATATTGATTTCGAAGAATTGTGGGCCGGTGGCGCGAGCCCATTTCTTTACCTCCTGATTATTTCTGGTGACACTTTATGCTTGTGAAATATATTCTTTTGCGTATGCATAGTTTGAAGTGACGTCACGTGATCTAAGCACCATTCAAGTTGTTGTTCTCGGCAAGAACAAGTAGTAACGACTGCCTGCATGACGCCATGACGTCAGGTGCAAGCCATGTATACATGACTTGCACGTGACGTTTTTACACCCTATCAGTGTTCGTTTCCATTCTTGCTACAAAAGGATAACCCACGGGTGTGAAATGTTCTTTGCAGTGACTGTTGTACTAACGTAACTGTAAGCTAAGCCAACGAAATAAGATTTGCTCAGTTAGGGAACTCCTCATAGACGCTGCTTGCAAGAGCAGTACCCCCCCCCCCCCCCCTCTCTAATGGTAACTGCAGTGTGTTTTATGGAATACATACGTTTACAAGCAACGCGTCTAGACGGCGTTCCAGCTGTGCTCTATGAAACCCGTAATTTTGAAACGAAAATCTAGATGGCGCTTCAAACGACGGGGGGCGGACTGAAGTAATTGTGGCTGGGGGGAGGGGTGGGGGGTGTACCCGTCTGCGTGAGAATTCCACAACTGAGGTAATCTAATAACGTTGGCAATGCATAACCGCGGAATTCTTTCGGCTGACTCTTGGTGAACCACAGAACACTCCATTCTCCTTAGGAGGCAGAGTTTAATTTGGAGATGGAAGTGAATAACCCTACTTTGCGACACGTTTCCTGGTTATCACGTTACGTAATCAAGCTCGGGTTTCCATCTTACCAGAGTTATATAAAAGGGATAGGAAAATTACTGACAAAAAATGGTCGATGACAGTTTTGGGGTAGACATATATATCTTAAATTTGAATTTGTTGCTTCCCGTTTTTGGCTCTTCATGTCGTCTCTAGTGTGCGTCAGAGGATTTGATTGATCAGTCATCAGGTCTTTTGCAACTGCCCTCGAAGGCTGCTGCTCCCTGAATTTCGTTTGTCTGCATGCCTTTATTGTACAACGGTTCCATCTTTCGGCAGCTTCCAACTGTTCATTTATCTGCTTGCAGCTCCCGTCTCCGACCAATATCTGAATCTGTGCTGAAGTGCATCTCGATTCATGTTGGCCCGGCCGAAGTTCAGATCGGCAACACCTGCTGGGAGCTGTACTGCCTGGAGTACGGCATCCAGCCGGACGCCGAGATGACGAGCGACAGGACACCCGGAGGAAGAGACCAATCGTTCGGCACTTTCTTCAACGAACCGGTGCTGGCAAGGAGGTGCCGCGAGCAGTGTATACGTGGACCTCAAGCCCACCGTCATGGATGAGTTGCGCACCGGCACCCGGATCCCGGGGAAAGTAGCGCCTTTGCCTTCCCTGCCTGCAAGCCGAACACAAACAAATACTAACGCACAGACGGCCGAAACCTCGCCAGGCGATTGGCTAATCGGTCTCCGTTGCTAAATCGCCATTTTGACCTCTTCATATCTTTGAAGCTTCGATGGGGTCGTTCTACTCCAGTCGCACCAGGATCCCCATGGAGCGTCATCGTACTGATTGCGTTCCTCGCTTATATAAGCGTCGTTGGAACTGCGTACACAATCAACTTATCAATCATTCCCATATCCGCGAATACCTTACAATTAGATTTCTCTTCTCGCGTATTTCAAAGCAGATTCATTTTGCAATGCCTCCAAGCACCGACACCGCAAGTGTGTGTGTGGGGGGGGGGGGGGGGGGGGTGTACGAAAATGTACGTTTGCTTCGCAGGTGTGTGGACAGCACTATCTCGGTATACAGAAAAACGTCTCTAGAAAGATCCCCGTCACCACCGACTTTAGATCGGCTCACCAAGAATGGAGAGGTCAAGGAGAAATTGCTCATTTCATGAGCCAAAAAGGCGACCATAGGGGGAGTTTGGCGCTACTTTCCCACGATCCAGTTTCTTTACCTCGACCTAGCTGTGCACTAGGTGCATGCTGCAGATCTGGTCATGGCCACCAGTTCCGGTACAAGAGGAAACAATAAGTAGATTTGAACAACATCAACGCAGAATGTGCCTGGAATTTAGCGTTTTGTTCGTTAGAAACACACCTTCGTAACATTCGTCACAAATAATTATGTGTGCGTGGGCACGCAGAGACACACATGTTCATTTTGAACACTGTGCAAATATACAGTGCTCCCCAATCTCATGCGGAACATGTAAACTGTTTCTTATCATCTAATGGTCCCAGCGTTATCTTGGTGGCCGCCGAAAAATTGCTTCATGACGTGGCGTTCAGTGGAACAGCCTTAGCAGGATAGGCGGCTCGCTCAAGGTCGATGTCGCGTCTTGACCGCAGAAATGAAGGAATTTTGGCTGCCTCATTATCTACGCCAGGGGTCTCAAACCCATTTGAGTGTCAAGGCAAGATAGCGCACCTCCCAAAAGTCGAGGGCCAACCGGGGCGTAATCTTTTGATATTTCGGGACAAGAAGCAGCAATGGTGTTTCAAGTTGCAAAGCAGCCGACTCTGCCAGGACCAGCCACACGTCTATCTTTCCGCCACGTGACTATGCTTCCGCCACTACCCACGAGCACAGAGCGGAGTCAGGTGATGAAAGGAAAGATGGGGGGGGGGGGGGGGGGGGGGGGTGCGGCGAATTGGTTTGGCGAGCGTACCCCGCACCGCACTGTCAAGCTCGCGGGGAGAACGGAGGCAGTCTGCCCGCCTCCCCCCTTGCGTCGAGTTTGGTCGGTGTGTCCTATTCTTCGAGCAAGGGACGGAGGAGGAGGGGCGTGGCTCCGCGCTACCTCGCGTATTCCTCGGTACGTATTCCTTTGTGAACTCGCTCGCCTTTCTGCGATGCGGGTTTTTGTCCTCCGGGCATGCAACAGAGTCTCCCTCCAGCGAAGGAGATGATGGCAAAGCGAAGATGAAAAAAATGGCTAAGTGATGATAGCCGAGTGAGTGAATGTACACCGCCGCCTGGGTGTAAGTTGCCGAAGAAACCCAAGCGGCAGATGTCACATTGTCGCCGCGTGGAACGCGAACACGGCAAGATAAATGGTCGTTGGCCGCATTATCCCCGTCTCTCGGTTATTTTTTTTTTCCTTTCTCGTCTTTTTTCGTGCTTTATTTTTGTCTGTATCGTGTTTGCGTGCGCGTGTGCGTTTGTATATGTATGTGTTTGTGGAGGAATTTGTACGCCGGCTTTTGTCTACAGTCTGTTGCATGCGACGTGGCCTGTATCTGCGTGGTTGTTTTTCCTGTGCGTTCGTACGGTTGTTTCTGTTTGTGCGCATATAAATATGTGCGCCTGCACGAGCCTGTCCTTACACGACTGTGTGCTTACACGTTTAGGTTCATCCGATCATCCGGGGTCGATAGGTCCATTTAGTCAGCATCGTTTATCTTCTCGCACTTCACCTATCTTCGCACCTACCCTGAGGCTCCCCGGCGAGAAGACTAGGTTTCTAAACTCGTCGAACTCAAAGTTGGGGCCGAAGTCGACGGAGCGCACCGATTGGCCTATCGCGACGATGACTTTGCGCTTTATTCGCCGACGTCCAATCGGCGCGCTCCGCAAACTTCCGGCTCCAACTTTGTGTTTGACGAGTTTAGAGGCCTAAGTGGGCAATGGCCTGAACTATAGTTTGTAAAGCGTCTAAGAAAAGCATAATTATTATACTTTTAGTACATACTTTGTTTCATCTTAAGTCCAGACGCAGCCGATGCTAGCTCGTAATGAGACCGATCAAGCAGCGTAAAAATAGCAAGTCACTGAGGCTTTTCGGTTTCTGATTGGTTCAGTGATTATAGAACACGAACAGAAACTTGACTAACACAGCATGATGGTGAAATTTTGACGCTGTCTGATTAGCTCCATGAGTTCGTCGCTTCAACTGCGTGTCGACTTAAAGGGTTTTTGAAAATATTTTTCTACTTTCACTAAATACTACTTAAAATCGCTCCTTAGCGTTAATAACCGAATAAACTTTCCTTAGTTTTTCTTTCTAGGCAATGGCAGTCGCCCAAATAATTTCGAGAAATATGAGCATCGTTCGTCCCCTCAACTCAGAGCCAGAATAAGCGGCCACGTGGCCTGATGCCTATCCTATGTTATCGATTTACATGCACGTTGCAAATCGGAACTGTGGAAGCTCGCTATCAGCTCGAGCTCAGCAGTCGCGCGCACAGCTGCGGTCGCCAGTGAATGCGACGTAGTTGTGACGTGGCCCATACTCTCGTCAAACTTCAGCCTGTTTGTCGCTTGGGGCGCGTCGGGGATCTACTAACGATGACGTCATGCGCAGGCCTTGTCTTCTAGGTGGTATTGGCTCTCGCCCTCGGATATTACTACTAGGCGAGATTGTCACGCGTTGACACCCCCAAGCAGCAAGGCTCGCAACTACAGTACCCTTGACCGTGCATGAACTATTACCGTCACGAGCGCGATACGCATTGCGCTTCTCGCTGGCCCACTTTGAAGCGAGGGGTGGAGAGCTCGAAGCTCACGTCAATTCGTTTCCGTACTCCATTAAACTGAGACTGCAGCCAATGTCACAAGCACGAGACCCCGAGGTCCCTCCTCTTAAGCGTTCTTCCGCGGAACAAGCGCTCGCGCTAGAAATGCATTTCTCAAAGCCAGGAGCGCGGGCTGCATATTCTTACGGCGCAGGCGATAGATCCCCTAGCAACGCTGCTCACGCAGCATTGGCTGCTCGTGGAGATTCATTTACGCTGCCGCCGTCACATATAGCAACGCGCGGGAACTTCGATTTCGGATTCGGACGGCGCGTGTTAACCCAGCCCCCCTCCTGCGTTCACGCCGTTTCGCGGCGAGAATCTGCGGCTGTTCATTACAAAACTATTAACCCACTTGCCGCTCCCTCCCTCCCCCCCTCCCCCTCCCGTAAACGCCGCTTCGCGGCGTCCAGCCAGCAACCCCAGCTCCGCTGTCCCCTATTGCACCTCCGAAAAGGGAGTCCCATACCATTTAGTTCAGCAAAGTTTCTTCGACAACATTTTTTTTTTTTGTGTGTTAATCGTAAAAAATAAGAGTCGTAAATATCGCCAAATGCTTCAACAAAAAAAAAAAAAACTGTTCGAGAAAAAAAAATAGTCCAACACTGTGGATCGGACGAGGGTCTCGCTGCGTAAGAGGTAGACACCTTACCACTAAGCTACGCTACCAATTCGGAAACTCCTTGTAACCGTTGCCTATGTTGACAGCGGCAGCGTCCAAATCCACGAGCCGGCCAATCCGGCGTGAGCGTCGCTGCTAGGGGGTCTATCGCCTGCGCCCTAACAATATGCGCGGGGGCATAGCCCACGATTGTAGCTTTCGCTGCAGTCTCGGCTTCAGGGGTCCCTCAAAAAGAAAAGAAAATATGTTTTTTTAAACAGTCTAGTTGGGACACGCGTGTCAAAAAATTAATTTTACGCGAAAAAAAAAATATTTAGGGCAATATTGACGGCGCATGACGCGATTTAGTCGGTAGTCACCTCCCTTCCACCTGTTCTCTCTCGGCATTTCGGATGCGTGGAGGAGAGGTGGATCAGCTTGGCCATCACATTGAGGTGGAGAGAGTGTAATTACCATCTCGTTGAGGTAAAAAGAGTGTATGACCATTCCCTTACGTCAAGGACTTTGAGCGCAGAATTTAAAATAACTCGGGCGCCATCAATATTGCTCTAAAACTTCTTGTTTTTTTTTTTTCTTTTTTGTGTAAATTTAACTTTTTGACACGCGCGTCCCAAACAGATTTTTTAAAAGTGCAGTTCTTTTTTTCTTTTCAGGGGCCCTTTAAGGGCGAACGGAGTATAGATGACGTTCCCGACCCGGTGTCGAGGACGTCCTCTAAACACCGACTTTCAACTGGACAGGCAAGTGTTGGGCTCCATATCGCACCTCTTCGACACCGATTCACTAAAAGCCGCCATGTAAATATAGGGCAAACAACCGCGTTGTCACGGCAGTGCCATGGCGACGCGGTTTTTCGCCCCACATTTTTGTGGCTTCGTTCGTTAACTGAGTTACCTAATCACGATGAAAATTCCCCGAGAGTGTGGTAAAAGATGGGGAACTTAGTAGACGAGCGAAGACGCAAGAAATATATCGTCTGAATAGCCGAGAAACTGAGGGGACATTCCGTGACCACGCCTCCTTCCAATACAATTCGCCCCATGTACGGAAAATATAGACCCTACGAAGTTTCCATCGGCCTTCGTGGTGGCATAGCCTCCTCTATACTCACAAAGCCTGGCAGTTCGACGACGGAGCCATAGAGTGCCCGGTCGCAGATTTGGAGCGCGAGGATCTGGTAGCACAGAGCATCAAATAGCCATTTTTCGGGGAACCTGGACCTCAGCACACAGCTTTTGCAGGGGCGAGGACCCGAAACACACTTGTTCCTCGGGAGAAGTGTATTTCGGCGTCTCGCCGCAACCGGGCGCCAGTCACGTGGCTCTCCTCTCATCCAATGTGTGCCGCTCCACCTTTTCCATTTCGGCGGCGGCTTCTCGTGGCGATCCGCCAGCCTTTGTCACTATAAATAAATAAATACATATAGGAGGCAATGGTGGTGGTCATGCACGGTGTCGAAAGCGTTCACTAGTTCATGCGACTGTCTTAGTAAATACAAACGCGGTCATTTCGGTCGATAAGGGGTGGGTCCCGACGTTCTACGGGCAGACTAACAAGGCAGCGACAGGCGGTCCTTGGCAACCTGTATAATAAACAATCTTTTACCCGAAAAAAACGACCGAAGCAAGGCCCGTTAAGATTGCGAGTCTACTCTTTTCGCGGCGTCTTCAAGGGACGGACGCGAACATCTTCGTTGATTTGTCCGCTGCGACGCTACGACTACAGCGCCTTGAACGCTTCACAGTGGCAGTTTCCCTATTGCTCCGAGAGCTACCGACGTCCCGTCAGCGTCGCGTTGTGATTGGTTGCTTCTTCGCGGGTCGCGAAAGCGGTTGGGGCAAATCGGTCCCGAAGCGATTGGCAAAAGCGCGCTCCAAGCGCTTGGTCCCAGCCGCTCTGCGGTTGAGAACGTGAGGATCCGCTTCGCGTTTGCGGATCAGCTCTCAGTGTGAACGCGCCAGTGGGGTGTCTGAGTTGCCGCGGCTCCAGAAACGGAGGTGGTGTGATCGTCTCTAGCTCGACGCTGTCTCACTTTCTGTCACCGCAGTTTGCAACAAACGTTTAAAAAAGCAGTTTGCAACAAACGTTAAAAAAAAAAAAATATATATTTTTTTTTTTTTTTTTTGGCGTGGACGTTGGGGATGAATGTAGGACGCGGGTGCTGCACGCAGTAGTTGCCGACGAGTTTCAGACACCGTAGATCAACGGTCTGTCCGCTAGCCGCTCGTGACCACAGCGGAGGCCACTGAAGCCGGACCGTTCGCAAAATTGTCAAGGACGACCCAGAAAGGGGTAGATTTCAGAGCGGCGCCGGAGCACGGTTATTAATCGCGGCGTCAGCTAGTGCCTTCGGGTCGCCTCCACCACGCTCGCCCGGAAGCGAAAAAAAAAAAAAAGCAAAAAAAACCCGCACGGCCGTGCCGAGTGAACGCGCACGAACTGCACGTACCACACAATGGAACAAGGTTAAGCAGCACGCTCCTTCACACCTCGACTTGGAACACTGCCGAGCCATTCGACCCAATCCGGTGTCTGCGAACGAGTCACGTGATGTTTCCGCCTTGGCTTAGCGACGCAGGGTGCTCAGAGAGCCCATATTGATAAGAGCCAGCAGCTCAAGCAATGTAGACTGTTTGCAATTTTTTTCGCATACACTCCCCATGGAGAGTGTTTGCGCATGTTGTGTTGTGACTGCTGCAAGTCGGCAAGAATCTTCTTCCCTTTTCTCTGACATTTCGAACAGTCATACCTGTAGTTGTTGCTTCCTTGAGATGTATAGGGTGGTCCAAGTCACCAGGCTCGATCTAAAATAGACCGTAAAAATCGACGCCTGCACGTAGCCATCTAAACTTTTCGTCAAAGGTGTATTTCGCAGGTCGGTTTTTTCTCGTAAAATTACAAAACGTAGTTCTCTTTTAGTAAAAATAGGGACCAAGAAACTTGCCAGGGTCTACGGCGGGCGGCGACCCAGACGACCAAGTCCAGTAGCGGAGTGTGTTTGGCGTTCGTATTGATAGATGGCGTCGGGAGCGGCGTCTGGAGGTGCAGCCGTCCAGCGAAACATAGTAGACGACACGCAGACGAGATCCGTTGGCAGCAAAAGCGCCGCCGTTATGCAGACGCGTTTTTTGATACTTTAAGTTTTGCTTTGATTGTCCGCATTTATTTTCTAGCCGAAGGTACATTTCAAAAAGATTATGATCATTTTAATAAACCGTGGTGGTCGCGAGCCGTCACGATAAGGATGTAGCGCCATCTATCAACACGAACACCAAACACACCCGGCTACTGGACCCCTGTCGTCTGCGTCGCTGCCCGCCGTAGGCCCTCGCAAGTTTCTTGGCCTTGTTTTTTTACAGAAAGAAAGCTACGCTTTGTAATTTTACAACAAAAGACCGACCTGTGAAATACACCTTTGACAAAAAGTTTAGATTGCTACGTGCAGGCGTCGATTTTTACGGTCCATTTTAGATCGAGCCTGGTGACTTTGACCACCCTATATATACTTGGTCGTATTAATCCGCGTATCTTTGCGCTCGTTTCCAAATTTGTGTAAGCTCCACTGTTGTACCTTGGTCCTCGAGAGTATTTCAAACAAACAGGTAAAAACGTTTCTTTTTAAACGCGGACACCTTTTTTTATGCAGATTGGGGTCATTCACATGCCCGTGTTACCGTGCAGACGGTTCTGCAAAGTTTGCAGACGCTCGAAGGCAGCCACAGTGCGGACGATCGACGAGTTCGGCTCATCGCAACGTAAACGCGACCCTTAAACCACCATGTGTCCCCCGGATCAAGCAGTTGGTTTCACTCTCAAGTCTATAGGCGCCCTAGAGGAGCTTGACCTCACAGGACGCGCTCTCGTCGGCCCACGGGATTGGCTGGGACGACTCGATAAACTCCACCGCGCTCCATCTGAACTAAGAAAAAAGCGAAGCGGAGCATAACGAGTTGGTTGCTCGGGGAGGGATATTTGTTGATTGTGTCGGTCTGCTCTACTGGCTTCGGCCGCTGGAAACGTCGCACTTTGCGCACCCAATTCGTGTAGCAAACAAAGGGAGAGGGGACGGGAACGCCTTTTGATCCGAATGGAGAAAACGTGATGCGGACTTTGAGACAAAGATCTAATCGGGAGAATATTTTATTTATCTTTTTCGCCGATGGCGAGTAGCGGTTACTTGTTAGCGCCGAGCGCTGGCCCGGAGAAACGTTTGTTTTGTACTTGGCTAACCCTCGAGCCGACAGCGGAGCGGAAGCTTATAAACGTGCCGGATCAAGTACGTGAATTCTGCCCTGCACCACGTGACCATTCGCGTACTGCGCGCATGTGCGCGAGCGGCGAGCGCGGTCACGTGGAGATGCGGTGTCCGCGCTTCCTTTGTCCGGAAGGCCCGTAGCTTCGGCTCGACTGACTGTCGTGTGGTGAGCGTTGTACTTCGGAGTGTAGACACAGAAGTTCAAAAGGGACGTTACCGGTTGAACCCGTCCGGGGATTAGCACGCGCCCTTTCTTCTTCGTTTGCCTAAGAAAGAGACTTAATTAGAAAAAAAAAAAAAAGAAAAACAGTCTTCAGAGTTTGTTATGAGTTGTAGACGTCCTCAAGGAGCTTTACGAGAACAATCACGTCTTTGTTTGGTCCCTTCTCTTCTCTTATTGTGGTTTTGAGGATTGGCGATGTTTGCTTTCCGACGTTTTTGCCTGCACTAATCTGCCTGCTCCATAGCCTCCTATGTTATAAGAGAAAAGCCTGTTCCTACGGCGCCAGAACGGCCGCCAAAAATTTAGAGAGACAGATTCATTGAGCATGACATATAGACCGTTCCCTTAGGGTCATAGCAGAGAGGGTAATAGAGAGAAACAATGCCCTCCCCCTCTCACCCGCATGTCGTCTGCTCCGCCGAGTGGGCTGTAGCTAGCATCCGGCTGGCGTGCAAACTCTGTTTAAAATCGCGTCGTTTTGGAAATTTCAAGCGCAGATGCGCGAATTTTGATATGCAAGTTATCGTGTAATGCTATGCTCGATAAAAAGACTAACCGGGTCCAAATGCGCTGTTACCTGCGTGCAAATAAAAAAAAAATAGGGAAAACTGTGTGAGATTGGCCGGTCTCTCCGGCGAAAAGTCAACCCGGTTGCTGTACCTTTTTTACTATACAAAGTTCGTACTGGTGTAGGCCTTTAGCGAGCATGAGTGGAAGTCTGAAATAATAAATAAAAACGTGTTCTTCTGCCGTAATGCACGCAGTAGTTGAGGGTAGTACTGCCGGCTGACTCAACTGCTATTTAAGTAACGGAAAAAAGATATGCTAGTTGATCATTTACTGAGATAGAACAACAGAGAGCTATAGGCTGATATTGGAGTAGCCATAACTATTCTAAGAACGCGAACCACTTTACAACGGCAGCCACGAGCGAGAGTTCGATGTTCCGTACAGCCCGCCGATACAGTCCAAAGATGGAGAATGGCAACCTCCCGGTTTGTCGTCTGCTAGCGGAGTCGGGCGCGTGCCCTCTCTCTCGTTTTACCCCGCCGAACCCGCTGAATTTCCCGGATGTATGGAGAGGGCGCTGCTGTCTAACAAAATGGTGCCACCCAGAGAGCGCTAAATGGAATGGTCTATGGAGAATAGAAAAACGGTGGCACCCTGAAAGATTCACGGGCTCTTCTCGGAACTATCTCGGTTTCTTGCTTGTTTCCGGCAAAAAAGGACAAAAACACGTTTTTTTACGTACTTTCCTGCGAAAATACCCTCCTTTCCCAAACCCTAAGTAGCCAATCGTTTCTTTGCTGTTCTTTTTCCCTCCCGCACAATAAAAAAAAATAAAGAAGTGGTTCTCTTTACGACACCTGTGTGGCGCTATGCTCAAGATAATATCCCTCTTGCCTTCCGATTCCCCTCCCTCTTTTACCGCAACCTGGCCGTTCTTTGTGAATTCGAAGCTGCGTGTTGATATCTGAATGACCCCTCCACTTCGCGCGTACGGTCACATCACCTCGCCATGACACACTGGCTTCCCCGTGTGACGTCTTAGGTTTTAAGAGCGGCTATGAGCTACTATGCTTTCTTTGGGCATTTCTTTCGGAAAATTCTCATCAGTAACACGACACGATTTGGTCTAATCTTTATGTTTCTTCATTCTTTAATAACTGATAAAAATAAAAAGGAGACATTGGCTGCTGCTATAGCAGCGCCGGCTACTCCTTTGAACCTGAGTGGTTAGTGTCTATTTCCTTGAGAGTTCACAGTTGTCACATAAACATAAACACTGCACAGAACACCCTGCACTACACTCCAAGTTATAAAAGTACACTATTTGCATCAGGGTGCAATGATTTGTCATGCTTTTTATATATAATTCCTACACTCAAACGTACGTGGTGTACTGTACTATATACACTAAAGGGGGCGGTATGCACATTAAATTATTCAAACACTTTTTACATTAAAAGCTCAATTTAGCGCGATAATATACAACCAAGGTATATAAGTATTATATACAGAATGTCACAGTTGAAGTATGTATGCAATGTAAATTTGTCATATGATGATGTTTCCACTTTGATGTTGCGTTTCTGTTGTTCTTGTTGAAGATGTATAACTCTCAATAACTGTCAGGTATTTTAGTTTCCAAGATGAAATCGCGTAAGGCAAACATAGCCCTCTTTTGTAGAACTGGCGTAGGCCAAGGTCCTAGCATCTTCTTTAGTGACAAGGGGCGGTCGTCAAGTACCATGAGCCGTAAATTGAGCTCTTTTCTCCATTGCGCCAACTGGGGTTAGCTTTTGGACACCGCGTGAGTGACATCTAATTTGCCTCTCATAAAGCGAGCTAAGTCAACGTTCGGTAATGGCTCGTTTGCTAAGGCGAGCGAAGAAGCAAAAATCTAGAGCCCTTGATCATATTTAGGTACTATGGCAAATCCTACGAAATGGGTCCTTTTGAGAAAACCGGTCTCATAATAGGGATGGTGCGACCGTTTTTTCGTATTCGTTAATCTCTGGAAATTGGGGCAGCCGCGCCTCGCCTGGGAACTTTTTTCCGGACAACACAGTTTCCAACAGAATGCGGAATATAAAATGTAAAGCCATCAAATACGTCCTGGAACAATGGGAAAGACTCCAAAATAAGACCTTTTTGAGAAAACCGGTCACGAAGTGGAGATGACTCGTCCACTTTGTTGCATTTGTTCAACTTTTAAAATTTGGGCACCCCGCCTCATCCAGGAACTTTTCGAGGTCGGCCGAGAACTCATCTGGTAATAAAATACACAATCGAGGGCTTTTCACTACATATGCTGCTTCTATGGCAAGTCCTCTCAAATCAGTCAACTTCGAGAAAGCTTGCTTGTACCGAAGTGTACAGGGTTCGACAGTTTCTAAGCATTTGTTTGTCATTTCTAATTCGGGCACTCGCGCCTCATCCAGAAACGTTTTGAGACCGGTCGAGTTCTTAACCGGTAACGAAATGCAAAATTTAGGGTTCTTGAATACAAGCTGCTACTATGGGACATCCTCTAAAATGAGCCATCTTTGAGGAAACTTTTCTTGAAGTGAAAATGGTTTGGCTGTTTTCAGGCTTTCGTTCATCATTTCGAATGTGGGTACACACGCCTTGTCCGGGGACGTTTTGAGATCGACTGAGTTCTCATCTAGCGACGAGTATCGAATTCGAGGCCGCCGACTACAAGCGGGTGCTACTTCGAGATCTCGGGCTTCGTTCAGCCATCTTCGAGGAATGGGACAGAAGCCGAATATTTCAATACGCTCTTCCTCGTATCTTTTTTTTCTTTCTTCCTGTTCTTTGTGTGCATGGCGACTAGGATAATTCATTTAGTTTTGTTTTTATTTATACATGCTATGACCTCATATGAGGCCATTGCAGGAGTGGAAAACACAGATACAGGAACAAAACAACACAGAAAAACAAGATGCCCTTGAGAACAATGAACTGAAAACGACAAGAATTAAGGGAAAGAAAGATTGTTAAGTGCGCTAGAAAAACTAACACTAGATATAATACCTATCTGTCCGTCAATTTCATTCCAGTCATAAACAGTTTTCGGGAAAAACGAATTTTTAAAACAATTGATATGACACTGAGATGGAAGAACATTTAATGAATAAGGTCGTTTTGTACGTGTAGTAGTAGTATAAAAATATTTAGTTCGCTCGATGCCGCAGTCCTCATTGACAATTCTGTGGAACATTTTAAGTTCATTCATTTTTCGCCTCCAACACAGTGGTTTGAGCCCAAGAGGTGCCAAAGCGGACGAAGGAGAGAAATTGCGGTCCTACATTTTATAAATAAATCTTACAGCCTTAGCCTGGATAGAAACAAGAAGATTTACATCTTTTTTTATTATTAAAGGGATCTCATACATTAGGTTCATAGTCTAGAATCGGCCTAACAAGGGTTCTGTAGGCGGTTAGGTCGACTTTTCTGGTGGAGCGATTGAAAGTCCGCTTGACATATCCCAACTTCTTATGGGCTCGGAAACAAATAAAGTTGACACGTCTATCCCATCTAAAATTGGGCGTAAATAAAATGCCCAAGTAATTCAAATCGTTACCTTCGTTTAAAAGTACATTATCAATAGCAGAATTAAAAAGGGGGTCAATTTTTATTTAAAAATCTAAAAAAACACAGCCTTTTTAAAGTTTAAGTCAATTTCCCATTCCCTACTGCAATTAAGAAAGCGCACGAAAGATTCGTTAAGTAACAGTGTGATCATTAATGTACGTGATGTAATTGTACAGAACGCAGTCATCGGTATATAGACAAATTTTAACCGGTACGGTTTCTACAACATCATTATATACAAAATGAATAATAGAGGACCTAACACCGATCCTTCCGGCACACCTGAACTCACCGAAACCTCAGAACAGATAGCATCCGCAAATGAAACGAACTGCGACCTTCAATTCAGGTAATTATAAATTCAGTCTAGTAAAAGAGTATTCTAAAGGATGGCTCTAAACTTCGAAAGTAATATGGGGCGCGATACTTTATCAAAAGCCTTCGAGTAATCAATGAAAATGGCGTCAACTTGTCCTCTCTTATACAAGGATGAAGTGATGTCGTGAGTGAATTCGAAAAGTTGCGTAGTGGTTGAAAAAATGTCGTCGAACAGCATGCTAGTTAGTATAGAAAAGTTAATTGCTTGCACGATACTCGGAGATAAAATTTTAGTACGTGCCTAAATATTACTTATGACATATGAATGCCAAAAGTAATATTTTACTTTTGACATATGAATGCCAAAAGTAATATTTTACTTTCGACATCGCCAGCGTTCACAAGAACACTGGCGATGTGTTCATAAGAGCAATTATTCACTCACTCCTAAATCGTTCATTCACCGCAGTGCTCCCATTCCTTAAAATGAAGATCACTTTGTTATAGTCGCATAACATTAATAATTAGCGAGAATATTTTGAAAGCTTTTTAATACTTTTAGATGATCGTGACTATTAACCAGATATTTTAGTTTGCTAGTCCATTAATGTCAGTAACAGAATACTGGGAATGATCGCTGTTTCTCAAAAATTTGCGTGAGATACCTCCGAAACATATTTCCTGTAGATACGTTATACATAACTTAGACTATGCAGAATGCGCCATAAAAGTGGGGAAAGATTCTATTTATAATATACAATCATAACAAGATTTTTCTTATGCCCAAGAATGAACTGTACACTTCGCTTAACTTGGATGCTACCCGTAGTGGCACCATACATCTAAAAGGTTATTCGACTGAGCAACCTGCACTTTACACGTCATCACCTTGCAATTTGGGCTCGAAAATAGCGGTATACGACAGAATGTTGTAGTAGCATATCAAATTCTTCAAAGCGTAACGTTTCGAAGTTAGGCCATATCTGCATATTAGATACATGGGCTCTACGGGAGGGGAGCGCTGCCGTAACCCGCTAAGAGATGGCGCAAGCATACAATGGCACAAAATTACTGTGATGCTCCAGTCTAGTGTTTACACAGTTATCGAGCTACCTGATAGGTGACGCCAACGTATTCTCCAAGGGGCTTTTAGTCATCTCAGCCAATTCAGCTGTGTGAACGTAGCACGTGGAATGCTCTCCCGCCCGTCACTGCTCCCCCACTCCAAGGTCACGTAACAATTACACGGCCTTGGACTGGCTCGGATGGCTCTTAGCATCCACTGCAGCACCAGAGGTGCGTAAAAGGTGGAATTAAACTTGTCTTATATCAATCAATCAATCAATCACTGCCGTTGGTCGTAAGATCAAGCAGAGTAGTATGCACCAACGCGCGGCTCTGACGTCACGTTGCTGCGATGGCGCTGCTGTCGGCACGGCGCATGCGTACACTGTTCACTTGACGCAAATATGGTTTCTACGCAAGCGCATTGCCGGCAAACGCAGACGCGTGTGTAAACAGCGTGTCGGTCTACACGAGGGAACGCTTTGCACTCGAGTGCCCTCAAACAAAACTCTGTGCACCCGCCTTCACAAACTGCCGTTAGCAGTCTTCACTGTTGCGAGAAGATCTCCATAGATGGCGCTACCTGTACCTTAGCGCCCCCTGCGATCTTGGAGTGTGCGCCGCGCCTAGGAAGGGAGCGTATAAGTTGGGGATTCGGTTTCCTTAGCACCATATTTTATTTCAATCCGATTCCCCCCCCCCCCCCCCCCTCTTCCTTTCTTTTTTTCTCAGTGCATCGCACCAACGTCGGACGGCATCGCTCTCTCATCGGCGCGGGGCGACTTTATCTGGGGCCGCGCATGTCGAGTTGTCATTCCCTTCGAACGATACATTCTTCCGAAATAAATTGGCCGGATGGAATGGTCGAGCTTGGCCCCGCTTAATTTCTGCCTCCTCTCCCCTCTATCGCGCTCTCTTTTTTTATTCCCTCTTCTTTTTATCTAGCTCGGAGCGCCGCTCACGAAGAGGGGATGGAGGGAGGCCTTTTGGAGACGCCGGCTCTGGTCGCCTCGCGCCAGAGGTCGTTCTTTTTCTTGCCACCTACCCCGGCGCGGATAGAGACCGCTCGTTATTCTGCTGCCCCGGATTATGAACTGCGCTCACTCCTAATCTGATAGTGCGGTGGGGGTTACGCGCCCGCCGGGCCAATCAGCCGCTTCCCCTTGCATCACGTGACCCCGCTCTCTGCGAGCGGGTAGGGGCGGGATGGTGGTCACGCGGCAAAAGATCGACGCGTGACTGGTTTAGCGACCACGTAGCATCCAACGCACTCTCGGCTCATGGGTGAGCGGTGTCTAACTTGTGTCGTGAGGGCGAGAGGGTAGAACCGAACGAACGAGACACATCCGCCGAGTTGCGACGGAGGGAAGCACACACTGCACGAACTCTTTTTCGGCAGCGGAGGAACCAGTCCGCTCAAACTGATACATTGGGCCTGAGCTTTGGAAAAACACTGGGGTAACTCCCGTCACTGCAGAGTGCCGCGCGGTATCCCGCAGCGCGTGGTAGGGTTTGTGGAAGGGAGGAACGGGGAAGGGCGTCTCACGCGCGCCACTGTTTTAGATAGATAATGGAAACGGTTTGGTAACGTTTACTGCACGAAAAGGAAGCGTACCTTCTGTATACGATGCTACACTGCAGGAAAGGAGGAAAGGAGAGTGTTCGTTGGCGACACAGCGCCAAAGTAGGCGAACTACATTTGTCTCTACTCGGCTCGCCGTCACCGTCCAGTCGGAGCGAACAGAAGTGTCGCCTGCTTCTTGTAGACCAGGGGTCTCAAACACGCGGCCCGCGGGCAAACGTCTACGAGTCCCGGTTCCCATGTCTCGAGCGCTAGAAATGGCATGCACCATAGGGCTCTCATCTCGCCGATTCATTTTCACTCGAAAGTAGCTCTGCTCTTTTAATGTATTCACATGGTTTACACTTATCGGTGTTCATTTGCCCTTTGCTTCTCTTTTTTTTTTCCATTTTTTTTGTAGTGTAGAACAATTTCGCTACTCTGCGAGCATTAGCTCTTTGTTGAAGGATGCATCTCTGCTGCGCAAACTCCTGATCAGCGGGAGCAACTGCCAATGTTAAAGCTACAAGTTCAAAAGTGTCGCCTGCAAAAAAAACAAACAAACAATTATTTATATAGTCATTAAAATACACGTATTCGTTCAGAGTTTTGTAATAAAAATCCTCAGGAATGCTAGAACTGTCAAATTCACTTTTTTTATTTATTTAGAGACGTGATTAGCTCAGTTAATTAATTCCTGAGTGAAGTGAGCAACGGAAACATGTGTACTTGCTCCCTTGTTTTATTAAAGGAGCTGTGCAACGATTTTAACGTTGAAAGAATTGGCATCTTCTCCTTTTGACATTGTTCACCATGTCACAAATGACAGAAAACACACCTCCTTTCATCGAAATGTTGCGATTCCGCCGTGTAATCGCGAGGTAAAAATTAGAATATTCCCCAACCTGCAGCCGCGAGCGGCGGCCATGAGAAACACGCGGCATGACGTCAATGGGGGCCTTGTAGAAAGATAGTAAGTTGTGCAAATACCTACTCGATAAAAGGTAACTTTTCTACAAATCTTGTCGTTCCAACATAAATATAAATGCATCAAAAACCAGGGTATCATCGACGAAACTTTTATTATAAGGAGTTTTAGTGGCGCCATCTATCATAGGTCCACAAAACCGTCAGCTCTATCTGCTACTGCGAACAACCGCCAGAAGCCGGAGGGGAAGGGGGACAGGGCCAGACGGGTATGGCCGGACCCGGACGAGACTTTCCTCCTTTCACCATATTGTTCGGGCTGCGCCAGCACGTGGTCACGCGGCCGCGAGCGGATGAGTTCTTGCTGCTCACTGATGGCTCTAGAGAGAGAACTTTACCGGAACCCCGCGCCTACCCCATCGACGTCACTGTGAAGAAAGGACTAGAACCGCTCCGTACCGCTCGCATCGATTTATCTCAGAACGACAGATTCCCCGGGTGCGCTGGCCCAGGAGCTCGTGCTCTTATTTGCTCTCGTCTTCTTCTAATATTCAACATCCTCCCCCCCTGCGTCAACGAAGGAGATGATCCCGCCTCAAGCACATAAAGGCGTTGAACAGGACGGCGTAGTTCCGAGCCGCTGGAGAATCGTAGTGCGCATGCTCAAGTCACGCCATGTCTGCCGGAGAACATCTTCGTTACCCGACCAAGTTTCCATAGCAGACGAGGCGTGTTGTCGTCTTCTACGATGACCACGTCGCCGACCTGTAGTCGAGGCAGTGTTGCTGTGGTGCCGGACTTTGCCCTCCTTCTACCCTAACATATTGCGGCAGTACTTGGCATCCAGCTCAAGCACCTTGAACGCTATCGCCTCTCAGACTTTCGAAGGCGTGTTGAGATTGGGGAAAACTGCATAAGACCTCGCGGTGGGGTGGGGCTCCAATTTCGTCTCCGGCTCGGCAGTGGTCGACGGGAGCGGCGTACCCTGTTCTGTCACAGCTCGAGGCGTCATCCTGGGAGGCAAAGGCACGACCCTAAAATCTGCTCCTCCTCTCCCAGCCTTAACTGCACGTTCCAATCCAGGCAACTGAAGCTTGCAAACTTTCAGTGATTTCTCTAAAGACGGCGGTGGCTGTTCTGACTTGTCATTAGCATTTTTTGTAAGACGGGATGGAACAGTCGTCCGGTGCAAAAGCCTCGTCTTCGTTTGCATCGTTCTGTCCTTCGTTTTCCGCTCCTCCCTGCAATCTGTCGTCTGCTTCTCCTAGCCCTCTGTCGTCTGCTTCTTTCCGCTGGGCACCGTCTGCTTCCATTTCGTCCCAGTGGGATTAATGATCAGATCGCTTGTGGTTTACCTTTGACTCTACGGAAACCTTAAGTGAAACGAAGACGGCTGGAAACAGATTGACGGTAGGTTCAATGCTAGCTGCAACCTTGGGCTTCCTTTTCTTTGGGGGCAGCAGGTCGGGCTCCTCTAAATGCCGCTTCGCTCCGTCGTTCCGCACAACGCCGTTTGTAGCCGAGCTGATGTTCTCGGTGTCGCGTTCCCCCCAAACAACGCTGATCACGTCGTTGTCCCTCAGAACGCGGAAGCATTCTATCGGGTTATCGTGGCTCCGGCAATGGGTCCAAGGAAACCCTTCGGTGGGGCGCTGGATTTCGATCACACGGTTGCGCACGAACTGCTGCCATCTTGTTGCGTCACCGGCAATCCAGCATAGGACAACTTCGGAGTCAGTCCAAAATTGAACGTGCAGATGAGCGATCCTTAGTGTTTTCTTTACATAATCAAAGAGACGCGCTCTTAGCAAGCAAGCTAGCAATTCCAAACGGGGTAGCGTTACTGGTTTAATGGGAGCGATGCGGGAGCTGTTGATTAAGATGTTCGTTTTAAACGACCCCTGCTCAACGGGCGCTCGCAGGTAGATGAGCACGTTCACGGTGATCACCACCAGCACGATGAGTACCTTGACCGCTATGTACATGCGCCGCTGCTTGCCAACAGCCGGCGTGGTAGCCGCACTGTGGCCCGCCATGTCCTCTCCACGTGTTCCCGCTGTGGAACGCAGCGTCATATGGACAGGTGAACCGGCCTGAGGAAGGGTGCTGCTGCTGCGGGTGCTGTAGGTGAACGAACGCCGACTCGGCTGCGCGGCCTCGTTCACGCCGGGGGAGTTGCTGTTGCTCAGGTTGAATCGGACACTCCGGACACTCGGAGGGGAGAATGTCGTGGGTCCCTTCTGCAGCGGCGTACCACCGTCCTCATCGTCAGAGTTGTCCTCGGGGATGACTTGAGGCTCCTCTTCCTCTGTGGCAGAGAACTCGTCGGTTGGGACGGATGGAGTGGTCGGGACGCTGCCGTTGTTCAGCAGCTGCCGAAGCTGCCTCTCGCACGGGCTCCGAGTCGAGGCTGCAACAGGGCCTGCCTGGAAACCAAAGTCGCGGGGCTTGGCAAGCAAGGCGTCGTCTAAAAGCCACGTGAAGCTGTCGGACACCCCCGGGAGCGTGCAGCTGTCGTCGTGTTCCTTGGAGGTATCTCGGACGTCCTCGTCGCTCGAGTAGTCGCCCGATGTGAAACGATCGTCGTTCAAAACGTGCTGCCTGTACAACTTAACAAGGAGCTCTTTCTTTGGCGAACCGGATGGCACTGAAACGTCTCTGGTGAAGCGCTTCGACGATGTTTGCCTTCGTCAAATTTGCCATTTCTCTTTTACATACATTTTCCTCGTTTCCCAAAGGAATAGAATGAAACCGTGGACAACAATACGCGTCAGAGAGCGTCGATGCCTCGCTGAACACAACCCCCGCATACACACCTGCGCTGTCGCCGTTTTGCTTTTTAACGAACTGTTCGTTGAATTGAAGCAACGCTGGGCGAGTTGCTGGGTCCGACGAGGGAAGGTCGGAGATGCCGATAGCGTCCAGTCGCCACATCTCAGATGGATTAGGTAGCATTTCGGAGTGCGATGTTTCACAGCTGGTTGTTGAAACGGCGGTGGTGTTACTTCGGTCACTCGTTGGGCACATATAGCGGCCTTGTACCATCCATCCAAAGATGGTATGTACTGCCGTCAGATGCTCACTTAGATGGCGAATTTGTCCAGTTGCTGCTTTCCAGTAGACGTCGGAGCCGATAAGTACACCGACCTCTGTGTCTGCCTGTAAACTAGGGGGGGCCACGTCAGCCACAATCAGCCCTTCAGAATGTAGCTGATTTAGGATATTGTGTTCGAGAGGCGGTGTCGTTACGGTACATAGTTCGGACACCTCAAGCGCCTCCACGGTAACCTTGCTTGTGCTGTATTGGCTCTGTAGCGTCAATTCGACACGGCAGCAGCGATAATGTGTGGGGCGTTTAGTGTTTCCGAATGTGTAGATGGTAAGCTCTTCGGTACCGAGAACTGGGCACCGAAGCCTCTCCGAGGACTCTCGTTTTATAAATGTCCGCTGACTTCCAGTGTCCGGAAGGACTCTTACGAGTGCGCTGTCAGTGGTGCCTGTAGCCCAAGCCTTCGCGGTTTGAAGCAAAACCGATGACACTCCCGTGCTGGTAGTGGGAGCAGTGGTCACGTTGTTTGGAAGGCCTCGGTACTCGTCTGTACGTGATTCACTGACGCCGGTGAAGCTCGGTCTTGACTCGTCTTGAGGGAAGCGCCATATGTCGCAGAGGATAGTGATATGGCGTCCGTTGCAGGTACCGCATACCAATCGTGTCGACGTACGGCAATTACGGGCTACGTGGTTGACCTTGCCGCATCTGAAACAACACCTTGCAGCTCCCAGTCGGTTTCGTTTCGTGTCGGAAGATATGTTGATATTGCAGTCCTGCAATTGGGGTCCGATGCCGGTACAGAGCGGGCATGACCCGGGCTCCGGCGCGACCGATGAAGTCGAGAGGGCAAGAGCCGACGGAAGACTGTGCTGGGCGCTTGAAGGGCGTGTTCCCCTTCGGTCCTCTGGTGGTGAGTGAGATGAAGACCGCTGAAGTCCCCCTTGACTCTCCTCGCGGCTCTCTATATGGATCCGAAGAAACCTTAAGATAGTAGCAACTTCGGCTGCGCCTGGCACGCCGGTAGCGGTCCGCATATCACCTGCTTCGGTCGGTGACTCCTTTTCCTTTATGTTCTGCCTGAACAGAACAGCAAGATCGTTGGGGAGCGATCTCATGAGCACGCGCCTGAGAACAATCGCGTATTGAGTTGGTGGAACACCCAAACCTTCAAGGCAGCTTGTGCGGAACTGTATTGAATCATACAAATGTCGCAGCCGCGCGATGTCGTTGGAGCTGTTAACAGGTGACAACGCCAATAATTGATCGATGTGTTCGTCTATAAGAATGCTGCTTCGTCCAAATCGTTCGAGAAGAGACTTTATGGCAAGGTCGTACCCTTCGTCCGAAAGCTTCATCCACTCGATTGCTTGTTTTGCCGGCCCGGTTAAGTACGTCTGTAGATACTTGAATTTCTCGATGCGTGGGAGGTCGACGTTATCGTGGATCGTCGCTCGGAAGTGGTCCCAAAAGCCTTGCCAGTCCGCAGGTTCCCCGAAAACGAGGGTATCTGTAACTTCGGGAGGGCGACGGTGCGTGGTGTTTGGCGAGCGGGTACGTGGGCCAGACCTCCTGTTCTGGCAGAAACTTGATCCCGGTCACCGAGGGCTGTACCGTTGTCTGATACTTGGGATGGATTGCTGGCGATGTGATTTCGAGCTAGAGCACAACGAACTCGGGTGATGGTGTGACTGATGTTCATGTTGTACTCGAGCGTGCCAACAACCTCGTTCTCTAGGTCCTCGTCATCTACCAGCTCCTTGATCTCGTTGTCTACTTCTTTTAGCTGCGCTTCCTTTTGGAGAAGGAAATCGAGGTGTACTTGCAGGTCGGTGAAGTCGGGATCGGTGCCTCGCAGTAGATCGGTCAGTACGTTGAGGATGCGGGTAAGGGCCGAACGGATGACGCCGCGCGTTCTCTTTACACGCTCCATGGATGTCAGTTATTCTGGCGCAGCAGGAGCGGTCCTTCAAAACTTCCCGGGTTTCGGCACCAGTGTGTGAAGAAAGGACTAGAACCGCTCCGTACCGCTCGCATCCATTTATCTCAGAACGACAGATTCCCCGGGTGCGCTGGCCCAGGAGCTCGTGCTCTTATTTGCTCTCGTCTTAATCTAATATTCAGCAGTCACTGCGCACGTGACCCGGAAGACGATGTACGAGTTGAGAGGTGGCAAAAACCTGGATCTTTTTAATTTTTTTAAAATAAAAACTAGGGCATTCATGCAAGGTATGTTTTCTGTAGTTCACTTCAGAAGTTTCAGGCATCAACTTCCACAATTATTAAAGCAAAACCCTGAAATTCTTGCACAACTCTTTTAATGCCAGCACGTTGGCGGGGCGGCGTCATTTTAACTATTGTTATCACATTAGGGCAGGGCCTAAAGTAGTCATATAAACAAATCAAGTCTAAATATGTCCCTGTAAAATCTGTGAGTTTACGAAAAGCGTAGTGCACGAGTTCTCTTCTCATTGAAATCTTTTGAATCGCCCCCTCCCGGGTTCTTACGTTGGCCCTCGAACTTTCCGGTATTAGCCATCTGGCCTCCACACTCAAATGAGTTTGACACCGCTGTTGTCGACTGTCTGGCAGTCGAATTTCGGACCCCAGCGTTTAGCGTTAGAACGTGACGCCTGGTGCGAGGAGCAGACAACGCTCTTGTTCGCTCTGAGGGTGACGGTAAGTAGAGACTAAGGCAACATTCCTTAGCGTCTACTCACTATATTGTTGTGATTGCCTGAAGCTGAGCAGGTTGGTTATTTATGCTTGTGAGATTTGCCAGCTGAACGAAGGAAGAAATATACAGGACAGAGAGAGACAAGGAACATACACATGTACTCCGCTGGACTAACAACCATTTACTGAATAACATCTCTTCCTTCGTCGACTTTCATTTACTGAATAACTTCTTTCCCTTCGTCGACTTTCATTATTGCCTAGATGAAAAAAGTTTTTCTTCGTCTTCATTTTTTCAGCTTTAAAACCTTGCATGCCCAGAGGTAACGTCGTCTGTGGGCTCATTCAGGCTGTTTTTCACAGGGAGCGTTTCCTGCAAATACTTCTTTTTCTTTTGTATGTAGCACGATGGAGGCAGTGCTTACACATTCGTCCTTCTTCTCCTCAGTGGCTAGGAACTCTAGAATTTCCATTGCGATCTGTTTTTTTTTTGTGTCTAGCCATGACGGGGATGTTTGAGAACCGCGGGGTCTTAGCCATATCATTTCTATTAACACTTGCCGAGCACGGCTGCTCTCCCGCGGCATCAAAAAGAAGATTCTGCTTGGCGAGGTACGACATTTTTTTTGGCCTCATTCAACCATCGCAAGGCCATGCCCAAAGAGTCTCGAAAATCTTGAGATCCGAAACATGGCGCCAGGTTCGCATACTCACGGATTTTCTAAGAGTCAAATGCCCTAGCCTTAACGTTTTTTCAGACCACCTGACCATGTCAAGATATACGGAATACCTTTGGAAAATGCGTTTTCTTCCAACATAGAAACACCATCTAGCAAGGAGACCTACGAAAGGGCCTAAAAGCTCCGCACTCCAGGTCATCCGCGAGTATCTCTTTCAGCACCAGCACGAAGCGTACTTGAACAAGGGCCAAAATTTGCCCAACCACCAAGTCTGGATGCCATCAATAAGGTCGCGATGGTACGGGAAATAGCATCCAAAGCACCCGAGGAAGCATCCTCACAGATCATCAGTGAAGGACCTGACTGCCTAGCCGGTATAGGGAGCCAAGGAAATCAAAAGTTGAGTTTGTCACAACGGTGCGTGAGCTAAGTCGCAAAGTCCTTAGACTATGTCTCTCAGACAAGGAATAAGGATTTGTGGTTATGGATTCGGGGACGTTTGGAGAAAAACCTCGATAAGCAGTGACAAAGGATTTCATTCCAGTAGATTCAAAACAAGGTATATCAGCAAAAAGGACCATCCTTAAAATACTCGCAGAGAAGCAATGTGGAAGTCTTGTGACAAACATCAAAGAAACGAAGCAAGGGGAACTTTGTGTATTTTTTTTTTTGGCTAAAACGCACAAGGACGAGGTTCCCTTTCGCGCCATTGTTTCATAAAATCACACTTGGCAAGGCCATCTCTCAACCGTTCTGGCGAAAATACTATCCCAAGTTCAGACAAACGACCCCTTCAGAATACCAAACTCTCACCGAGTAATCTGCTTTCTTCAGGAAATGGGATGCGACATTGTGTCAGGCTTTTCTATCGATATAAAATTACATGTACTATTCCATTCCCTATGCCACTCTTCTACCGATCCTTCGTACAACAATCGAAGAGCAAGGCGTCCAACACTTCCAAAATGCAGCTGGGATGAACCTCGAGAGCTTCCTGGAGCTCCTAGCTATCTACCTTACGGCGACTTTTGTGTCTCACCAGGACCAGAAATGGGTACAAGAATCTAGTGTTTGCATAGGTTCCCGAGTTGCCCCATACCTATGCGATGTATACCTTGCAGTATGCGGGAAGACCATCCAAAATAATCTGAAAGATCATCGCATCCAGGCCATCTTCCGATACGTAGATGGCTTTCTTGTACTGTGCAACTCTGAAGTAGACGAGCGGAATGACAGGTGTTTAGAAGTAGTCATGCGCAGCTTTGACCAAATCTGTCCTGGACTTTCCTTCACCCATGAACTTCCTGTAGACCGATGTATTCGGTTTCTCGATTTCTCCTTAAAGTTCGCAAGCACACACGTATGTTGAATGTATCAAGCCATATTCTGTAAAGGATTTCTTCCGAGTGATTCCGAACATTGAAAAACTGTTAAACGAGGACTGGCTACTACAGCTCTTGTCTCGGCACAACAGAAATCTTGCCCCCATAGGCTCGAGCGAAGTTTTCAAACACAAATCTTTAGGCTTCAAGAATCCGAATACACGAGCACATTCCTGGTACCTGTTTGTGAAAACATCTGCAAGCAAGTACGACGCAAACCAATGGAGAATGCACAACCACCAAAAAAGAAGCCGCCTAAACCTCTAGTGGTGTTGTCATATATTCACGGGGTTACACATCACCTGAAAAAGATCACTGGCCGTCATGGAATACAAGTCGTCTTCTCAGCTCCCAATAAGGCATATGCCATGTGCCGCAAGCTTAACCGTGAGGCCAACAACAACGAAAACAGCACGTGCGGCACCGCACACAGGACTCAATACGCCCCATGTGAAAGCGCTGTTTTTTACAACATTCCGCTGTCATGTGGGAAATGTTACATCGGACAAACTGGGCGCTGTGTCAATGACCGCATCAGAGAACACGCCGCTTCCATGCGCACAATTGCAGCAGCATGCCATCGTCCAGCGCATTGTCGCGAATGTCAATGCGCTCCCTTTTTCTCAAACATCACCATGATGGCTAGACACAAAAAAAAAAGATCGCAAGGGAAATTCTAGAGTCCCTAGCCATTGAGGGGAAGGGGGACGAATGTGTAAGCACTGCCTCCGTCGTGCTACATACAGAAGAAAATAAGTATTCGCAGGAAACGCCCCCTTTGTAAAACAGCCTGAATTAGCCTGCAGAAGACGTTACCTCTGGTCCACGGATTGTCCCGCCTGACAATCGCGGGGAACAGAAAATGAACCAGGCTCACGAAATTCGGAAATGGTTTTCACGTGTTGAGTGGGGTTTGCTTGTGGTGGTGTTGCATTAAAGATTTGGTTTGTTGGTGACGTACTTCCGTACTTCCTTTTGGTTTCTGACTGGTAAGTGCCTGCTCTGGTGAATTTCGTTCGAATGCGATTTGTCTTGTGTAGGCTGTTGTTTCTGGGACGGTCATATTTCGTTATGGCCACTGGATACCAAGGCTTGACCAAGTTGATACCAACCGGAAATCAGCTTGGTCTTGACCTGATATCAGTTTCAATTTGGTCTTGAATAAGTTTGAACTGCCATTCTTGAGGCGGGAGTGCCGCACAAAACACCTCGCATGCCTCACTGAATGTTTTACATAACCCTTCAAAATCCTCTCAGAGGTCTTTTTTTTCTAGATTTACCGAGGTTCACGTAAAAGTGATGCTCGCTTCCGCCTTGATTTGCAGTCAATGGAGAGATCGCCAATATGTTCGTGCATGTGCTCAAACAAACTCGTATAGCGCGGCTCTAAATGTTCACAGAGTGGCGCCCTTTGGTATAACGAGAGACGAAGGTGCCTTCCTTCGACTACATGCGGACGCATGACTGTGCTGCCTTCACGTTTTACACTACAAAATCAGTCCCGGAAATTTTCATCACACCATCGTATTATTCACCTTAGAATTTTTGTTTGTTTTTTTACTTCCCTTACCATTATTTTTGTGTTTAAATGCTTATCTAGGTTTTATTTATTTCGTTTTTCTTCGTTTCGATTTGCTGTTTTTTCCCGGCCCTCGAGGCTGTCACAGATCGTTGAGCCGGCCCCTTAGGGAAAAAGTTTGGACACCCCTGATCCAAAGTCACATATGCTCTGTCACATCCTGCCAGTGGCGTGGGGGTTGGGATGGCTCGGATGTCCATGATTTTGATAAGGATGAAGGGGCGTCATGCCAGTATATTAATTTCTAGTGTGGGTTGCATTTTGGGGTGCTCACCCCCATAAACCTCCCTCCCCCCCTCCCCCTTGGCTAAGCGACTGTACTGGGCATAGGGTGCATTAGCGGTCACGTGTCATTCAACCCTTACGTGCATTCATGTCGCGGCTTCCACACTACTGCCACCTCGATGATGACCCTTCGGTGGCGAGTGCCTTCTGGAGAGGCGTACTCTCATGACTCTAGCGCATGACCTGGTGGAGTCAAGCGAAGGAACGCTTCAGGGTGGCGCAGACGCTCCTTGGAAACCTATTCCTATCCGTATACTTCCATCGCCTGTGTTTCTACCTCGGCGTTTCCTCCGGCCCGGCTTTTGTTTCCGCGGCGGCGAAGTCGTACTCGTGGTCACGGCGCGCTCGTTCCGCACCCCCATTAGCGTTCGGCGGCGCCTCCCGCGGCTACTGCGGGTCGCGGAAGCGAGCAGTCACGACCATGTCGGACAAAATGCGTTGTTCGGCCGAGCCGCGCATCCGCCATGGTACGGACGCCGGGTTGCCTGATGGCCTCAACGTCCTGCCCGCTCTGCCTTCTTCCGCGGGCTCGGGAGACCATCATCTTCGTCCGCGGCCGACGCCGCTGCTGCTGCAAAGTGCGTGGGCATCGTGGAAGCCCTTTTTCTGGGCATGATTCTCGGGGCACGGTCGCCTTTTCTTTATCGTTCATGGCATGCTCGCCTGACGAACGATAGCTGAGAGTGAGTCTGGAGAGTTTTGCCTCTAGGGTCACTCGAAAGGTTTCCCGGACTGTCTCGTCGTTGACTGAATTTGATCATGGAAGAATTTACCTGCATTTTTTCTAAGGTGTTTACCAGAGAAGTGTGGGAGGCGTGAATTCACACTGCTCACACATCATACAAAAAAAAAAAGACAACAACACGGTGTTCACAGGAGACATGGTGACCTACAGAGTTATTTGCGCAGTGCGGACATGGCTAAAGCACGTTCCAAGTTTGTTTGCTCCATCGATATGTATACTTTGAAGATATCTGCAGTCTTTTCTTGTATAACCGGTGTGCCGACCATCGTACAAAACAAAAAAAGAGGAAACACGCGTTACACAGTGTCTGCTGACGGTGTTTTGTATGGTGTATTGTATGGTGTTTGCAGCGTGATCCGGCCTAAGGGAATGCAATTCTCAAGGCAGCACATCACAACGGAGCTTTGATTTTGTTGTTTTCGCATACACGTACTGGTTGCTTCGAATGAGCCAGAGGCTTTTGGCATCGAGTCTTCGGTGATGTGAGCGTCACCATTTCCTCGCATAATTGCGCGAGAAACACACTTCACCTTTTCATTATATTGTCGCGAAGCCGTGCTTGCGCGCGGGTTTAATTTATCTTTAATTTACGTATTTACTTTCCCCGCAGGTTTGCGAGTGTCTTTCGACCGGTGCCGGGGTCGGGAGGTTCCAGATGGCGGTCAAACGTGAACGGCAGAACGGTACATTTGTATTGACCTTCGCTTCGGGGTCGTCGACTGACACAGTTGTCTTTCTTTGACATGTGGACGGTCCCCTGTTCCACGGATCGTCCCTCCTGAGGCTGTAGCCGTCGGCAGCGGGGAACAGAAAATGGGCCAGGTTCAGAGATTTCGGAAATGGTTTTCATGTGTTGGGTGATGTTTGCTTCTGGTGCTGTTGTTCTATATATTTGGTTTGTTGGTTACGTACTTGCGTATTTCCTTTTGGTTTCTGACTCGTACGTCCCTGCTCTTGGGAATTTTGTTCGAATACGATTTGTCTTGTTTAGGCTGTTGTTTCTGAGACGATCGTGTTTGCTTATGTCTCCTGGATACCAAGCCTTGACCAACTTGATACCAACCGTAAATCAACTTGGTCTTGACCTGATATAAGTTTCAATTTGGTCTTGAATAAGTTTGAACTTGACCAACCGGATATTCATTCTCTGGAGGCTAACCTGCTCGCCCGACCCCCTTCAGCTGTGGAGTCTTCCGCCCGCTAAGTTCCAAACGTGGGACTCCTTGCGGCTGTAAAATAG
The DNA here is from genome assembly GCA_013358835.2 of Ixodes persulcatus. NCBI lineage: Eukaryota > Metazoa > Arthropoda > Arachnida > Ixodida > Ixodidae > Ixodes > Ixodes persulcatus. Next base: position 277,315 of record JABSTQ010010594.1, on the reverse strand, counting down.
TTTGGCTCGACCACCCTTGTATGGATTTTTGCTTGTCAAGTTTGGCTGTGGTCGGGGCACCCGCTGGAGGTGTGGTCGAGGAGGACGGCAGGGAAAGTCTCCAGAGGTAGGAGAGTCTTCTCTAAAAGTTTATTTTCGGATTATGAATTGTCTAGTATACAATAAAAGAGCCGTCCTAATCATAGTTAAGTGAACATTGATAGGTAAATGGAAACATTTTAAAAAGTAAGAAAAGGAGCGTTACAATTTTTTGGGGTTACACTATTGCCAAAATTTAAAGCGACTTCTGGGACGTGGGTTGCATCTCGAGCGACATCTTTTGTGGTTTTAAGAACGCAAGAAATATCGAGAGTTCATGTTTGACATAATACTATAAAGTCATCCTCACGTACATCGTAAAGAAAAGACCATCATGCCTGAAATGGTGTAAGAAGAGTCAAGCAAGGGTGTACGTTCTATGATACACCTTTTTTACACATATAAAGGTGTGAAAATGTTTACCTAATCAACACTCACAGAACTTGCATCTCTTCGTGCAACAGTTGTACTGCTCAAAGCCCACAACGTCGGCTTCCGTCGACTGTGAGCCTGCTCTCTCTACTCTTCCTTTGATAAAAAAAAAAAAGGTGACTACGTTCGAATCTCTACTCTCCGACGTCACGCACCTGCGGTGACACTGCTGTCAGCACTGGGCATGCGCAAACGCCTCACACGTCCCAAATTTGGCTTCAGCTCATGCGCAGTGCCCACACCTAGTGTGGGCGAAACGGGCTTGTTTGTAAACAGTATGTTGGTGTATATAGACCAACACGCGGCCCTGACGTCACGCAGCTGCGGTGGCGCTTTCGACGGCACTGCGCATGCGCAGACGCATCACTCCGCATGAATTCAGTTTCAGCGCACGCGCAGTGCCCACACCTGGTGTGGGCAAACGCGGGCTTGTTTGTAAACAGCGTGTCGGTCTATACCCTGTTTCACCTTATGATGTACCGCAAGAAAGGCTACAAGCGCGAGCTCCTCGCTCTGGGGCAGATCTCGGCGGCACAAGCTCTCGTGCATTAAAGGCAGCTACTAACGCTATGAGCGCGCGCTTCTAGCCTTTGCTGCGGTACAACATAAGGTGAAACGGAGTATAGTCACTGAAAAAATGTTTTCACGCGCGCCTTGCTTAGGGTGATGACATCTGACCGTTTTGTTACGTTCCAAACGCTTGTGCTTTCTTTTTGTTCGTGAGCGCGAGCAAGCGCGTCTCCCTGGCACCAGCTCCTGGCATTGACGGTGCAACGGCGGCATTTTGTGTGCGGCTATTTTTTTATATTTTTTCTTGAGAGCGCGTGCTGCCGGCATCGGGTACAAGGAACGGAGTTTTCGTAGAAAGCGAGCCCACCGCGCGCGTGCTCAACCTATGCTTCAAAGTGACTGCACTAGCTCCTACTAGCCACGGAAAGCTCTAGTTTAAGGTCCACTAAAAGTCCCTCTAGTCGACACCCTAAGCGAAGCGCACATGAAGTCACTGACAGGATAAGCCCCCAACATGCGCTCTTTGCCTCCCGCCGTGCTTTGGCTGCTCACGCACGCTCGAGGCTCAAGAGACGCGAGCTCGCGTTGGAGGCGGAACTACCGAAGGACCTTCGTACCGTTCACATCCTATCCGTCACCGTACAACTTGCTGATAAACGCGCTTGTTGAGGACGGCCGATTCTACGAAATTTAAAACGTAAATCAAAGGCTAGTTCACAAGGTGTACCGGGTGTCTAAGCAAAGACTTACAAAAACCTCTCAAACTGTACTCGTTTTCATCTCTAGAACCGTAGTAAAGAAAGTCCCTCTCTTGGGGGAGCATTGCTGGTTATGTGAAGAATTAAGGTAAATGTAGGTGCGCTTTAGATTAGATACAGCTTATCTTATCAAGACGTATGCGTTTGAAATGCCAAACGCATCGCTTCTTCTGACAACCAAATCTTGTAAGAACTTCTTCGCGCGGCGTAAGAACGAGTATAGAGTGGTTGAGAAAAAAAAGGAACTCTTTCCGCGAACAAACTGCCAGCCTCGGCGTACGCTGGGGATTGCAAAAAAAGAAGAAAAGAACAGTTCTAATTAGCTCTATGATAAACAAACCGGTAATGAATAACGAACTAAACGCACATCGAAACCTGGAAAGGCGTTGGTAGTCCATTTTCGAAATGATGCATAGATTATGTGCGACCGCCATTACTTGGTCATGCACTGTGAGCACGCATTGGGCGCAAGCGCTTCGTCAGCATTCGGAGTGTACACGGATCGAAACGCATTCTACTCAAGTCCCGCGTCAGGTTCCGGCGCGAACATGGAACGAGTCATAGGCTTCACGCCGGAAGCGATGAGACCAACGATGAGATTTTGCGCGGCTGCCCATAATCTCTGCATCATATCACAATTTTGGAAAGGGTCTATTGGGCGTTTTCTTAAAACGCTGGAAGTTGCTGTACCTCCTGCCTAATAAGTTATATCATTTTAAAATTAGTTAAATTAGTAGTTTTGTTTGATGCTCAGAAAGTTTAAAATTGCAGTCATTCGTTCATTTTCGTTAACTAAATGTTAATTTAATATTTGAGTTAATTACCTAGCTAGTTTTTGTTGTGTCTTTTGCAATCCCTGACGTTTGCCGTGTCTGGAAGTTGGTTCCCGGAGATAAATTTTTTTTCTTCAATACCTTAGATTTGGCGATTTCTTTTAAAAATCGTCGCTCAAACGCCCGGTATATAACATGACGTGTTTGTGAGCAGTGCCTGTTGCTTGCTGCTACGAACGGTACACTGCTCGTCTCGAACAACATGGAGTGATGAACGCACCGTTCAGGATAGGGCTGACAGCTGGTTTCTGGGTGGACAGATCTCTATTTGTTTTTTTCTTCTCCTTCTTTCAGGCCGACAGGTTTTCTTTCCGCCTGCATCCAAGGACTGTCGTGCCATTCCTGAGAGAGACGTAGGCGTTTGATTCGGAAGACGGTCCGCTCGCCGTCCATCCGTGGGCGCTCGTGCCGTCGTGAGCGCGAGATGAAGACGTGGAATGGGACGCGTTGTCTGTGGGCTGTTGTCGATGATCAGGGCGAACGAATGTCCTCCCCTCCGTCGCTCGCATTCGGTTCCTGTGTGAGCTAGGGACAAAAACAATACATTCATGGTCACGCATCTTGTTTTACAGCGATAGCTTCATGGGCTCTCACCCTCCCCCCTTCCCCCCTCGAAATAATGTAGGGCGTCCGTCGTTGCTATGTCACGTGTCCAGAGTCTCAGGTGACGAGGAAAACGCCGGTGATCAAATAATCAGCCCCGTTTTTGCACCGCAAGCCTTGACTGTTGCACGAGCGATAAACTTAGCGTGTCGTCGCGCTTCCCACGGGATCTGACTCTTTCTGAAAATTTAGCGATTTTGTGAGTTTCGACGCCGCTCAGCAAGTTTCTAGTTAATAATATCTTATTTTAATTTTTACTAACTAAATAGGAAATGAACCAAAATTAGCTTTTCATCCGATTTACATAAAATGAATGATATATATTTGTTTCATATTGAAACGTGAGACAAGGACGAAGAGCTGCATCAGCAGCTGGACAGTGGATCAGGAACCCCTGCAGAAGGCGATTCCAAAAACACACACAAAGAGATTACAATGTAACAAAAAAATGTATACGTCACTCCGTCTAAGCAACAAAAATACAATATCGAGCAATATCAAAACAATATCAAGCAGAACTATGCTGCACAAGATAACAATTTCTGGATAAGGTTATAGGAAAAACAAAACTTACAAAAATGGCCCTACCTCCGCCAGTGCAGTTGCCTCCGTGTCAACGGCCTTTCTGAATAAATCATTTAATATGGGTTAACTGATGGCTCAATATCTGGTCAAACTACAGCGTGCGTGATGATGAAACCAACCGCTTTTTCTTAGCGCAGACTTGTAAAAAACTGGTGAAAAGAATAAAATTGCTCAACGGTAAAAAAAAAATCGTTCTCAATTCGCAATGACTTTTTGTACGTTGCACGAACTCTGTGCTCTTAAATATGTTGCACATATTTTAATTTCTATCACAAAAACAAGAGTTTGGTGTGGTCATAGGCGTAGACTTCGGGGGGGGGGGGGGGGGCATCGGGGCTCGTGCCCCCCCTAGTGAGATCCGGGGGGGGGGGGGAAGCAGAGCCCCCCCCCCCCCCCGGGCCCGGGTCATGATCCTTACCGAGACGCTGTTTACGTGCCATGTAACGGGCTTCTAGTAGTGGCATGTAAACAAAATAACGCCCACGTTGCCTTTATTGACAAAATACATGGGAAATGGAATCCCAGCGTGCTTTTGTTAGCTTCAATCTACAGTTCTGGCGAAAAGGTAACGCCGCAGCAAACCCCCCCCCCCCCCCCCGGAGAACTTCTCAGCCCCCCCCCCCCCCACCCCCCCGGGAAAAAGGAAAGTCTACGCCGCTGGGTGTGGTCCTAACATAAAAGATAATGAAACATTAGCAAATGACGCATGGCCTTCTGTAAAATATACGGCTTGCCCACGTTAGCGTTAACTGCGTTACCGCATACTAAATGGCAGTAATTCAGCTAGGAGGATATCAATTAGTTCTAGAGTAAAAGCTTTACACAATGTTGTAAGAGCGATTTAAATTTTGTTGGAAACCCTACCGTTCTGGACAACTTGGGCAAAGAATCATCGACATGCCTACTCCCAGATATTTATTTATTTATTTATATCTATTTATTTACTTATTTCAATACCCGCAGGGCCCAGAGGGAATTACAGAGGGGAGTGGACAAGAACAACAACAAAACAAGAACACAAAAAAGCAAAGGCCAACAATGCACATCTATGAGTAAAAAAATTTCAGCCTTATATGTATTAGCAAAAATGATTAACTAATGAAGCTCTAAATAAATCAATGGGTGGCATGTTTACTAAAGATGCGGGAAGGTGGTTCAAATCAGAGGACGTTCGAGGAATGAAGGAGTCAAATTATGCTGAGGTTTTGCAGTGAGGCATGCCGACTTTAAAGTAATGATCCACGCACGTAGAAATAAAAGATGGGCTGATGAATAGCCTGTGCTTCAGTGAAGCGTTAGATTGATAAATTTTGTAAAACAGGCATAGGCGTGATATTTTAGAGCGCAGCTCTTAGGCGACCGTTTCCGGCTTGAGCGGCGTCGCCGTCGGCGTCGGCGTCGGCGTCGGCGTAACCGCGCGTTGAATTATGGAAAATGTTCCATAATGCACCGCGCGAGCCGCCCCCGGGGTCACGTGACCCCCCAGGTCACGTGCCCCCCCCCCCCCCGAGGCCACGTGACCCCCCGGAGGAGATTGAAGAATGAGGGGAGGAGGAGGCGAAGAAGGAGGGGTATACCCTCCCCTCAGTACCCTTCCCTTCTCCTCCTCAAGAGCTGCGCTCCAATTCGGCGTTACAGGGAGTTGTGAACGGCTTTCACTTTTTTCGAGGTAGTGAAAGAAGAGGCAGTGATAGAGTTGTTTTGATTGATGTACACTAGCCGTGCGATGGTAGTTGCAGAAAATGAAACGTACTGCACGATTTTGCACGGCTTCGATGTTATTCATGAGCGTTGTTTGACCGGGATCCCAGATTGCTGCAGCATACTCGAGCTTTGAGCAAACTTGAGCTTTGTATAAAAGTAGTTTCAAGGACATAGGTACTAAAGGGAAGTGTCTTTTTAGATATCCAAGCATGGATTAGTATTGGCGATAATGTGATCAGTATGAGCTTTTCATGACAGGTTAGAAGTAATGTTTACACCAAGATATTTATAAGAATATACAAACTGCAAAGGAGTGTTACAAATTGAGTTTGACGATGGAGACCTATTACCACGAAAGACTTCATAGCTTTACAATTGTTAGTATTAAAGATACATTTGCCAGATATTACACCAGTCGGATACCACGCATAGGTCACCTAGAAGAAGTGCTTCATCATATGCCTTATTAATTTCACGGTAGATTACTCAGTCGTCGGCGAATACACTAATGGATGATGATACACACGTAGGTAGGTCATTCATATAAATAAGAAATAAGAGGGGCCCTAAAACGGACCCTTGGGGAACACAGAAGTGACGGGACTGAGACAGGAATTAGCTTCATTGGTAGTAACAAGCTGAGAACGATTAGTTAGGAAACATTTAATCCATGACAGAACATGCTGGTCTATCGTAAGTTTACTAAGTTTAAAAATTAGGAGCTTGTGGGAAACTGTCGAACGCCTTGCAAAAGTCAAGGAAGACGCAGTCAACCTGGGACCCACGGTCAAGAATGGAATGTACATCATTAGTGAAAGTTAGAAGTTGTTTTTCACAGGATAGCAATTTTTGGAAGCCATGCTGTGAAGGAGGAAAGAAAGAATTCTAATCTAAGAAATTAACCAAATGAGAGTAAATGATGTGCTCAAAAAGTTTACAAGCCGTGCTGCTTAAGGAAATGGGTCGATAGTTTGGTGGACTATGTTTGTCAGCGGTTTTGTGAAGCGGAATAACCTTCCCTATCTTCCAGTCACTTGACAAGACACCAAGGCTAATGGATTGTTCGAAAAATTTCAGAAAGATAAACGGAGATGTAAATTTTAGTATGCTTTAAAACTTTAGGGGTAATATTGTCAATGCCACAAGAGGAACATATTTTCAAATTGTCAATAAGTTCAACCATTCCCTCATAATCAAATATAAGCGGATCCATGGGGAAAAAATCCTAATCAGGACACATAGGAAAACATGAGCCAACGTCACTAAAAAATGCCTTCACAAATATATCATTTAGAACAAAGGCACACTGGTCTCTCGGAATATCAATACCATCAACCCCAGTAAGCGTAATATCAGCCCTCTTTGATCTGTTTACAACAATCCAAAATTGTTTAGTGCTATTTGATTGCATAGCAGGTAGGGTCACATTAAAAAAAAGTTCGCTTGGCTTAATGGCTGCCTTATAAGCATTTGCGGCTGTTTTATAGGCTTCCCAGTGCTCATCGAAACAAGACAATTTTGCAGCGCGGAAAAGACGTTTTTTTTTTTTGTTTTTTGTTAGAAAGACGTATGACGTTGACGTTAAACCAAGGTGACGATATGTTGGAAACAATTGACCTGCATGGAATGAACGATATGATTAAAGAGTTTATCTTGTGTTTAAACAAATTCCAGTTGTATTCAACAGAACGTTCAGAAAAAGCAAGTAGGTACTCATCAAGGAAGCCCGCTAACTCATTATTTATCGCTTCAAAGTTTGCCTTACTGTAGTCTAGAAATTGTTTTCTGGCTTTATTGGTAGCACAGGCTGTAGTATACAAGTTGAACTGCAAAATGAAATGGACACTAATATCTGGTAAATATGTTATCGAGGAAGCGAGATTAGAGTCAGTGGTAAGTATAAGATCCAACACATTTGCAGTTGTACTGGAAATCCGGGTGGGTTCGGTAACAACTTGGGAAAAAGAAAAATCTGCACCAAAATCGAGAAAATCATGGTAATGGGAAGAGCTGCAAGAAGTAGTAGGAAATTCTCCCGACCAATCAATAAGAGTAGGTTAAAATCACCGAGTAAAAACACAGGCGCCAGAGGAAACCTAGAACAAATGAGGTTCAAAGTATCGCGCAAGTCGGGAATACAATTGACAGAGGCATTGGGGGGACGGTAGCAGGCGCAAAAAAATGATGTTTTATAAACACATCGTAAGCGCACGTAGCAATATTCACGTGATAACATTCAAGGCATTCATATACGGCAATCAGAACCCCACCCCTCGCCTATCTACTCAGTCGCAACGGTAAAACTGATATCTCTTGGCGCAGTCAAGAACTTCACTATCACGGACTGCACTTGATAACAATATTTCTGTTAAAATTATAATGCCGCTCGATGATGAGTCTATGAGTGAATACAAGTCTTCTTCTTATATTCGCGAAAAAAAAAAAAACAGAAAGTAAATCTGGAAAATTAGAAAGACTCCGCACTTCTTTATCTCTTTTTGTATTTATTTTTGATTTAGCAAATTTGGGAGCATTATTTCGGCTTGGTTAGGTCGAGGCTTTATAAATTTGATTCGCCGCATAATCAAAAAGAGATTACTTTTCACCGAAATATAGTTTATCGACACGAAGATGGAAACGATTTCCTTGTGCGCGGGCAAACTCCAGGACTCTCTTTCTTGCAAACTGAACATTTTGTGGGTTATCTTCGCTAACAGAAATGCCCCTATCTTTAAGTTTGAAGGCCGATTTCAGCACTCTATTCTTCTGCTTAAATTGAGAAAACCATACAACAACAGGTCTGTTTTTAGCTGGACTGAACTTCCCAATGCGGTGAGCCCGATCGATTGTAGCGGTGTCAATTTGTAGCTCCAGTTTATCGGAGCACAAATCCAAAAGCAGTTTTTCAGATTCGGTCCAAATTTCTTTAGTCGTGTCTTTTAAACCAAAACAGATCCCATTTGAAGGCCGTTAACGACTTTCTGCGTCATCAGAACGCCGCTTCAGGGATGTTATTTCTGAAAGAACAGACTCAAGTTTTCCTTCCAATTCTTCCGCAGGGTTCAAATTTGATATACAAATTACTAGGTCATTCTCAATAATCCCAACGCGCGTTGTCAGGGCAGACATCAAGTCATGTGCACGTTTCTGTTCGTCGTTCAGTTCCTTCAACTGGCACATCATTCTTGGCTGGCCAGCATGTAATTGGCAAACAATAGACTCAATGTTTGCAAGTGACTCTGCCTCTAGTTTAGTCATGGGACCAGGATTGCATTCCACATCCCCACTAAGAAGCAACAACAAGTCGCGAAAACGCTTCAAACACGTCTGTGGGCACGACAATACAACGGGACAAACGTTGTTACTTCTATTAGAGTAAGAAATGTTGTGTACACCAACCTGCACAGTAAGCAGAGGCGGAGTATTCGGCGTCGTCATCTGAGCTTGTTCGCCGTGCCCACTAGTCGAAAAATCCCGCGTAAAGGCTCTTAAAGGCTGTGCGATTTAAACACGTCCGTGAGAACCAAACGCCTACATTTTTAATAGAATCCACGACTTTTTTTCTTTTTTTTTTGTTATTTACAATCACAAGACTTGTCAATATAGCGGGAATATTTCGACTTCTGAATATAATGGCTTTAGTGTTTCTGCTAGTTTCGCTTCAAATGATTAGTTTTGGTCCATTTGTAAATTTTTCCAGGCACACAATCGCATTTTGTTACAAGGTAATGAGTAACCTAACCAGAAACAATATTATAGTTGTGTCGTCAGCATATATTACGAATTCTATTTTAGAATAGTGGCTGGCGTTTACAATGTTATTTACATAAATAATAAAATGTAATATAACTTGTGTGCTTTCTTAAGGAACACCATTCGTTATGTTTAGTATATCTGATATGAAGTTTGAGACTGATGCAAATTAGGGTCAATGCTACTGATTTAACCATATTATTCTAATTTTTCTGGGGGTACGTCGTGGTTTATTATAGCAAAGGTTCTAGAAAAACGTAAACATATACCAATTGTTAGTAACTGGTGATTCAGTGCTTTTAACATTGCTTTTTTTATATTTTAGTAAAGTTAACACAATAGAGCAGTCTATAGGGAAGTAAAATTGGGGGCCGCTAATTATTTTTTTTTTTATGATGAGAGATAATTCTTGTAGAAACGAGATTTTCAAATGATTTAGAAAACACCGGAAATATATCTTGATCTGAACTTTGGCTGCCTGCGTGTTTACAGGAAACTCTCCAGATTCTAAAGCAATTGAAAATATAAGATAAATATGGTGCTCAAATATCTAAGACAAAGATAGCTGGTTTATTTATTTATTTGCTCCCTCAAGGCCCGAGGCTATTAAAGAGAGAAATCGACAAAAAAAAATAACATACACAGAAACAAATGGGCAGGACATAAAACATACAAAGCGCCTAAATACGTACGCAATACTATTTAGGGGCAGACAGGCATAACACGAAACAGTTAATCCGAACACAAAAGAGACAAACAAATGGCATCTTTAAATTCGGCGCTTTCGACTATGTTGGCAATAGGTGCAGAAAGGCGATTTCAATCCAGAGACGTCGTCGGTATCAACGACTGATTAAATCTTGATGAGTGACAAAGGGGGAGGCGTATTTTATTTCGATGATCGACACGTGATTAGAGATAAGATCGCTGTCTTAAGAGGTACTTGGGTAAGGAGAGGTTTGGTCTACTGACGTATAACCCCTGGTTAGCTCAGTTGGTAGAGCGCTCCACTGGAAATGGAGAGGTCCCGGGTTCGATACCCGGACCAGGTGGATTTTTTCGGTCGCGCACCAGTCACCTAGCTGTGTTTGGAGATTTGTGTTTGTCCTTTGTCCCTCTTGTTCCCCTTCTTCAAGGGTTATTTTCGTCATTCTTCTCCAGCGCGCTTGCACCTCTGCATTTAATTGCATTATAATCATAACGTTAAAATGCAAGCTTCACCATTGTTGGTGTTTGACTGGTGGCAGCTGATAAACCCTGTTTGCTCTACTGACGCCCTAACCCGTGGTTAGCTCATTTGGTAGAGCGCTCCACTGGAAATGGAGAGGTCCCAGGTTCGATGCCCGGACCAGGCGGATTTTTTTCGGTCGCTCACCAGTCACCTAGCTGTGTTTAGAGATTTGTGTTTGTCCTTAGTCCTTCTTGTTCCCCTTCTCCAGGGATTATTTTCGTCATTCTTGTCCTGCTCGCTTGCACTTTTGCATTTAATTGCATTATAAACATAACGTTAAAATGCAAGCTTCCCCCTTGTTGGTGTTAGACTGGTGGCAGCTGATAAAACCTGTTTGCTCTACTGACGCCTAACCCCTGGTTAGCTCAGTTGGTAGAGCGTTCCACTGGAAATGGGGAGGTCCCAGGTTCGATACCCGGACTAGGCGGATTTTTTCGGTCGCTCACTAGTCACCTAGCTGTGTTTGGAGATTTGTGTTTGTCCTTAGTCCTTCTTGTTCCCCTTCTCCAGGGATTATTTTCGTCATTCTTGTCCTGCTCGCTTGCACTTTTGCATTTAATTGCATTATAAACATAACGTTAAAATGCAAGCTTCCCCCTTGTTGGTGTTAGACTGGTGGCAGCTGATAAAACCTGTTTGCTCTACTGACGCCTAACCCCTGGTTAGCTCAGTTGGTAGAGCGTTCCACTGGAAATGGGGAGGTCCCAGGTTCGATACCCGGACTAGGCGGATTTTTTCGGTCGCTCACTAGTCACCTAGCTGTGTTTGGAGATTTGTGTTTGTCCTTTGTCCGTCTTGTTCCCCTTCTCCAGGGATTATTTTCGTCATATTAATAGCATTCGTTCAAAATTTGAAGAAACGTTGTGAGACATTGTAGAGATTATACAAGTCACCAAGGCGGTAAAACTATTCAAGGCGCAGACGAAGAACAATGAGGTCACGGTCATATCACATTTAAGGGATGAACCTTCGAAAAACAAATATAAAAGACATAGCTTATGTTAGCTAGCCAGAGGACTTCTCTTTTTTTTTTTTTTCAAAAGGTCGAAAAGGGAAAGGGAAGACAATTATGCTCTCTCCTGAGACCGGATTGCCCTCGTTTGTTTGCCTTCTGGCAGCTGCCCCACTATGCTGATGGAATCCCCAGGATTCTTCTCCGTTTCTTCTTGCTTTCTTTCTTCATCCATGACAGCTATCTTTATATCTAATGGCGAATTCCACTGGCCGTTTTTGAGCGCGCCGGTATCGACTTTTCCGGAGCGCGCCTATTTCACTGTGTGATCGGGATCGAGACGAACGTGTTCGACACGACGTTGTGGATCAGCTCCCACTCCCGATTTCGATCCCGATCCTACAGAAGTCGCTCCGTCGATTTCGGCGGATTCGACCGGAAGATAGCCTGGCCAGTAGTGGTGCAAAACTATCGATAGTACTATCGATAGTATTGATAGTTGCCAGAAGCCTGACCATCGATAGTACTTTTGATAGTCGACTATCGAAAAACTATCGATAGTCGACTATCGAAAAACTATCGATATTACAATCGGTCGTCGACTGTCGAAAAGCTATGAATAGTACTATCGATAGTCGACTATCGGAAAACTATCGGTAATCGACTATCGGAAAACTATCGATAGTCGACAATCGTAAACCTATCGATGATACTGTCGACGATTTGCTATCGATAGTTTTGCGACACTAGTAATTTCCGTCACTCCCTCTTCTCTTTTTATCGCTTTATTTATTTTTTTTTTTTTTCAAATGGGACACAAACTAGCCCAGGCATTTACCATCCCAACTTTGGTTCATATTTCAGTGATGACGAAGACGGGGGTTTGGGCGAGGAGAGGAGGAAGGGAGGCGAGCGGCGGTGCGGCAACTCTGTTCGATCGATAGCACTATTGATAGCATCGATAGTCGCCAGAAATCTGACAATCGATAGTAAAAAAACTATCGATAGTCAACTATCAAAAAATTATCGATAGTTCACTATCGAAAAACTATTTATAATACTATCGATAGTTCTGAGACACTATCGATAGTTTTGGAAAAACTATCGATAGTATCGATAGTCAATTTATCGATAGTTTTGCATCACTATTGGCCAGCCCTCAAAGCGCACACGTGACCTTTCTCGCCGGGGGGCCGGGCATCTCGCATCGTGAACATTTCGTAATGGTCACTCAAGCAGCTCCTCCATCAGCAGCGGCTCAAGTAGCAGCGATGGCGAGGATTGCTTGAATGTCCCGCATGAGTATGACTGTCTTTTTGGACCCCCGCAGAAGAGGCCGAAAGCGAAGACGTACTTGGACACCGTTCACGAGTGTTCCGATAAAGAGGCAACTGGGCTACGCTGATGCACATCGTTTAACGATGAGCATTTTTCCCATCATGATTAAGTTCGCTCGTGCGTTGAACATCTGTTGTTAGCACCGCGATTGCGAAAACATGTGCTTCGAGATCCGGAACCACGGGAAGGGGTTTTCCCGGGAACGTGAGTGACGGGAAGGCATCCGCCGATTCCGGAGGAGTGGTCGCGTTCAACGGGGGATGCGGAGGCGGAGCGACTCTATTCGGGTCCCGTACTCCATCTAAGATCTAGTCTACAGATCCCGGCGCGCTTCAAAACGACCAGTGGAATTCGCCATTCGATGTTTTTAGTGGCGTCATAGTTAATTTGGGTTACGGAATTTTCGCTTTTTTCTTCTTGAAGTCCAACTTTTAGAGAAGAACTGAGACGAAAACTTTATTCTCAACGTTTGTACACCATTGCCCGAGCCCGGCCCGGGCCCGGAAAAAATTCCATGCTACCGGACAGGGCCCGGAAACAATTCGAGCTACAGACAGGCCCGGGCCCGGCCCGCGGGCCTGTCTGTGCCGAACTTTCAGGTTGGCGCGGCCCCGTGGAGAGCTCAAGTGTGGGTGTTCTTTGCTTCTCAAATTTGTGACTAAGACGCCAGATGTGCAAGATCCACACGGTGGCGCTGACGCCATCAGTCAAATCACACGCGGTACACCACCTTGTTCAAGCCACTTAAAAAATATGTTCTCGGCGATCAAAAGAAAAAAGGAAGAGATTGCAGTTGTTTCGATATCAGACATTACTAGAGTGAGCTCCAGATCTGTTTAGTTTTCGGCACACGTGTACACTTTTGAAGCTTTGACCTGTTAAGTTTGTCGCAAGAACGTAAGAACCACTGCTGCATTAGGCTCGTCGCATTGGGGCAAGCTCTGGCTTATAATGAATTGCCCGATGAAGCCTAGCCCAGCTATGACCGCACGTTGCCGCCTAGCACACTTTAATTTAAGCACATTTAAACAAATAATTCACGGCTTCAGGACAAGTGGGGGGGCACTGAAATCGAATTCGATGCGAACGCCATACACCTGCTCAGTCATTAACTTACCTGAGCTGCGTCCCTAATTGTTTTGACATGGACAGGCATTGTACGTACGTGCGGTTGGGTAATCACAGCAGCGTGGAGCACGATACAGACCTCGGGTTAACAATCCCATACCGCACTCTAAAAATGACCTCACCACATTGTCGAACTAAGCCGCCGAATCTCGGAGGCGGATTAACGTTTCCCTAATTAAACGTTGAAAAAGCCCGATTAAGAAATAACTAGGCTAAAAGAAAGCCATATTAAATGAAGCAACACAAAGAACGTACAGCTGATAAATGTGAACATCTCTTATCGGTTGCGGATGCTGCTCAGCACTGCAGTTTTTTCCCGCTCTAAAATTTTGGACATGAAATTCAAAGGGGGGGGGGGGGGGGGGTCTGAATGTCTCCCCCCCCCCTCCCCCCACCCTCCCCCCTTGTTATTGAGTCCGCTGCTGGCCGCGTGCAAGCCCGCAGGCTCATGGCACGAAGCTTAAAGGGGCGATGCAACAATTTTTGTACTTTGCGCAAATACCGCTTAGAACGGATCCCTGACGTTAATGACCTATGAAACACGAGTTCGTTTTTCACCCCACGCAATAGAAGTCCCAGTAAAAAATTAAAGAGAAACGAGCAGCGTTCACCCCCTCAACTCGCAGCCAGAAGAAGCGGCCACGTGATCTGGAGCCGATTATATGCCGCCAATGTTGATCATAGCCACGCGCTGGGGTTGGCAAAGCACAGGACACGCGCTGAGTTCCAGACATTGTTACGGCTCGGCTATTGTCGTCGTTGCAGCGATTGGACACGGGCCACTACCCGAATGCTTCTCGAGCTAGTAATTATCACGAGCCCAAACCGAGTGCCCACGCAATGCTCGGGTCCAATCTATGAACAGCATTCAAATATCGTCATATGGGTGTACTGCGATCCCCACTTTACGTCATCAAACGTCATCATATTTTGCAAAGGAGAGATTGAATGAAAATGATCGCTTTTGTTCTTGAAATTACACCGCAACAAAGGAGTTTCTTGGCCAATGGCGTTGCGTGCGAGTAAACTTGAGTCCCACTAGTGCCAGTAAGCTCGTGTAAAGTTAAAAACATTTCAATTGAATATCGATGCACCGCCCCTTTAAGTGCACTGAGCTGATCTGAGTCAATGACTCAGCTCAACAGCTAGTAGGGAGGACGAGGAAAAATTGCAATGCTCACCGACAGACATTGAGGTTGGAAAGGGTCCAGTGACACTGTTATGGAATATAAGCTTTTCGTTTTAAGGTTCCAGATAGAAATATGTTCTTCCCCAGTCGACATCATTGACCAGAGTTGACTTATATTCGCGGTGTCGTATCGCCACGTGCTTTGTTTTCCTGGATTGATCGCGCGTGCCGTGCATTTGATTGTAATCAGTGCTGCCACTAAAAAGGGCGCACCATTGTACTGTTGTGTGGTTGCGCGAGCTGGGACTGATGTGTAAGAAGACGAGGACGATGTGTGTGTGACGGTTGGAACGCAGTGCGTTTTGCCTTGTATGGATAGTCTTCTGGTTGAATGTCTGAGTGAGTAAATGGTTGATTCAAACGGAGTTTCTTAATTACAACAAATGGCGACAAGGGATGAGGATAAACTAAAGACGCCGACCATGAGTACAACCTTAGGAAAGCTGCCAGAGTTCTGCCCCGACGCCGGCAACATTGATGTCTACATCGAAACGTTCGAGCTGTTTGTAAACGCAAATGGAATCGACGCAAGCAAGAAGTTGCAAGTCTTCTTAACAGTCCTAGGGGAAAAGGCCTACGTAACGCTGTGCAATCTGCTACTGCCGAAGACTCCAACCCAAGTCAAGTATGAAGAGGCTGTGGCGGTGCTACAACAGCATTACGCGCCAACACGTTCGATCGTCACTGAACGCTATCGCTTCTATTGACGAAACCAGGAGTCGAGCGAAAGCATCGCACAGTTTATTGTCGAGCTAAAGAGACTCGCCATGACGTGCTCGTTTGGGAATTTCTTGGAAGAAGCTCTCCGTGATCGACTGATTGCTGGCCTCCGGACGTACTCGATTCGATGTCGTCTTCTTGCCCTGCCTGACAACGAGGTCACCTGGGAGCGTGTCTGCAACATTGGCACTGCCATGGAAGCAGCGCAGAAGGACACACGGGAAATGCTATCTAACGCTGCCACCGCAAGTGCCGTGGACGTTAACTGGCATCGAGAAGCATCCAAGTCAGCCAAACAGCACACGACAAAGCCAAGAACCTCAGGCAGCGAGTGCACAGCCTGGAAAAAGGGTCAAGCAAAGAAGCGGGGAACAGAGACTGTTCGTGCGTGTCACAGATGCGGTGGAAAGCATGCACCAGTGAGTTGTCCTTTCTTGAAAAGCAACTGTTACAAGTGTTCGAAACCAGGTCATGTCGCGAAAATGTGTAAGACAAAGGTCGTACACCAGGTTCACGAAAACCTATCTGAAAAAGATTTGCTAACTATTTGTCGTGCGAACAAAGATGGAGGTCCGCCCCCCATAATCGTAAAAGTAAAGGTAAACGGCAAGGAAATTCCTATGGAATTAGACACAGGAGCGGCTGTGACGATTATGTCAGAGAAAGACTTCGGCGAGAACTTCCCTAAATTAACGTATCGAAATGAGGACGTTACTCTCGGAGTGTACAATGGTACCTCTATTGGTGTAAAGGGAGTAGCTCAGGTTGAGGTACGCTACGGCGACCAAAGTTACCACCTGCCCCTGCTGATTGCAAAACATGAAAAAGGAGCACGCATGCCGACTCTCCTGGGTCGTGACTGGCTTTCAAAAATCAAGATAAATCTGCATGACGCCGTTCAACGGTTGCAACACGAAGTTATGCTGAACGTACAAGAAGTCGGGCAGATGGAAACTGCGGATGCAGAAAAACGACTAAAAGAGCAGTACCGCGATGTGTTTGAGCCAGGTTACGGTGCCATCAAATTAATTCACAGGAAGCGTTGTAACGAAAGAGAATGCGAATCCGTACCATATGCCTTGCGCGAGCAAGTGGAAAAAGAACTAACGGATTTGGGAAAAAGCTGGTGTCACGCATCGGGTCAGGCATAGTGCTTGGGCTACGCCACTAGTTATCGTGCCCAAGAAAAACAGCAAAGAGCTAAGGCTATGTGGGGATTACAGAGTCACTGTAAATCAGGCAATTGAAGTGGACCACTATCCACTCCCACTTCCAGAGGACATCTTCGCGTCCCTGGTGGGAGGAACCGTGTTCACCGTCTTAGACCTGTCAAAGGCCTATCTGCAGCTTGAACTGGACGAGCGGGCACAATAGTTGCTCACGATTAATACGCACATGAGACTGTTTAGGTTCCGGCGATTACCGTATGGCGTAGCAAGCGCACCCGCTATGTTTCGGCTGTAATCGACCAGGTTTTGCAAAACATGCCTGGCACAGCTTGTTACTTAGACGACGTGCTGATCGCTGGCAAAGGCTCAGCAGAGTGCTACCGCCGCACCGAACAAGTGCTTCAGATGTTGGGTGAGCACGGTATCCGCGTAAATGTGGCAAAAATGCAAGTTCTTGCAGGAAAGAGTCCAGTACCTGAGACAAAAACTAGACAGGCATGGCCTTCATCCCACACCAGACAAGGTGAAGGCGATTCGAGAAGCGCCTAAACCCAACAACGTTACACAGCTAAAGGCATTTTTGGGAATGGTAAACTTTTATGCTAAATTGTTTCCTAGCCTAGCAAATGTGCTAGAACCCCTGTACGACTTGCTGCGTAAGGGAAACATATGGAAGTGGTCAAGTCAATGTGACGAAAGCTTCGACCGATGTAAACAGTGGTTAAGCCAAGACTCAGTCTTAGAACTGTATGACGTAACGAAGCCAATTCAGTTGACGTGTGATGCATCAGGTTACGGCTTGGGTGCAGTACTGTCGCACATCGTAGACGGAGTAGAACGACCAATTGCGTTCGCGTCACGATCCTTGACCCCTGCCGAGCGTAACTATGCGCACATTGAAAAAGAAGCTCTTGCCATTGTATTTGGAATTAAGAAATTTCATAAGTACCTCTATGGCCGCGACTTCAATGTGATCACAGATCACCAGCCACTCACAGTGATCTTCGATGTCAAACATCACACAAGTGCGGTAGCAACAGCTCGAGTGCATCGATGGGTCCTGTTTCTAGCGAATTATCGGTTTCGTATTCTGTACAGAGCAGGAAAAAATATCAGCAACGCCGATGGCGTGTCACGCCTACCACTGTCAGATACAATGGACGAGCCAGAGGAAATTTTTTACTTTTCACCTGTCAAAGAGCTGCCGATAACTGCAAAAGATATTGAGCGAGAAACAACGAAAGACCCGGTCCTGAGCGCGGTACGCGAGATGACATCGCGTGGCTGGCCTCAGGCCGTAGACGATAAATACCAGCCTTTCTTCGTAAGGCGATTTGAACTTTCGGTGGATGACGGTTGCCTTGTTTGGGCTAACCGATTGGTGATTCCAAAATCTCTCGAAAATGAAGTAGTGTCATTGTTGCATGAACAGCATATTGACATAACCAAAATGAAGGCACTTGCAAGGTCAATGGTGTGATGGCCTAAGATCGACAGTCACCTTGAGCAGACTGTGAAACAGTGTGAAATTTGTCAAAGCGTAAGATCTGCTGAACAGGCCACACCCCTGACACCTTGGAAGTGGTGCACAAACAGTTGGGAAAGGGTGCATCTTGACTTTTCTGAAAAGGAAGTCAAGATGTTTCTAGTTGCTGTCGACTCGTACTCCAAATGGCTAGAGGTAATATTATCGACATCGACGACTGCACTGAAAACTGTCGAAACAGTCCGGTCATTGTTTGCACGCCATGGCATTCCAACTGAGGTTCTTTCAGATAACGGACCACAGTTCCGAGCGAAAGAGTTCGAGGATTTCTTGTCGGCAAACGGAGTAAAGCATACACTGACCCCTCCGTACCATCCCCAATCGAACGGCTCAGCGGTACGTACAGTTCAAACGGTAAAGCTGTCGCTGCTGAAGCAGTTATTAGAGGATGAACGAAACAAAAGCCCGAGGTCCCTTCAGCACAGGGTTGACAACTTTCTGTTCGCATACAGAACGACGCCCCACACCTTCACGGGGAAGACTCCTGCCGAACTGTTCTTGAAACGTAAACTTCGTAGAAGGCTGTCTTTGATAAAGCCAAACATGGAGGCAGTAATAAAAGCAAAGTCTCAGAGGGAGGTGTGTAGCGCGAACAAGCGCCGAGGCACAGCGAGAGTATTTTCCGTAGGTGATTGCGTACTCGTACGTACTGTGCGTGGTGAACTTGTGAAATGGCTGCCAGGAAAAATCACGGAAGTGAAATCGGCCATGACGTACTTAGTCTTTGTAGACAGACGGATACGGTTCGTACTTGCAGATCATCTGCGACGTTCGTTTCTGGTGCCTGATGATTCAGCAGAAATGTCCGATTGTCACGTGGAATTGCCACATGGTAGTGACATGCCACAAGAGAACCGTCATGTCGAACCTGACCGTACACAGTCTGTAGTTGATGTGAGTACAGAGCAAATGTCGCCGCGCAATACTCAAACGGCCTCATCACCGGGACCGGTTGATACATCGTCACCTGTAGTGCCTAGGCGTAGCACTCGTGCGACGCGCAAGCCAGATCGGCTTATGTACGAGAAGTTTTAATTTTGTTTGGGGGGAAGTGTTGTATCAGAGCTTGACTTATATTCGCGGTGTCGTATCGCCACGCGCTTTGTTTTCCTGCATTGATCGCGCGTGCCGTGCATTTTATTGTAATCAGTGCTGCCACTAAAAAGGGCGCACCGTTGTACTGTTGTGTGGTTGCGCGAGCTGGGACTGATGTGTAAGAAGACGAGGACGATGTGTGTGTGACGGTTGGAACGCAGTGCTTTTTGCCTTGTATATGGTTGGATGTCTGAGTGAGGAAATGGTTGACTCAAACGGAGTTTCTTAATTACAACAAAACACAAAGAACGTACAGCTGATAAATGTGAACATCTCTTATCGGTTGCGGATGCTGCTCAGCACTGCAGTTGTTTCCCGCTCTAAAATTTTAGACATGAAATTCAAAGGGGGGGGGGGGGGTCTGAATGTCTCCCCCCCCCCTCCCCCCACCCTCCCCCCTTGTTATTGAGTCCGCTGCTGGCCGCGTACAAGCCCGCAGGCTCATGACACGAAGCTTAAGTGCACTGAGCTGATCTGAGTCGATGACTCAGCTCAACAGCTAGTAGGGAGGACGAGGAAAAATTGCAATGCTCACCGACAGACATTGAGGTTGGAAAGGGTCCAGCGACACTGTTATGGAATATAAGCTTTTCGTTTTAAGGTTCCAGATAGAAATATGTTCTTCCCCAGTCGACATCATTGACCAGAGTTGTGCCTATCTCAAATAATAGAGAGTTTTAGAATAGCGTAAAGACCCTTGCGTCAGAACTGCGCACAACGCAGGCAAGCTGTCGATGTAACGTTACGGAGCGCGTTGAACACGAACTTTTAGTATAGCGGAAGGCAAACTCATACGTAAAGACTTGCAGCGCCATCTAGATATGCTCCTGCGAACTGATTTACGCCGCACGAGAACCAATGGGAGCCACGTTCCTTGATGACGCGCGCAAGCCAGTGGGAGGCTATCCATGAGAAATCGTCTTCACTTCGCTCCTTCAGGAGAGGTGAATTTAGCTGCCGTTTTGCTTTGCTTTTTGCGCGGCTTCAAAACTGGGGGACTTCAGATCGCGGCTTCACTTTGCTCCATTGGGAGAGGGGAAGTTTAGCTGCCGTTTGGCGCGGCTTCAAAGCTGATGACGTCGGCTCGATCCATGGGACAGTTAATTCTTTCGCATTAAAATAGAAACTGAGAAGATGGGAGAAGGGAGGGGGCACGTGGGTGGTCACGTGTTCCTTGTTGTCCCCTGACTGCGCCCTGACAACCTGCAAAAAAAGAAAAAAAAAACGTCCCGGCAGAAAACGGGATAGAACCATTTAGAAAATTAAATAATGCGCGGTTTAGAAAAGGGAAAGATGAAACGTCTTGGAACGAGCTTGGGGGCTGGGGGGAGGGAGGAGGGAGTGGAGGGAGAAGATAAGCCACAATAGACAGAAAAGGGTAAACTCCCGGTATATATCGACTTCAACATTTAGTAAAATGCGTACAAGGTGTGCATAATCAACCACCAGAAGGTGCGATTTCCTTTTTTTTTTTGTTACATTCAACAGTTTGATACTACTCATTTTACTGAGACTGCGTAGAAGAGCACCGCAGTAGTTTACTTGGCTTTTGTTACTCGTAAATATAGGATTCTGGTGTGACTGAGACGATATCACGCAATGAAGAAGTATTGCGAAAAGTAATTAAATTACACTACTAAGCATTTGTACTTTTCTCAACACATTTTCTGTTGAAATTAACTTGAGTAGTTCTTGAGATACTTTTCGAAGCAGGTATTTAGTGACTTATTTTAAATACTTTTTTCGAGTATCTGGTCCAACTCTCTATCATTCATCGAAACAGTGTAATGTTGAAGGAAAAAGCGAGCACTTCACAAACTTGCTTTTACAATTCTTATGACTGATACGACAAGACTGGCCCTCTCGCGACGCCACTGTCCAGAGGCTTGTTTCCAGTACGTCGAGCGCAGGAAACAAGCCATCTGGTGATCCCCCTGGGAAGGAGTCAGTGGATGACTTCAGTACCATTGCCTGATGTTTATTCCTCCACCCGGAACGTGCCGCCAGTGCCGTGTCCTCCTGAATCACGCCTGTTTCCTACTCAAGAAAGGAAGAACGTCCTCTGCGTGGTTGAGACTGAAAGGCAGGTTTGCACATCTCGTGAAGCAAATTTTCCTTTTAGTCCGACTCGGGGTCAAAGAAGTAAATTATTGCTATTAACTCTATAAAAATAATTGAACTACTGTACTCCGTTTACCCCTAAGCTAACATTGCGGTGAGAGCTGTATGTTTGCCCGTCCAATCAACTTCCTCCTTTTCACCCTTACTCCACACGTAGGTAAGGGCAGTAGCGGGATCACGTGGCAAAAGAGAGACGTGCGACTGTTCCAATTATCGCATTCCTTCCACCCCATTGTCAGCTAAGGAGCGAGCGTAGTATAACATGGTTACCGCTCAAAGAAAGTAACCAAGAATTGCTACAAAATTACGATAACAAATAATTGACACAGGCAATTACTTGTACAATGCATAAAGACCTACAAATATGATGGTTAATAGACAAGCCCAATTGTCAAGGATATCTAACACCATTTTTAATGCCCCACATAGTAATTATTTTAGTGTGCTATTTTCTGGATTTGTTTTACTTGGTTTGGACTGTCCTTGCTCGATTTGTTTATGAGAATCGGGTTGCATCGACTTTTAATGGTCGCAAAGCTTTAATAATATTTTGTATAGCCTAAATGCAGCAAACATTTACAAAGAAAACAATATAGTACTTCTGATACACGAAAACATATATATTAACGCATTCTTTCGACACTGAACACGTTACGAAAGTGTTTGTTAGAAGCACGCAGACTTGTGAAGAAACAGATTTTCATGGGAAAAGAAGTTTCACACTAATGAAAGCTCTCGAAGTTGTTTCATTCCTCTTGTAACTCGGACACCTTAAAAGACAGCCTTGCCGATATTTTCCTATTTGAAGTTTTATAAACGTTGCTACGTTTACTAAATAACAACTTCAAGGTATATGCATAAAAACACTCTTTAAATATTTATTTTCTTGGAAGAAAATGGATTTCTAGGTTGTCGTCCTCGAGATCCCACTATCGGTGGCTGCTCTACTGGACAAATTAGCAGGAGCTGGACAAAGGCCACTCGTGGACCGCTGGGCCACATAAGTCATCAAACATCGTGTCCGAGGTTCCTGATGAACAGCAGTGGAAGCTGTTGTACTTGTTGGTGCCTGTCAATTCGTATATTCTGACAGTTGACAACTATCTTGTAAGTGCGTGATAGGGCCAATTTGTGCTGTGGAATGCTGGAACACCACAAATAGAGGCAGTACAGCGCCAGTTCAATTTCTGATAAGCAAAACATCATGGGAAATATGGAGGCCCAAGCAGTTCAAAGTGGATGTTCGCTGCCGTGCAAAGCTAGCCGATTTCAGTCCGACCACTACACACTAGTGTTTTTGTTTGTTCCTAAATGCCGCTTGCATGTGAGAAGGGAATAGTGATTCATGTCTTCCTGCAGCGTGTAAACACCAAAATATAGTGATATACCCAAACAGAATGTTTTAACTAATGTTTCTAAAAACAACCAGCCCGAGTTAGATTTCTCTCTATAAAACGCTTACATCAGAATTAGGTTAGCTGGTTTCACTCTTTCTTAATGCATATATGGTCATTTTTCTAGGGTTGCGCATTAAGCAAAATGGGGAGTGACTTAATGCCTGGAAGCTGCTGCCTTTATGAATCATTCTTCTATGTTCTTATCATCTAATACTGCAATCTCGATGGCTGCGCAGCAATAACAAGGTTTGCTTTACGTTCTATGAGCAGCAAGTAACTATTGCAGACACGACTGTCTGCCATATCTGCAGACACGACTGTCTGCCAGAACTATCTGCCATTAATATCAGTAATAGTGCAGAGCTGGGGGTAGCCCATGGCATATCAACTGAAACGTCTGCAACTATAATAACTGTGTAATCACTGGTTAAAGTTATCTTAGAAGACCATCAAAACCGCATTCTTAAGTTCCAATAATATATGGTGCCATACATAAGGGGAAAATGCCCATTTGACGAATATATAACATGCCTGTTATAAAATAGATAGGCCTTGACGCTGCAGACTAACATCGCAAGGCTTCAGACTTTTCTATTTTAATAGAAACACCCCAATAAACGTCGGACGTTCAAAAATACGAAATTGGTTGACATTGAGATAAACATGCCGATTTCTAAAAATGTTTGCTCTACGTGAGGACCAATTTTGTTGAAACTCTCCCTTCTTAGACGTTCGTTGCGAGGGTAATCTTCCTTACAATTAAGAAGCCTGCCAGTCCTGGATCAGTGGAATCACTGACCTTGGAGGACAGTGGCATGATTTGGGTCCGTCATTCCAACACCACGGATTGTTACAATGTCTATGTTATATTCGGGTCAGAGCTGCAGTGTTCGGAACTACACTGGAGGTTGCTATCGTATGAATCTTGCGAAAGGAGCAAGAACTTGCCTTCCTTGAGTGTGGCGGATTTATTTTGCTTGAGAACACTCAATGTTTTCGTCCAAAGGCTAGCAGAATAGGAAGAAAACGAAAAGCTCGGAATGACTCCGTTAAAGAGAACTCAGACATTGACCCACGTTTGAACTCATTCGTTGTTTCCAAGCGCTGTCACATTATGGTAAACGTGAAACGTAAAAAAATATACATGGAAGATGGAAATTTAATTTAGTCCCCTAGTGTCTCATGTTTTGTTATTAATTAAATCGCCGAAATACACTGATTTTATCAAAATAAACAAACGCCAATCAACATCTCCAGGTTTCCTTTATAAGAAACACAGGAAAATATGCAGCCTACCTATTTCGCATCACGTTCAAAAAATGTAAAAACAAAATTAAGTTGTTTACATTATGAAATAAGTTTATTTGCGCTGTATTGCGTTTTTCCCGGCGTACGAGTACACGTTTCAACAGATAAGCAGGGCAACTATCGGGCATTCTCTTGCAAGTGATGCCTCCAAATCGTAAAGAAACGGTATGTCTTTTAAATGTAAACTACTGATACACTTTAGTAACTCTTGAGCATCCCATCTCCGCTAATGGGAAGCTTCGTCATCATCTGGACATTATCGATAAAATATACCAAATATAATAAAATGTTTCTGTAAAATATATGCATATGTTAATATTCTAGAACACAGTTCGAACCAAAACCACTGTACAACTCAGTAGGTATGTCAGCAATTCAAACAGCCGGGGCTGCGACATCAACTGTCATATAAGCAGTCGCACATAAACAGTACGCCGGCAGATCGGACTATATTCGCTGTGACTATAAATCAGCTGTAGTTTAGTGGCACTTAGAGGGGTAATGCGGTGATTAAGGGTTGCTGGTGGACTTCACTGCAAGATTTTAGAGAACTTGTCATTCGTTTATAATCCGCCAATCTTTCCAAGAAGAAGGTGACTTGTAGGAGCGCTCCCAATCCGCCGGTATGTGGACCCAGAAGCTGTACTGAAGTAAAATTGTTTGTTTTCATGCTGTAAACGACTTTTTCTCACTTTTCTAGGTGTGTTTGGAGATTTGTGTTTGCCCTTTGTCCCTCTTGTTCCCCTTCTCAAGGGATTAGTTTCGTCATCAAATATCTTTTAAATGCTTGGCACGCTAGTGTCCACACGCAACTCCCACTATCTTTGTACAATTTAGATGTCAAGCAGGTGTAATTTGGTTAAAGTAAGGTAATATGCTACCCTAATTCTGAAGTCAATGATCCACGGCAGACGGCTAGGAACCACAGCGGTGATCCAGAGGCGCTGTTAAAAAAGCACTGAAATGTTACTGCAATCCACTTTTTCCCTGGTTGACGCAAATTTTCCCTGGAGAAACTGCGCAAGGGGGACAAAGGACAACCACAAATCTCCAAACACAGTTAGGTGACTGGTACGCTACCGAAAAAATCTGCCTGGTCCTGGTATCGAACCAGGGACCTCTTCATTTTCAGTGGAGCGCTCTACCAAATAAGCTATCCAGGAGTTATAGACGTCAGTAGAGCAAACGGGTTTTATCAGTTGCCACCAGTCTAACACTAACAAGGGTAAAAGGCCTGCATTTTAAGGTTATGATGAAATGCAATAATGCAAGGGTGCAAGCGAGCTGTACAAAAATGACGCAAATAATCCCCGAAGAAGGGGAGCAAGGGGGCCAATGGACAAACGCAAATCTCCAAACAGAGCTAGGTGACCGGTGCGCTACCCAAAAAATCCGCCTGGTCCTGGTATCGAACAAGGGACCTCTCCATTTCCAGTGGAACGCTCTACTAACTGAGCTAACCAGTAGTTAGACGTCTGTAGAGCAAACGGATTTTATCAGCTGCCACCAGTTTAACACCAACAACGTTGGACGGCCTGCATTTTAAGGTTATGATGGAATGCAATTAATGCAAAGGTGGAAGGGAGCTGGAAAAGAATGACGCAAATAATCCCTAGAGAAGGGTAGCAAGAGGGTCAAAGGGCAAACATATATCTCCAAGAACAGCTAGGTGACCGGTGCGCAACGGTAAAAATCCGCCTGGTCCTCCACTGGAAATTAAGAGGTCCCTGGTTCGATAACAGGACCAGGCGGATTTGTTCGGTAGTGCACCGGTCGCCTAGCTGTGTTAGGAGATTTGTATTTTCCCTTTGTCCCCCTTGCTCCCCTTCTTGAGAGAAATGCTTGCGCCAATCTTGTCCAGCTCGATTGCACCTTTGCATTAATTGCATTTCATCACATCCTTTTCTTGGTGTTTGCGCAACACACAGCAAAGCGTGCATCCCACTCCCTATAAAATGTGCGAAATGGTAATTCCAAACAACAGCATTCCGGTGTGAAATGAGGGGTGGCATTCATGCGAGAATGCTCAGTGAAGCGATACTGATCTACTTTTTTCTCAATGCATTCCTACCCTCCCCCCCCCCCCTCCTTCCTCCTAGCGCAGTATAAATTCCTGTCACCTTATCAAACAGCTGTAACCCGACAGAGTACACAAAGGCAGGCATAAACATGCATGACAAAATATGCCATCGATGAGGCATCTTGGATACCGCGGATACCACATTATGTCATGCACTGCTCCTGCTGAGTGTTGTCATAGTGCAGGTACTAGTCACGGGGGTGTCAGCCCATCAACTCCAGGAATCACTTTCCCCCAGAAAATGAATATGTTGGCGAGATGAGGTGAGTCGACAGCCATTGTGTAACCTAAAAGGAGGGCACTGGTATGACATTCGGCCTTTAGTGATTATGCTCAGCAAAACCTTTACAAACTGCCATCAAAGTGGATGACACCTAGAATCTGTGCTGCCCGTTAACATGGGGGATATGCATCTCCTTCAGTCGTCTTCGCTAGGCATAATTCATCGAATGGCAGGCCCTCTATTAAAAAGAAGCAGCACATTTTATTAGATTAATCACGCTAAACTGGTGACAACGATGAAATTAAAGAGCAATGAGAGAAAATGTATGATTTTTGTAGCAGTCAATCAACGACGACAGTGACGTTGCTCAACGGCACAAGCCCAGCAGTACTTTAAGGGAGTCCCGAATAGAAAATACATCTTCATTTTCTTCTTTCATTTTCTTATATTCATTATACCACAAATACGCCTGATTCCCAAGTGTTACTGCAAAATATTGCGTCTGCGTTTTAGCAACCTAGATTAAAATGTGTGTTTATTCGACTGTCTGGAATGACCATGCGACATTCTTGGGTAGCATGTGCAACAAAACGTCACGGTAGTTCTGTAAAAATGTTCAACGAATGTTCAACCTTATTTAATCTTCAAATGATAAATTGAGAATGACCACTATAACGAGGTATTTATTGGTGTTCTTGTATTAGTTGTATGACACTACATTACCTGAATGCGATAATTTCGGTTTCAAATACATCTGGGTCTTCCGTCATTTGGCAGCAATGCTAATCATGCCGCTCGTGGCTCCGCAGCCGGCATTCAGTATGGAATATGGTTCTAGAATGGAAGTGTGCACCAGAATTACAATAAAACATATCGGGAAGAAATAAAGAAAAGGCCCGAAGAGGGTTTGAACCTAGAACTTCGCGAAATCAGTCATAAGGAGGGACGCAACAGACCTCTCAATCATCGGCCCATGTGGATTGAGTGATTTACGGATGTATATACACTATTTTCACAGAGGTACTTCTAGGACGTTGCGGTTTTCCTTTAATTTTAGATAACCAGGATCTTCCTGAGCAGTAATTTGACATTCCGCTCCTCAAGTATGACAAGTAGACTCAATGCGCGTGTATAACCAGCCTCTTCAACCTTTTTTTTCTTCTTAAGAGCGGGTCAGCATTTTTTTTTTGTTCATAGCCAGAACGCGTTCGAGGCATGCCACTTAGTTATCGTATCGGAATGCAGCTGGACCAATCAAAGTTGCAAATGGTTGCTTCAAACTCTCTTCTGTAGCACGATATGCGGTAGCGCAAATAACATACAAGATGCTGGCTTACACACTAAACATCATTACAGCCTTGAAGGTGTAAATGGCTTGTCCTATAACTAACACCCTTGTTGGTGCAGCAAAACGCCCCAAGAAAAAGGCGTTTTCCCCAGCACCCCTAAAGTACGGCGTTATTCCGAACACCCTTAAATTAGGGTGTAATTCTACTGTACACCTTTTTATTAGGGTGGTATGACTGCGCAGTACGCCCTCTAATTTGGGTGTACTACCGCCAGAAAGGGAAATAAAAAAGGCGCGATGACCAACACTGATAAAGTAGGGTGTAACACCCCAAAAGAGTGCACGAAAAAATGACTGCAAAGGAGCCGAAACATGCCTGGTTCACTTTTTATTTTTCGATCAAGGTTCTACCAGGCTCTACTAAATTCTTTATAGACGATTGCAAGCAGGTCATATTGCCACAGCCATGTCTCTGCTTATGCGGGCAACTGCGTGCAATTACAAGCTTGCCAAAGGGCAAAGCTACGTTCATGCGCACGTCATCAAACTTGGCGAAGGCAATTTCACCACGACCAAGCCGCTTCTGAACCAGTGGCGGTCCGTGCGTGTAAGGTCATGAACATTCCAACCAGATAGTTTCATAACCCCTTTAAATTGTACAACCGAAGGCCCTAGTTAAATCTCCAACTTTACTTTTCTTGCGACATTTATGCTTTCTAGTACTGGTGACGTGGACAAAACTGGCAGGCTGGCATCGACGGAACAACCGGGAGTTGCTTGGGACGTGAGCGGCAGTTTATGTTTGTAAACAGTAAAATGGTCTATTGAGACGGAACCAGGACTACTATCAGAAGCATGCTTGCAGAGTGCTTAAAAATAAAAGAGCGATCTCATGTAATCCGTGATAGATGCATAATTCGATTCGGGCAGCACAGAGCAATCCACAAACAAAATGTCGAGGATGAAGGCGGTCGCTCACATTCAACGAAAGTTTCGTGGTCGCCGATGAACAGCTCTCTGTCGTGATAGATGCGTAATCCGATTCGGGCAGCACAAAACAACGCAAACACAATGTCGAGGTTGAAGGCGGTCGATCACATTCAACGGAAGTCTCACGGCCGCCGATGAGCAGCTCTTTGTCGAAAAGCGTCCAACAAACACAGCACAATAATTCCATGGACTCCAACGAAATAAACGACCATTACCGAAAAGTTGGCATGGATGTAATCGGGCTGTTCACAACGAAAAATCCCGGCCGCGACTGCAACCCACGAACAGCAGGAAACACTGACGGGCGCCCTTTTTGAAAACCGGACCTACGTGGCCCCTACAAGTCACCATAACGTGGCATACGGCAAAGACTACGGCCCCAGTGAGCCCATCAGCGCGTTAGAGCAAGTCACGCTGAGAGCATGAAACAATAAGAAACGCGGCTTCACGTGTGCCAAAAAAAAAAAGCGTTGGGACGCTAGATATTTTGGTGTCACCGCGCAGAGATAAGAGTCGCGAACCCTAGCGGGGGTGTCATGAATCCGGCACTTTCGATTGTCTTGCGACATTGTTTCTTCAGAAGTGCACACAAAAATAATAATCTCAGTGAAGGTGCTATAAGTAGTGCGAAACCCAGTCAGGTGAGTTTGTGATTACCCGAAATGAAGGCGCCACAGTTTGCGTAAGGCTTCAGCGTAGGAGGTCTTTCTCGGGTTAAAAGTAAGCAGATTCCGTTTTGCTTAATCTTGTTTTGTTTTGTTGTTTAACGTCGGATTTTAGGCAGTCAAGAAATAGAAATACCTCGCCGGCATTGCAGATTCACGCAGGACACTCTTGACTCTCAACCAAAAACGGCGCCGCGTACGGTATGTCAGGATGGCGTTGGCGCGACCCATCCCATTTTTCACAAATATTGGCTAGACCAAAATGGCATCAGCAATATCTTTCCGATATAATTCCATAACGGCGCAATACTGTGTGCTGCCTCGGTTGTATATTTACACGTCTTCGTTCATTTTTTGCGAGCGGGAGATTATTTTTTTTTTAAATCAAAGTTGAACCGATAAAACTGGTGCACGCGCGACACGTAATTTTGGCTCGTGTCGGACGGAGAGTTCAATCGGAGTTGCAAAAACTATTCTCTAGCACGTCCTAATCATACGCCACTTCGTGTGGCGATTAATTATACTCGATGTTTGTACCGCCGTACATCAGCAACAGTTTCACCAAAGCAATAAACATGAACGGCTATGAAATCATAGGTGTATTTGACACCATCACCACTACGCCCCTTTCACACCGTGTGATTGAAGGGCGTAAAATTCGCCCATATACCCTTTTTACACGATTTTAGACACAATCGTTACAAGTTTGGCGTAAAAAGGGCGTGTAAGGGGTGTAAGACGTCAGCACACCCTTTTTACACCCACCGACTTTCAGAAATCGTGTAAAAAGGGTGTAAAACGGGTGTTTTTCTAACTTACACCCTTCTTACACCCTTCTTACACGATTATTTGTGTTACAATGTTTAGTGTGTATGGCTTGAAAGTTAACTAAGCTCCGCACTTGCCGCCACCACCCCTCAAACCTGAAGCTGCACGCTCCAAGACTTTATCGAGCCCATTTCACGTTGGACCCATAGCACGACCGGATTGGTATCCCCGCCGTTTGCTGCCTCATTACTGCACTATGCCTGACCTAAGCACCAACTGCCTTGCATGTCTCCCGAGCACTGCCTCGCAAAATATGTTGGTCTCTGCCACCTTCTGCCACCCACTTAAAACACAGGCCGCCAAAGATGCCGATACTTTGTGGAGTTGAAACCACTGGGTACACGCAATTGCATCGTAACCCGCAGGCAACACGAAGGAAGCTCTGTGCGGCGGTTAATCCACAATGGGCGCGTTAAGCTTGTGCTCTGGAGTGCGAGAATTCGGAGCTCCGTTTACTCAACGGACAGGAGCGCCGCCGGAGAGCTCTCCTTGACCTCACGTCCACAAACAAGCTGGCTGCACCGGCAGAAACGTTGTAGTGATGAAGGGTGCAGTCGTACCGCTGCCTCTTTTCAGTTAAATCGTGCTTAATCCAGCCGGCTAAACGCTTCAATTCGAAAGCCAAGTGTGTAATTAACGCTTTGGAAAAGTTTTGTTTTGTTCATCTCCCCTGAAAACGAATTAACGCGCAATCAAACAGTAAGCATATCGACAGAAAAGTTCTGAAGATGAGAAGACAGTAGGACCGCTGCCCAGTGAATAAAGATGCTTTGATTGGAAAGCTATCAATTAAATAAAGTTCAGGAAAAGGTTTGCACCTGCATCTTGCCTTGAAGCGAATTGACGTGCTATCTATTGAACGGCGCTGTACTGGGAGCACATCGACCGGTGCCTTGTAGCGCTAGAAGACAGAACCACGGAACATCCCTGATAAGTTGGACAGATTGCTGCGTCAACGAGGGAGTTCAATAATGTCTTTTATTTAATTATAGCAGGGTATATTGCCAAAAAAAAAATATATAGATCGATCGATCGAGGTAACTTTGCGCATATGTGCTCGAAGCGAGTTTCTAAACATTTCGAGAGTATTAAAATATTTGAAGAAGCTTCATAGCGTCACCGTCTTGTTTACTTCACTCTCTGCCGTTCCACGCAGGCTGTTTATCTTCGAAATAACTTTAGCTACTGCCACCCGTATCCACGAGATGCCGGCGTCATCATGACTGCGCGGTCGGAAGCGGCCCATGCAGCTCGTACCCTTTCAGTGTGTCCCGCTCCTGTATGCAATGCTCCTTTAGTTACTACGCTCGGAGTCAGAAACTCGGAGCGTTGGAGCAGGAGTAAAGGAACGCAGACTCAACGTGCCCAACAGCAAGGACGTTGTTCAAGGTAACAAGCACACCAGTGCGACCTTTAAGTAAACAAAACGTTTTTACACCAGCTTGGAGTCGTTCGCACCATTTTTTTTTCGTCCAGCGCGACTCAAGGATTGAATACGCTGCAGCTTCCAGAAATCCCACTGACATGTTTTGCGTCAAAATAGCAATTTAATCGTTTTTTTTTTATTTGCAGTTGGCAGCGAACAAAATAGGAAGCACAAGGCTATAGGAAGAAGTAACTTCTGAAGGCCAGTGCGGAGCGTAATATTCATAGGATCATTGCCCAGTCACTTAGCAGTATATGAATGAACCTAAAATGACAAACAGACATGAAATACACTCACAATAATACACACAGCCTCTCACAGGAAGGGTAGCCGAGGGCTGTAGGGGTGATGTAACCTTCAAGGTGGGGAGGCCTGTTGCGTCACTTAGTAGATTTGCCGCTGGAGACCTAAACACTAGTCAAGGCAAAGTCGGAAATGTAAGAATGCCAGCGTCGGCCTTAGTGGATGCTGCTGCATCTGAAGGTTTTCATCTAGACAAAAATGCCGATGTGCCTGCAAAATGTGTGACCAAAGATGAGTACAAACGATGGTCGCAGTATGCTGGGCATTACCTCAACCATACACACTAAGCACAGGCTGACAACGATGGAAGCATCCCACTTCATTTTTTATTGTTGGGGACACTTCCCTCCGCACAGGTTAGCAATGGGCCCCATTATGCCTCTTAGCCTCCTAGCCAGCATCTTAAAACAACAAAGGCAGAGACAATATTGACGGGGTGAGGGAACGTTTCTGTAGCAGCTGTGGCCATGTCCTTTGAATTACTTTTGGCTGTACCGTACAGCACCAGGCTTTATTTGTAAAGCAATTGATATAGCTCTAGCAATCCCGTTTACCATTCCAGACTGGCTCAGACAAATGGGAAATGTGTACCGTCACATCTCCTCACAGTAATGTTGAAAAAAATATGTGAAGTCGTACACTCTAAACTATGAGGTTCCTGTTTTGATCCTGTGTGTTTCCCCCTTTTACAAGGTACTGTAGTATAGATATGGGTCTTTTTCTTTTGTCTCTTCACAGTACTCAGCACTCCCTGCCCTGACCAGCAAGTAAATATTATTACCGTTATTAGCTCTGTAGTCTGTGGGCAATCTGGGGATCCAAAGCGTTGGTTCAGGTTGCCCGCCTGCCAAATCGTCAGTGGTCATTTCCATCGTGAGGGGGCCGCGGGAAATTGACCACGCGAGCGCCGCTCTGCCGCCGATAAAAGGCCGTCGCAGCGTATGCGCGGGGGATATTGGGATCGCGGCGCGGGCAATAACGGAATAAATGACTGCGTGTTGATGAGCCAGCGCGTTGTGTCATTCTCCGAGAGGGTAGCAGCAAGGGAACTCACACACTGGTGCCCAACGTGGGGACATGGCGCGGCAGGAATAAGTGGCCGCGCCCAAGAGCGACCCCCGCCCAACTGCGCACCGGGATCACGGATATTTTCTCTTCCATCGCACCGGTCCCCTTGAAGGGAATTGCTTTAGGATTCAGCGGGGAAGCAGGCGCACCCAACACCTCTTGGCACTGACAGGCCTGAACGAGACACACGCCGTCCGCCCCAACCACGGACGCGCCGAGTGCCTCATGACCAAGACCATACTCAACGACCCTCAAGACATCCACCGCAAAAGGGTACGCATCGGGGTTTTCATAACCGAGAAAACCCGGAGCCGCAAAGGACCTTCTGTTGTCCGCCCCAACGGAAAACGCATGGAGTACCACATGACAAGGACCGTACTCAACAGCCCTTCCGAGATTCACCGCAAAAGGGAATGCATCGGGGTTCTCATAACCGTGAGAATCTGTGGTCGGAAAGTAATTTCCGTTGCCTGCCCGAACGGCGGAAGCACTGAGTGCTTCATGACAAAGACCGTACTCAGCGGGCCTCCCGAGATCCACCGCGAAAAGGGGACGCGTCGGGATTCTAATAACCATAAGAATCTGGGGCCGCAAAGGACCCTCCGCCACCCCACCCAACGGCGGCCAAGCCGAGTGCCTCAAGACCGAAACCATGCTCAACGGGCCTCCCGAGATCACCGCAAAAGGGGACGCATCGGGGTTTTCATAACTGTGAGAATCCGGGGCCGCAAAGGACCTTCCGCCATCCGCCCCAACGGCGGACGCGCCGAGTACCTCATGACCGAGTCCGTCTCAGCGGGCCTCCCGGAGTCCACCACGAACAGGGACGCATCGGGGTTCTCATAACCGCGAGAATCCAGAAGAAAGGACCTTTCGCCCCAACGGCGGTCGGCGGAAGGTCCTCATGACCGAGACCGTACTCAACGACCCTCCCGACATCCACCACAAAAGTGGACGCATCGGGGCTCTCATAACCGCGAGAATCCGGGACCACAAAGGACCTTCCGACGTCCACGCCATCCGCGGATCGCCGAGTGTCTCATGACCGAAACCATTCTCAGCGGGCCTCACTAGATCCGCCGCGAAAAGACAGGCGTCGGGGTTCTCCTAATACCGAAAATGCGAAGCCGCAAAGGGCCTCGGTAGTGCGGACAGTGCGATTCTCCGGACGTACCGAAGGCGACTGCGGCGGATGGACCTCGAGGACTGTGGATTCTGCGTTGCCGGCGGGTATCAGAAGTCTCGCCATCTCTCACAGTTTCCCTGCATCGGGGTTTGGAGATATTGGGAATTACATCTGCTTTCTGCTCTGTTCGAATTCCGAAATTTGGAAATAAATCCATCTGAATGCCAGAAGGTCAATATTAAGCACGGTTCAATACATTCTTGGATTTCTAGTACTCCCTAAACTTTGGAAGGAATTGCATTCCAATAAATTTGCGTATTTGTGCTGTCCTCACTTTGCCACCCGCTTCGAATTTTTGGCAGTGCAAAACGTGAAATCCAGTGGGGCTTCATGATCGTAATTTAGGAAAATTGTGACACACTATTTACAAAATCAGTAACGAAGTCTAAACATCTCCTCAGACTTCAACCAATTAAACGTCTACCACGTTAGTTCGCTGTATAATGTCAATCAAGAGTAGAGTGCTCCGGATAAGCTTCAATAAACATGTTCTCTCTGTCTGTTTTCCCAGATGCCTCTCCGGTGCCGTTTCAGGTATTTTATAGCCCGGACCTGTACACACAAGTTGAATCTTATTGAGATGACGCCGCTACAAAGCATTCTGTAAACGACTGAATTTTCGCGGGCTCAAATGTTCGCGAATCGGACCAAAGCTGAAAATTTGAAATTACTCGCGGGTTCTAAATTTCGCGAATCGAGAGTAGCTTCCGTAGCGTTCACATATTGACCGAATTATTCACGGGACGTATTTCTCGCGAATTGTAGGCGATTCGCGAAAATTAGGTCCTCGCGAAAATTTAGTCGTTTACACTACTTTAAAAGTTTTGACGTAAATTTTCTCCAGACTATGAAGGAGGAAATGGGAACGCACGTTTGAAAGGCGTCGATAAGCCAGCGATGCCAGCTGTGACGGCGACGACGCTATTTCGAACATGGCGGTCGCGCCCATGACAATACAGTGTTTGCGACTCCATTTATACCAAGACGCGTTGTATTTGTGGTTAAAAACCACCATCTTACGAAGTCGGGTGATTTTTGTGTCGGTTTATTACTTGTGGAGCGTGTAAATATTTGGCAAAATACTGCGAATCAGGTGCACAAGAGACGCCCTCCCCCCCGCCCCCCCCCTCAAAAAAAAGAAAAGAAAAAAAAAAGACAGAATTTTTTTTACACAATTGCGTCTATATTTTTACATGCCCAAGTTTCACTTACATTCAAAGTACTGTCAACCTAATGCTATGCACTTGAAAAGTTTTTTCAAAGCTTCAGATAGCTTTTAAACGTTTTGATGCCTTTTTGTGCGTCTGTCGCTTTTTGTTTCATGTATTCCACATCGGCAAACCGTTTCCCTTAGAGAACTTTGTTCTTATCCGGCGAAACAAAACCTTCCAAAACATGCACGGAATAACATCGAGTATACACTTTAGTAAAAAAAAAAGAAGGTAGGTTGTCGCCAATGAGGTAGAGTGGGTAAACTACGAACCGAACACTTAAAGGGGCGGTGCAACGATTTTCAGATCTTGGCCAATTAACTGCGGAAATTAATCTGTCACCCATAAAACGAAAAGCAGAAAACCGTATTTTCTTGCGAGCGGTAGTTTTTATGTAAGAAAAGTGAAACCAATCGAAGGTCAAAGTGCCTCTCAACTCTCCACGTCGCCTTTCGAGTGACGTACTCTGGGGGATCACGTGGTTTCCCCTTCGGCTCTCTCTTCAGAGACCCCAGTCGCTTCCTCCGCGATTATCGACTTTTAAAGGATTAGCATTGTCGAAGGTCGCGCCGAGCGATCGACACAAAAGACGGTTCGCCACGGGGGTGACGGCGAGTGTAGCAGCGGAGGGGAACAGATTTCGTTCACTTCCGCGTATCCCCCAGAGTACGTCACACATCAGTTCCGTTAATTAACCACCACAAGCGGCTGCAGATAGGCAAATATTTCGTTTTATTCTTTGCTACTACCCACCGGAATAGCAGTTTTTCGGCGCTAATGTATGTTTTACTGCCAAAACAAAACAAAAAAGATCGTTTTTTTTTGCCTTCAGCAAAACCTAGGTGTTTTTTTTTTTTTTTTTGTCTTTGATGCGTACTTTAGCTGTTCAATAAGTCATATAGCATTGTTATAAAACCCCTCGTAAAAGTTGGGGCCGCCTGTTCGACGTCAGTGCGCCGAACTGAAGTTTAGGATTAAAACTTTGGATTGGGCTAGTTGCTCCATTGTGATCTAGAGCAGTGGTTCTCAAATGGGGGTCCGCGAACACTTAGGGGTCCGCGAAGGTATTCTAAGGGTCCGCGAAGCCCTGTCTCATTAGTCAAGCACGGCAATTAAAGTTGTCTTTTTGTAGATTGAGAAGACAATTTCCGATTTTCGGGATGCGTTTTCTCATGTGTATGCCAATGAGGGAGTCTACTTCGCACTAGCGCTTAGTTCTATTGATTTATTAAATTTTTTTTTATTAATCTATACATTTCCCTTCACCTCACTACATCTCCGCCGATCCGCAAGGATTCCGCGAAACGTCAAAACTTGACAACCACTGATCTAAAAAGCTAACCCTCTATTGCAGAATGTTCCATATTTGGAGCATAAAATTTATTGAGATTTAAGAAAAAATTAGAAGTCTGAGCATCAAAATCAAGCCCAGGGCCCGATCTTCATAATGTCCCATATTTGGCACAAAGAAGGTGGCGCCATCTGTGGAGAGATATGCAAGGCTGAGCGATTTTCGTTTTAGGGCGTGGACGGTAAAGTCTGCCTCACAAACTGCAGTTTTTACCCTTTTATTTATTTTAAAAAAATTATACCTATTTAGTGTGACATTTCAACATTATATATTCATTGTTAGTCTGCCGTGTTTTGTACGGAACTACGGCTTTGGGATAAAAACGGTCATGTGCCAAATTCGGAACACTATGCAGTGCCGGTGCCATTCGAAACCAAACCTATGCAATGAAGTCAAAGTCACTGGCTTCCCTTATAACTTTGAACTCTACAGTGGCCAAGAGAATATCAGTATAGATAAAGCAGCCGACTGCGGTGCCAGCGAAAACGTCGTTCTTCGCATCTTTAGGCCGGTCCCACATCATGTCAAGCACAAGGTGTACTTTGACAATTATTTTACTAGCCCGAAGCTGCAAGTAACGCTGGCCAAAGCCGGAATACTATCGCTAGGGGCTCTCCGGGCGAACAGGCTGCGAGGTTGTCAGCTGAAGTCCGAAAAAGAGCTAAAGAAAAACGGAAGAGGCTTTTCAAAGGTGGGCGAAGTAGACGGCATTGAACTCTCCTGCGTGCGCTGGTTTGACAATCGCGCAGTGACACCCCTTTCTACTTTCACGGGCCAATCTCCAGTGCAAACACCAAAGCGCTCGTCTTCTGCTAAAAATGAGTTCACGGATATCGACTTCCCCGATGTTGTACAAAAGTCCAACAAGAACATGGGAGGTGTAGACCTCCTTGACTCTCTCCTTGGCCTCTACCGTGTCCACATAAGGTCAAAGAAATGGTACTTCAGAATCCTCACACATATGCTTGATCTTTCAGTTGTAGCCGCGTGGCATTTGTACCGAAGGGCACAGGCCCAGCTTGAGAATCAGAAGGTCCTTGCGCTTGCAGAATTCAAGGCAGAAGTTGCCGAAAGCCTGACCCGTCAGAACACGTCTATACCAAACAAGAGGCCTGGAAGGCCATCCTCCCACAGCCCTCAAGCTTAGCTCCAAACGAAGAAATCTTGTAGACCAGCGGAAAGTGCACCCGGTAAAGGTGTCCGAACAGATCAAGTGGGGCACTGGCCAGAATTTGACGATAAAAGGCAAAGGTGCAAGCATCTGTTTTGTTCAAAAAAAAAAAAAATCGTCCGTCCGATGTTCCAAGTGCAAGATTCACCTCTGTTTGAATGCTGAAAATAACTGTTTCGTGTCTTTCCACACAGCAGAGAGAACGCTGATTTAACGCTACGTACTGAGAATGGCATCTCATGTGCATAGTGTGCCATATATGGCACACATCTGTTTTTTTGTTAAAAAAAAACGTGCAATAAACGTGAATTTTTTCACAAATGTATACATCAACTCCAATTCTAATATTTTGAAGAAAAATAATTTTTAAGGAAGCGTTTTAATAATTCATGCAATAGAGGACTAAAAAGCGAGAAAAAAAAACGGACAAAGAAGAGACACATACAACAAGGACTGCCGCTTTTGGTTGTATTATATGGGGCGATAGGGTGTAACACTAGAGCCTTTCTTTTAGTGTCTATAAAGAGGGTGGGGTACAAGAATCATGCCGTTTTTGGCGAAAAACTGCTGAATACTTAGCGCGGTGCATCAGGCACGTTGTCATGATGGACGAACCATTGTCAAACACAACTCGGGTTGTCATTCCGTCAACACCGTGCTGAGTGTTCGGCAGTTCTCGGCCAAGAACTGCATGGCCCCTGTGTCCCAACTTGCCTATTCACCCGACCTCGCCCCGTGTGACTTGTCTTCAAAATGAACAGCATTATTTTAAAAATAAAACAGTTTGCCGATGCGGAAGAGATGAGACCAAAAGCGGCAGAAGCACTGGAAGGCATCAAAATTCAGGAATTTAAAGGCTATTTCGAGCATTGTAAAAAGCGTGTCGACAAGTGCATCGCATTAGGCGGAGAGTACTTTGAAGGTGATATAAGCGTGCAAAGCTAAATAAGATTTGGTGTAAAAATAAATTCCGCTTTTTCATGGATCCACCCTCGTATTTAACCCCCAACAATTACCCAAATACACCCTTTTCTCTAAGGGTGTTATGCTCGGGGACTTTAATAGAAACATTCGGAAAAATGCCTGGTTA
The DNA here is from genome assembly GCA_013358835.2 of Ixodes persulcatus. Lineage (NCBI taxonomy): Eukaryota > Metazoa > Arthropoda > Arachnida > Ixodida > Ixodidae > Ixodes > Ixodes persulcatus. The sequence goes on along the minus strand of JABSTQ010010594.1, from coordinate 237,985 downwards.
AGGAATTCGAGATAAGGTAGACTCCCTGACTCTATGACCAGCGTGATGGCCCCCGGAAGGTGACGTGGGAAATTCAGCACCACTGCCTGGTTCTCCAGGAAGTGTTGTGGTGGCTTGCTTCTGCGTGAGGAAGGGGGATCGGTGGCCGAGGGTGTTAGCGCGCCGCAGCTAGGAGCTAGTAGAGCGAAAGCTCGCGCTGCCGAACCTAGGGATCATTAGGACTTCCATCCCCACACCTGCCCGTTTTGATCTGGATGAGCATCGTACCGGCGTCCGATCGTGTGTTACTAGACTACTGCGTGATGCACGTTAAAATTTAAAAAAATATTCAGACTAGCAGTGATACCGCACTGGCTGAATTTCTTACCTACAGCGTCAACCAGCGTCATCGCACATCAAAGGCAGACTGACCTTACGCTGTCTAAACACGAACGTCAAATTTGGTGTTGGATTTGGTTTTCTGTATGAGGAAAGGGAAGCTTTACGGGAAGAGTAGAGATAAAAAGATAGAGAGAGTGAGTACACTCACGCATTCATCATACATATCCGCACAGTCGCACACGCGCTTGCTCTTCCACACACACACATTCAGAGATCGACCTAAGACACAAAAGCACGTTTTTGGAAAAATTGGCTTAGAAGAACAAGGGGATTAAAAATAGTTTTTTAGTTTCTAGGCTAGGTGGTGCAAGCTACCGCCCGTTACAAAGGATACAACCATTAGCACAGTCACGTAGCCAGGATATTGTTTCGGGGGGGGGGGGGGGGGGGCACTCATAACAAAATGCTGTATGAAGGAGAGGGGGAAGAAGAGGCCCCAGCAAAATGGAATATTTCAGGGGGGCGGGGGGACCAGGCCCCATGCCCCCCCCCCTCCCCCCTGACTACGTGCCTGCATTAGCATCCATCCATCCATCCAACTCGTAATACAGGTGAATGTAGAAACAGAAGAGCGATGGTGGCTTTGAAATCTCCTGCGGCTGAAATATCCTACGACCTCATCAATGAGTGAGAACACGAGCACCCCCTGCCGAACGCCGACACTGCATTCGCATACAATATAGATGACCCGCCAGGGCCCACAGTAGGTGACGTTGACTATTCCGCCCCTCGGCTGCCACTCTTGGTGGTGGTGACCTCAATCTCTCGCTTTCCTTGCGCGATTTAAGGTCTGTCGCGAGTACGATATTGCAAGACCCTAACAGACTGGACGAGCCGTCCAATCTTCTAGGCAGCTCTGACGTCACGTTGCTGCGGTAGCGCTGATGTAGGTATGGCGCTTGAGCAAACGATTTACTCATCATGAATGTGGTTTCTGCGCATGCGCAGTGCCCACACCTGGTGTTGGCAAGCGTTGCCTTGTTTTTAAACAGGTTGTTGGCCTATGCGTAGAGCGAGTCGTCTCCCAAACAGCACATATTTTGGCCAAGCAATGGCCAATGGCTGGCGATGGTCTTTTGGCCAGTGGCCAAAGAGTGGCCATTTGTTTGCCAATGCTTGGCCGATGGCCATTCGCCAATGGCCAGAGAAAGTCCAGTAATCGGCCAATCTCTGGCCACTGGCCAAAGGACCATTGCCAGCCACTGGCCAATGATAAGCCAACTCTGTGCTGCTTGGGAGCTGCTTCTTGCGCAAGAGTTCCGGTGACGTTAGAACGACGCCGAGCTGTATTGGCTTTGATTGAAAGCATAATGGGTACAGACCTCATTGATAGATGCCTCGAGGTCCACTCACTATTTTTTTTAATCAGCCAATAAGAGCTCGGCGTTCTGACATCATGGCATCCCCTGTGCAAGAACCAGACGAACTTGCGCTCGCATTGGCGCCGACATATTTCGGTAGCTGGCTCTTATATTTCGTGTCTGTGACGTCAAAGCCAGGATTATTAATTCCCAGCTACAATTTTGACGGTTCGTGTAAAAGCACGGTGAAAGCTCAGAGTCATTTCGTGCTTCCATCGTCGAAGTTGCAGTCTTACATTCCTGCTATCGTCATTAATGAACGTAGAATTAAACATACTCAAGACGTCATAGTGGGCATTTGGCCAACCGTGGAAAGTCGACCGCAGCGACGCTCGTTCCGTCCACGTCGCCAATAGTCACTAACACGATGAAAACGGTAGGAAGGTGGTTCAGTGGTCCCCAAGCGCAAGCTTTATACTTTCGATAACATTTGGGCGTCTTATAGGCCGCGAGCGAGGACGCGTAGCCAAAGCACAGCAGAAAACGAGCGCGTACCGGGGTCCGAACGTCGGAAAGAGGCGCCCTGCCGTTCTCATTCTGTCGGTGGCTATGCGGAAAGAAAGTCGTCTGCTTCTAGCATGGGAGTTGCGGTGATGTCAGAACGACTTCGAGCTCTGATTGGCTCTTCTTGAAGGAGAGTGGGTAGCCCTCAAGGCAGCTTGGTTTGAGGTCTACCCACTATCCTTCAACCAGACAGAGCCAATCAGAACTATGCGTCTTTGTGACGTCACCGCAGCCCCTACAAAAGAAGCAGACGACTTGCTCTCCGCATTGCCGGAGCAAGTACCAACTGCGGAGCATCAGCTGCTGGACACCGCACACGTTGCGCAACCACCGGACACACAGTTCACACTCAACAAGCACACGAATCCTGCCGCGCGAGTACGAGAAAGAACACGCGAACTAACGCCATCTCTGGAGTGAAAGTAGCCAACACCCAACAAACGCAACAAGAGAACAAACAAGCGCCGCTGCAGCACCAACAACCAACAACAGCTAACAACGACAACAGGTATGTCCCTCCTCCCCACAAAAAAATAAAAAAGGTAAGAAAAAAGAAAAAGAGGAAAAGGTCGAAGAATGGAAGTGACGCTATTTCCCCAAAGCACAGCGCAAAGAAGCGACGACGAACTGGGCACAGTGCAGAGAAACTACAACCACCGCCACAGAACAAAAACAAAAACATACCACACGCGCAACAACAAAGCAACGACGCCGGCCGGCCTGCTAGCAAGCCCCCCTTCTCGGCTGCTCCTCTCTCTCGCTCATTCGAACGTCCCCCCTCACAAGCCGAGAGCTAAATAAAAAAAGGAAGGGAAGGGAAACTTCTTTCTGCGAACCGTCGGGGAGAAGGGGGGGTACCCTCGAAGCGAGGACCCCTCCGCAGCAGCAGGCTTTGCAGCAGGGCGGGGAGGTACGCCGAAAACGAGGGCGAGGGTGGTGGGGGGACCCGCATTCCAGGGCGGAGGGGAAGACGGGGCAGCAGGTAGCCGGCGTCCCTTGCCGCCTTGCCTCTCCGAGAGTCTTCTGCGGCGCTTGGCGAGCTGTGCCCCCCCGACCACCAGTCGTTGGCTGCTGCCGCTGGTTGGCCCCGCCGACTCCTCACAGTCCTCAGCGAGTGCGCGTACTTGAAGCCTTCTTCCAAGTGTGTTGGTCCACCGTCGTTGTTGTGGTGCATCGGTGGGTGCTGTTGCGTTGCTGCTGCTTTCTTTCCGACTATGGTGGTTCGACTGCGAGTTTCTCGGCGACCGGCGGCATGTGGATGATCGCCGGCGTCACTTGTACGGCGGCCGCGCTTGGTGCTGCTCGACGTTCGTTCGGTGCTGTGGTGCGCGGGCCGTTCGGAAGTGGCTTGCCGTCCTTTGGATAAAAAGAGAGCAAGACGCGACTGGAGCCTATACGTTTGGAAGAGGGTGAGTTTCCTGACGTGTGTGATTGTCTTCTTTTTTTGTTCGTTTAACTGTTAGGGGTGAAAGGCGGTGAGGTAGGCTTGGATTCTCCTCCTAGCCGGCAACTGGCACAGGCGAGGAAAGATGACTCATTTCATTTCATTTATTAGTTCCCCTTAAGACCCACGAGGGGTATTACAAAGGGGGGGACATTGACAAAAAAACACAATACAATAATGCCACAAGAGAAAAAGAATGAAAGTATTCAATGGGCGTATCACAGGTGCAAGTAACCAATAACAGCTTCGGCGAATTTTTGAGGGCATCAACTGACATCAAGGTAGTTTTTGTTGCTACCGGCGGTGAGCATTAACGCACTAGGTTTCGTCCTCTAAGTACGGGAAGATGGCTGTAATCCGTCCCGCTTAGGGGTCAAGTAGCTTATCGGTGTAACGAACTCCTGTAGCATTGTGCGTTTTGCGATAACTTAGGTGAGTATAGCATCACCCTCGGTGCAGTGGAAGTTCCCGTGTTTGATCAAATCGAGACACAGATTCAGAAAAAAACATCGAAAGACTAGGTTGTGGCTGCAAGCAAACTTACCTTGGCTCTCCAAAAACATCGTTTTTAAAGGCGATATTATATGCCAGGTCTGTACAACTCGGCAGACGTCTGCGCACCATAAAATGTCGTGGGCCTTGTGGCGTAACATTCTATCGTTTACTTCCAAGTGTCATCGTCTCTTTAGAAGTCGTATATCCGGGGCGCCCATTTCAGACACCGGATGATGGACGCCTAACGTTGTATCACCCACGGCCTTGACAAGCTGTGGGGGTCGCTGGTCTCGTATCTGCAATCTACTACGCTTTTCGCGTCATCAAGAAACGAGTATAAACATAGAAAATGTTGTAAACCTAGAAGCTAGATATCTAATAGCTGTATCGAAGGTGTTCTCCGTGTTTCCTATCTACATTTGTATCATGCCTAGAGTGTGTCCACAAGAAATTACTTTCTGCAAATGAGCATTCGCCTCCAAGCCTATTTGACCTTCAGTTCTGCGCTTGCAGTGAAATGAGTTATTCGTTAAAAGAAAGATACAGACCACAAAGTTTTATATTCTTGATGCAGCCTTGTTACCGCTACTCCAAAATGTAACGAACTAAAAAGTTATTAGTTACGATAAAGGTACCGACCATAAAGTTTCAAGTTCCTAAAGCAGTCTTATTTTGGTTACTGCAAGGAGTAAACATAAAAGTAAACGTTACACGTTAGCTCTGCAAAGCCTATCATCCACTGATTTTCGTTACATTCCTGCACATCCAATAAGCATTTCCTTCCAGAACTAAAGAGTACTACTTTTGCCTTACTTTCTATTTCACTTTTATCACAGTTTTATAACAAGCCACGGGTACAAACGCACATTAAAAGACAGGCTACTACTTTAGTTTTATATTGTTTTGATCTCTTTCACAAATCTGTCGATAGTGTGATTTAGTGGGCGCCAAGACAGAAGGCTGACCAAATTGGTTTGGTTTAGCTGGGGGCAAAGAGCTCTCATCTTGGAGCGATGATAGGCTTTCGCTTTCTAAACGGGTATGTTTTTCCAGCGAGACCCGTTGCAGGTTTATGGTACTACGGTGCCTATTTTTTCATAGAAACGGGGTGAGGTTGTTCTGGTCTGAAAGATTAATAAGGAAACATGCACTAAGGACTGTTGCAAATATCCAAACTTTCATGTTTAGACAACGTAAGGCAAGTCGGCCTTTGAGGTACGGAAACACTGGTTTACGCTATAGATCGGAGCTTTAGCCAGTCCAGTACCACCGCTAGACTGGGATCTTTAACGTGCATAAGCAACCTTTTGATCCAGGCGCTCTGAGCTGCGATGCGCTAACACACTTGCCCCCTGCCCTTCCTCCCCCCCCCCCCTTTCCCTTCGGAACTGTTGCAGGTTCTTTGCACGAATAGCGTTGTGTCTGGTCTTGGACTTAAGCCGTATGCGTGTTAACAATTTTCTCCCTGAGCAATTTCGAAATGGCGTCCTGTTTATCGTCGTTTTACGGACATTGTTTGTTTTTCTGCGCATTTACTTTGTTGGATTCAAAACAGCATCATGATTTACAATTTCACTTAAAAGGGTCGGGTAACTAGTAAAGTTGCTAGACGATTCTGTAGAGTAATAACGGAAATCCGTTGCTTCTTAGTCTTCAAAAAATCAAGCGACTACATTAGTTAAAAAAAGGCGTTCCAAACGGGGATTTAATTAACGCGGCACCTCTAAGACTGCTCTAAAGTTATCTAATGCGAGTATGCGACCTTTTTATTCAAGTACTGCTCCAACAGCAGACACGACTGCGAGCCCTTGCAGGGGGTTATGATCAAGAGTGGTAGCCACTGTTATAACATCTGTTTGCTCTACTGACTGTGAGGTAGTCGTGGCACTCAGTAGTCAGGACTCCGCTAGTCTTCGAGAGGTCGCGGGATCGAATCCAGGACCTGGTGGATGTTTTGAGCAGCCACCAGTCGCCTAGAGGGCGCGTGTTGCGCTACATTTCAGGTTGAAGCCAATTTGTTTTCGCGCAAATGTTGGCTTAGTAAACAAAAAACTTAACATTTTCGAAAGCGCTTTACACACCAAGTGGAACATCGGACTCGGAGTACCTCTTTCACCTTCCGTTGGCTTCTGTTCAGTTTGGTTGTCGGTAAGCTGTATTTTCTCAGGAAACACTGAGTTGTCTACCTTTGAATCACACTACAAAATTTTCTGAGCCATTATTTTTCAGCAGTTCATAAGAGTATATGTACTTTTTAGTTCTGGGAACATAATGGGAAAACAGCGCGAAAAGGCAACGTACGAAGAACGGGATAGATAGATGGGTGCTAATAGCTGTACTTTTTATAACGGGCGCTACCTTGCGCCACCTACCTAGTGACAAGACGCAGCGTTGACTATCAGATAAATGTATATTGGAAATTAAAAACAAATATATTTTCTGCTCTTATATACTAATCGAGACTCGTGTGCCATCGACATAGTGTATGAGATCCCTTTCACGTACGGTCGCGTTTACATTGGACAGACCAGGGACTGCCATTACGTGAACACCAATATTCGCTAAAAGGATGTGCGTCCTCACACCTGCCATTGCACTGCAGAGACTGCGCGTGCGAACCTCGGTTTGGTGACACCACCATTCTCTTCAAACATAATAACCAGCTATCACAAAAGACAGTTAAAGCGTATGAAAAAAAAAAAGCAGTATCATATGTCAGCTAGCCGTTTATAACACTGCCGAACAGTGAGGCAGCTTATTTAGTTTTAGGATAAGGGGCGTTGGACGTCAAGAGTGGTTGTTATGTATTATCGTGGAAGATTAAAGCGCCGATTATATAAGAGTAGAAGTAATGTATTTTGTGTTTTTTTTTTTTCAATGAACGTTTAGTTTATGGTTAGCGCTGTGTCTCGTCAGTTCCTGTTCTTCCTTCGCGCTGTTTTTCCGTTATGTTATCGTACCAACTCACCCAACTTTTCATCCTATTAAGGTATCAAACTTTCATATCGCATTAAAATCCCCATTACTTTTGTAATACCCGCCTAATTTTAAACATATTGCGTACGGGTTGTTATTACACATCGTTGTTATTCTTACGGATTTTTACGCCGCTTCGTTAATCAAATCATTCCCAAACAAGTTCTTCGCGTTTGCCATAAAAGCAAAGCACGCGCGATGCCTCTCGTAGAAAGCAATCAGCGAAACGAAAATAGAGCAGGCCGTTTTTTTTTTTTTTTTTTTTTCTCTTTTGCGTCTAGAATTTGGAGCGCGAAATTGGGCTTCGCGGACGCTGTTCATAAAGAGTGCCCCAGAGCATAATTCGAGTAAATACGCCATTTCAGATTACAGCGACTAATACACGAAAGTTCCATCTTGAACCACAAGATAAGCCACACGGATAATATTAAGGTTAATAGAATAAAACAAACTTCAGAATATTGCACCGAAAAGGCTATTTTTTTTTTCGGTATGACCTAAAATTTTGTTGGCTGGAATGAGAATAGTCTTTGTACATGTACATGTCAGTTTTCCTTATGGGTCTCGTCTTGGTGGCGTATATCATGCTTGTAGTTTAAATGTATGCCTTTATACAACTACGTTCTGAACTTCATAAAAAAAAATATATTGTAATAGGCGTTGCAAGAAAATAGAAAAGTGACATTGTACGGTCATCGTGATATTGGTTAACACGAGTGACATGCTCAATATTATTCACCAGGTATAATAGAAGCGCCTTAACCAATTGAACGCCTAGAACACCCAAAGCCTGTGCACTAGAGTTTTGACGTCATCGGATTGAGTTCGAGAGAGGACACGGATTGGATACGAGTACCGCGTCATCGTTCGGCTGGTCCTCGTGGCCCAATGAACGCGTCGGAGGGCGCTCGGTATCGGGCTCGGGATTAATTACTGTGCTGCCGCCATCCGACTGTATGACGTCACATGGAGGATGAGAAGGATGTTCGCAGGCCTTGATTAATGTAGGTGTCGTTGGCCTTACTTTATTTGTTAGATCGACGTTGTAAGTGCAACGTTTCGTCTTCAATTTTTTTTTTTTTTTTTGCTTACGGATGCAGTATTATTTTGCTCATAACTCAACTGCTGCACCCGGTAGTTCCTTCAATGTTTCAATGTCAGAGAAGAAAGCTATCTTTGTACGTTTGTAACACGTATACATTGAGAGAAGATAACCAGTGGCTGGTTTTAAACGCCGATACAACTGCCTTCATTCACCACATAAAATGAAAAATTCCTGGCACTCCGCGAGGAGTGATATGATTGCGTACAGGGTAATATGATTGTGCACTCTTGAGGCCACTGTGCGTGTCGTCAGGACTAGGATTTGCCTCGCAGTGACGTCACGAGTTGTGATCCTGAATTCTCATGATCAGTAGCAAACGGCAAGATCTATGGTACATGTGAAAAGAACGGCGAAAGCTCGGAGTCGTCGTGTTTGTAGAGTTGACTGACATTGTCTCTATTTCCATCGGTGAAAGCAGAATAACTGTTGCAAAAGTCGGCATAGCCCCTCGTTGGTCAATCGCGAAAGGCCGACGGCAGTGACGCTGTTGGTCACACAAGTCGTCAATACTTCCTTTTTTTTAACTTTTTCATTGTTTAATCGAGAACCGGTTTGTGCATCTCTAAAGGGCCATTTCTGCCGCATCCCATTATATGTAAAGTCTGTGTGTCCGTTCCCCAAGTCACCAAACAACAATGCCCAAGCGATTCATTTTTTTACAAGAATTTTAACACATAATCTGTTTTATTAGCCGAATTCAGGAGAAAAACCGTCACAGAGAACCGTCTTGAAGGGCCGTAACGTCAATTTCCCCGCTGAATTAAAAGGGGAAAGAATTGTCTCTTGACGTAAAAGTTTTTCGTTAAATGTAGTACTGACACAGAAGTCACGCGACCGTCATGGGACCTCGAATCTGGTGGCGTTCATTTCACCGCTAAATTTAGAGGGGAAGTCGGTGTCACGAGTCCACGCCTAGTCACTTCAAACCAGGCGGTGTCATTTTCCCCTTCAAATGTAGCTGGGCAATTTGTGTCACGTGACGTGACCATGTCAGATGACCCCAAGTCACATGACGTCAATTCCTGGGAGGTGGTAGTTTGCGCTCAACGCTCCCCTGCTTCCCGGTCTAAGTCAGCATGATCAAGCTTGTACCTTTTTTATTTTCATTTTTTTAAAGCGTTGCGACGTTGAACGCGCGGACACCGTAGACGATCCCGAGCGTGTTCGAGTACTCTTGCTAGTTTACCAAACCCAGCGCGAGTTGAGCTTCTTTGTGGTCATGGGCTGTTCTAGGCACGCGCAGTATCTCCGCTTTCAAGCTCAACGTGACCAAAACGCCCTATTGATAAAGACAGCGGTAAGGAGGCCGTTCAGCCGAAGCTGGTTCAAGACCCTTCACAACCAGCAATCATTGCAGACCACCCTGTCAATCACATGCTCCCTTTGTGCTGAGCAGAGGAGTCCCAATTGCTTTTACCTGTTGTCGAACACTTTGCTGTTTTTGCTGCGGCAATGCAAACACCTGGATGGAGAAGAGTGGGGGAGTGGAGGAGGGAGGGCGCGGCAGAAAAGTGCGAGTCGTCTGTTTTTGATGGTTTATAGGAGCCCTGACGAGAAATAGTCGTAGGCAATCGCCAGCGCTTTCGAACTGAGAAGTTGTGGATTAGTATATCCGGAATGACTGTACCGTAGTCTTGTGCTTCCTGTATTGAGGCCGCGATTACCAGCACGGTTAAAGCGGTACTCCGGCGATTTTTCGAGCTACCCCAACTTGCTGTACCTTCTGAATCCCCGATCTTTGTCCTTTCTGGTGTGCTATCTAGTATCGCGAAATTCAGAATATTTATTGTGAAATCGACAAATGAAATTATCCCCAAACCATCAGCATCCAAATATAACTGCGTTTTCAGTGACGTGACGTCGTTGGCAGGCAGGCGTGCAAGTCGAGCAGGCCGTAAAAAAGTGAAATATGCCGAACATTGGTTTCTTGCTGCTGCGCGGGGTGCTGGAGCTGGCTTCCATAGCCTCCATTTGATATCGTAAAACTGCTTGTAATCAGTTGGTAACAGGTTCTACTGTCCAAAGAGTGAACCGCTGCCTGCCCCTGGCGTCACATTCTTCATTTTTGGCAATAATGAATTTAAGCTCGAAAAAAAAAAAACAATAACGCGATGAGGACGAAATTTGTGAATTCAATAACTTTGCGAAAAAAAAAATATTTTGACCTGATATTTGGATACTATTTAAGCGATGTTTTCTGGCGTGTCCTGCAATTCTTGAGGCAAATCGGGAATCATGAAGAAAACGCTGGAGTACCCCACACAGCAGGATGTATGCTTTCTGCTGTGCTGCCGGTGTGCACCATTTGCTGGACGGAGGCGGAAGTTTTCCATTCGCTACCAGTCCGGGTTAAAAAGGTGTCTTTTTCTTCTTTTTTTTTTTTTCCCCGAAGGAAAACGTATTTTTGTTAGCGTCCGTGGACAAAGCCATGCTTATAACGTAGGAGAGGACCAGTCTGGGACACGTTACTTGAAAAAAAAGTACTCGATTAGAATTACATTTGCTCTTGCTTAATAACTATTCAGTTAGATATCTTGGGGCAATAAATAATTGTTCGTCTCTTGAGAAAGTAACCTCACTTCTCCAATTGCTTCAAATTTTCAAAACGGCAGTTTCCAGCCGGTTCGAAAATGGGTCTTTCGTGCTGTCTACTATTGAACTAGAATCACCAATTTATGACCTACTTATTGTTTCCTTAATGCACCAATTATGGTAAGCCGTCCCTCTGTCGGGGACTTGTTAGGAGGATTCCTTTATAGAAAACTTGTACGGACAAAGTACGCAATTAGAAAGGAGAGGGAAAGAATAGTGAAGTTTACAAGTAATTTCTCGTGATTACTTCCTAATAACTGTAATCAGATGGTTACAAAGTTACTCAAAAATGAATTCGATCGCAAGTAATTTGATGACCTGTATTGAGTACCGTAGAACTCTGGGCAGGACGTAGACACACGCAAACTCTGCCGGCTCTCGGGCCTCCGCTGTTGTTTGTTGTCAGGCCCCAATCTCCCAAAATCAAGAAAGGGGTGTAGACGACAACGCAGCCGTTCTGTTTGCGTGGTTCATGTCCTCGCTAAAAACGTAAGCGCACGAAATCGTTCAGGCTCTCTTTAAAATCGTGCACGTTTTTTTTTCTTCTTTGCCGTTCGCGGAAACGATGGGCTATCACAAAATCTGCTCATCTTGGGGAGCGTGCGCGTTTAGAGTTAAAGGCCGACCAACACGCAGAAACGAGGAAACTCTCCCTCAATTACTCCTTTTTCATTTTGAGGGAGAGAGGGAGACAGTAGACCCTCCTCCATTCTGCAGGACCTAGCATGGGAGACCCGCTCCTGTGGGGAGAGGAAGAGAAAAAGAGTGCGAGAGGGAATGAAGAGAAGGAAATTGGGAACCGATTTTCTGCCCCGCAGAAGACGATTATGCAGGTCGGCCTTTAAGCGGTAAACTTTTATACCCACCGGTAAAATCTGTTTCGCGTGGTGTGATTTTACTTGCAATTTTGCCGTTACAACGTCGCTCGTGCGGCAAAAAAAAAAAAAGAAAAGAGCATGGGGAAGCTGCGGTGACCGACATCGCAGATGCGAAATTGCAAGCGAAATCGCACCATGTGAAACCCGATTCACATGAAGCCCTATGTTAGCGTGGCAGTTCTTGTAAGACGCGCGCTCGCCCGGGCTTTTTCATATCACCCGCGACCGTGTACGCTCGATGGCCGGCACCTGTCCCCCGACCCTTTTCAAGTTGCTGCCCGACCGGGTAGCGACGGAGCGGCCTGTCTTCTCCAATGGGTCGCCGGAACCGACAACCGTCCCCCAATTCACCGATGGGACATGCAGACGCACCTGGGGAAAGGACGCCCGCTGTTCCTGGCCGCTAGACGCTTTTCGTGTCCAGGTTTATCGGGGACGACTGCGCGACAAACTCGTTTCTCACTCCTGGGACCACCGGGCTATCGTTAATTGGAGTTTTTCCGCGTCTCTTAGCGCGCTCGAGATTAGATAGGGCGCGCCGGCTTGTGCGTTTGGGAGTGCTGGATTGGTTCGCCACCGAGAGACCATTCCAGCGATCGCCTTCCGCGCGCTGCCATCTTTGTCTGCTGGAGCGCTTTCTGGGCATGCGCGGTCGCTCTCTTCTGCTGAACATCGGAATGCCACAATCAACACCTCTTGAGACTCGTCTTCAACTAGCCAAGATACCAGGCAGCCCTCGCGTCCCATTTGTGTTTAGCGTTTCCATCTTTGGGTGATGTTCAAACTTCGGCCCTGCAGCCTTGTTATCTATTAAGAGCGCGCAACAGGAACACGCCGTTTCACCTTAGCAGATAGTTGGCAGCGCCACTTGTGACAGCATCCACGTTGATTTAGCGTCGATACGTTCTTCATGAATAAATTATTTTAAAGTCGCGATGTGTTTTCTCGCCAAGTGCAGCGGGGAAACTGAATTGGCCTACAGGTCACGTGACGTCAATTTTTCCTCTAAATTTCCATCCATCTTTGATGTACTGAAGCACACGCTGAAGTGCAGTATCTATGGCAGCCACCTCCCTTATTTGTTGGAGCTTACAAGGCGACGCTTGCACGACTAGGCAAACTGAGGCAGCCGACGTCTCAATTTCAGCTGTGTCCACCTTTTCTGTCGTAAGAGGTGCTCTGGAAAGGGCGTCTGCTACTAGCAGCTGCTTGCCTGGAACGTAGGTTAGGTGTACATCATAATGCTGGAGCCTCAGGAGCAGGCGCTTCAGTCTTGGGGATATTGTATCGTACTGCTTTGTCAAAAGTCTAATTAGTGGTTTGTGATCGGTCTGCACGACGACCTGGCGTCCGTACACATAGTTGTAGAAGTGTTCCAAGGCGAAAACCACTGCCAAAAGCTCCTTCTCAATTTGTTTATATCGGCGCTGCGACTCAGACAACGTGGCTGATGCATACCAGGCTGGACGTTCGTTTTGCAGAGGGACCGCTCCCAGTCCTTACGAGCTCGCGTCCACAAACAACACCGTTGTAAAAAAACAGTTAGTGCGCAGGTGAGCTGGTGGATGTTGATCATGATGTAGAAAACCCGAGACTGTGGTAAAAGCAGGGGAACTTGGTCGAAGAAGAAAGACAGTGGAAAAGAACGTCTCAATGAGGCGTTCTTTTCCCCTGTCTTTCTTCTTCGACCAAGTTCCCCTGCTTTTACTACAGTCTCGGGCTTTCTACATCATGATCAACACCGTTGTCTTTTTTGTATCGAAGAAACGCAGAACTGGTGCCGATACCAGCAAACCCTTCACCTTGTTGTAGCACTCTTGCATGCTCGCATCCTAGGTCCATGCAGTGTCTTGCTTCAGAAGTTGTCGTAGTGGGTCGGTTTCATGCGCCAAGTTGGGTACAAACTTTGTGAGGTACGTGACCATACCCAAGAAGCGTAGCAACTCTTGCTTGTTGGTGGGAGTGGGGAATGCAGCGATTGCATCCAGCTTGCGAAGCTCTGGAGCAACACCTTTCTCCGACAGTTCCTGTCCCAGATAGAGCACTTTGGGAACCGCAAGCTGTAACTTGTGCCTGTTGAGTTTGAGGTTGGCTTTGCGAGTTATTTCGACCACTCGTCTGAGCTGGTCACAATGTTCTTCCACGCTGCTTGCGGCGAGGAGAAGATCATTGAAGTAGGGATTGTTGTCCTCTTCATTCTCGAACAGTTCGTCCATTGTGCGTTGAAACTCCTCTGGTGCACAGTTGAGACCAAACGGCATAACCAAGAAACGGTACCTGCCATATGGTGTTGCAAAGGTGCACAATTTTGAGCTCTCTTCGTCCAGCTGCAGGTGGTGGAAAGCATGCGAGACGTCAAGCGACGTGAAGACCTTGGCATTCTGTAGCCTGGCAAGGAGGGTCTCCTGTGTCGGGATCTGGTAGTGGGAACGGATGATGTCTTCATTCAGCTTCCGTGAGTCCAGACCAGGGTGTAAGATAGACAGGTGGGGAAACGGCCCATAGAGGCCTACAGCAATGCCGTGACCGGATTGTGTACTCGTCTGCTTGCGGGTACCCCCGATTTGCGACAGATGGCGCTGCGGCGAGAAGAAAAAAAATCTCCGTCGGTTTAGCCGGTCGCCACCGGTCGCCCACCTGGAGTGAGAGTTCGCGGTGCTCCACATAGATGGCGCCACAAAAAAAGAGAAACCCGAAAGGGACACAATCCGGTCGCTCATTTGGCTCTCGTTTCCCCACCTGTCTATCTTTCACCCTGGTCCAGACATAGTCGGATGGAGCCGTCTCGCTTCGTGACAATGACGATGGGGCTGACGAACCTTGTGGGCTCAGTCACTTTCATAATCACTTTTTCCCTTTCCATTCTCTTGAGTTCCGCTTTCACTTTATCCTCCAATGCTTTGGGTATTTTCCTGGGTGCTGAGACACTTGGCTGGGCGTTTTTAGGCAGTACAATCTTGTGAAGACCAGGGAGTCTGCCTGTGCCTGTGAACACAGCTGGGCACTTGTGGACGATGCTTTGTGCTGCTTCTGGCGGGCTTACTGTTGCATGATTATTGCTGTCCCTTGTGCCATGTACCATCACTGGGTTGACGCGAGGCATTCGCTGAACTGAGTTGTACTGTTTGCAATCTCCGAGCCCCAGAATGGGCACGGCTTTATCGAGGTCGACAACAATGAACTTCAGGCTTCCTGTACGTTGGTTAGCAGTGCAACTCAACTCACATTCTCCAGTGACAGGCAGTTGTTCTCCAGAGTAGGTAGAAACTCTTGTTCTCGTCCGACGCACAATCGGTCGGGGTTCCCACTGGCGAAGTTCACCTTTTGAGATGACATTCACTTGTGCTCCTGTGTTTAGCTTTACAAAAGTCTTGTGACCATCCAGGTAGACTTTCTCTATCCATGCCTCACTGTCGTCGTCTAGGTTGTCCACGGAGAGTACATCCAGATTTATGGCCTCGTCGTCAGCCTCAAACAGTGCTTGCACTTGTCTCCTTTGCTGCTGTCTCTTTGGCTGGTTGCACACTGTTGCGAAGTGGTTCTTCTTGTTGCAGTTGAAGCATGTTTTTCCATGAACTGGACAGTTCTGAGCACGATGACGCGATCCGCACTTCGAGCATGCCGGCTGAGTAGTCTGTTCACGTCCGTCGCGTGAGCGCTGTGTCGAATTCTTGAAACTTGTCTTGGCGGTGCTGGTTCGGTCGTGTCGCATGGCGTAAACAACCTCTTCGTTCTGTTTCATGGCCTCTGAGTGGGTCTTTGAAACTTCAGCCGCCTTGCACCGGTCGATGACAGCCTTGAGGGAAATGTCTCCCTCCCGAAGAAGACGTTCTTGGAGAGCGTTGTCCGGAATTCCCTGGGTCAACCGGTCCTTTACAATGCGGTCTTGCGCTGTCCCGAACGCACATTCCCGCGCCCTGAGCTTCACTTCTGCGACGAACTGGTCAAACGACTGACCTGCCTTCTGTTGGAGGCTGTTGAACATGTACGATGCGTGCGTGAGATTCTTGTACGGCCGGAAATGCTCGTCGAACCCCTCTGGAACATCTGCAAGCGTCCTTTCGCAGCCATCTGGCAGTGGCAGGAACGTCTGTGTGCGGGACATTTTGTTGATATCCGTTCCCCCGACGTGCAAGGACAACGACGTTCTCGTTCCTTCATCTTCGGTGTGATACTTGCAAGCTCGTTCAAATATGGTGAAGCCTCGTCGCCAACGTGCCCATGCCTCCGCCGGGTTGGTCATCGCCGAAAATGGAGCAATCTGTTGTAGGAATGCGGCCATGGTTTTGCTATCTGTCTTCTGACACCATGTTATGTTTATGCTGGGACGGATTAACAGAATGACATCGGATTACTGGGATTACTGAGAGCGCATGTTTTATATACGGTCCATTACATGATCGTGGGGGGGGGGGGGGGGGGGTAGTCCAACTCTTGACCAGGCCGGGCCCTTGCTTCGGGACACTGTAACTGGCGCTAGGTGGCGCTAGAGACGTGCTAACTGACAATGTACATAACAGAGTCTTTCCGTGATGTTTGCCTGAGGACCGGTATGGCGAAGTCCGTTTGTGGGGTATCCCTAGTGCTTTGCACGCTTCCACGAACGCCTTGCTAACAAAATAAGACGTGTTGTCTGTAATAAGCGCTGCAGCAAATCCGTCGTGTAACACACCGTGATTTTTTTTTCGTTTATCAGCACTGCGAGATACCTTGCCTCTACGAAGTGCCTATGTGTTCGACAGTTCGGAAATCACTGGGGGACGACATTCACCAGTGACAGTAATTGATACAATCTACGTGAGAAGTATTTTTCGTTCCTTTTATTGTCAGACTGCTCTTCGTTCGCTGGTGGATCAAGTATAGAGGTACTGGAATTAAGATAATTCCGGCGCTTTTCGTAACAGATGATCGATCAACTATTTTTCCCCGTCCTGTTAGCAAACGATGATGCTTCGTACTCAGACTAACCCCGTTCTTCGCTCGAGTTAGCGAACGAACCGTTGACGAACGCTGTCTTTGCTGGCTCGGCGGGAGGCAAACTGGCCCTTTTTGAAAGTGTGCGTCCTTCCCTGCCTGCCATTGTGTGGACACGTGCTCTGAGCCCGTCTTGGACACGAAGGCCACTTAAGCGTTCGGCTTGGGCTCGTCTCAGCTTGTATTGAAAACAAACAGTGAGTCGGATCCAATCACAGGCTTCGTTCCCAAGTAATGGCGGCCACCATTGTTGCCCGATGAACTCTCGAAGAAGTTCTCGCTCTCGCGGTGACCGAAATCAGGCACCAGGCGCCATGGAACCTAATGGCATACGGCGTCGTGCACCGGCGTCGGCCGAACCTTTCGGTGCACTGACCATTCCCCCGGCAGCCGAGGCGCAACCTCAAGCGGCATCGCTGCATGCAGACTCTTGACGGACGCCTCGCTCGCTCCGGCCGGCCGGCAGACATTCCGGTTCTCTGCGTGAACCTCCGTCGGTGGGGTCGCCTTCGCTGCGTCGGCACACTCTTCTCCTCTGGCGGGAGCCGGTGCACGGATGTCCCCGGGGCGCTCACGTGAGTCGTCCGTCGACGGGGCTCGGAGAGTGACGGGGCAGACCGGATCGCCCCGACTGCCGCCGCCGTGAGCACGCTCGCTTCGTTCCCCGCGCTGCCCGTGGGGCCCCACACCCCCGGACGCGTGCTGGAGGGACTTCCTCACGGAGTGAAACCACGGATGAAATCCAGGGCCCTCATTGGCCCATTTGAGCGTCCCGCTCTTTCGCCAGCGGGACACGACGACCGTGGCCCTCTCGTGCTCGTTCTTTGAGACAAGACGGCTCGTGACAGTAAACCGAGCAGTTTTGACGAGCGACGTACAAAAGGGCCGTAAACAAGCAAACCTCTCGGGCCGAATTCGTGTACGCGTGAAACACTAGCGGTTATTCACCCAAGATAAGCGGCCCTACTTGAAGACAGGCTGGCTTCTCGCTATTCGAACATCCATACGACGAATCGGGCTGATTTTGTTTCGGCAGATGCCCAACACCGGGCCAGATTGTGTGTGGTTAGTAAACCATTCTGCTAGGTCGACGGGAGGTCCTCCTTGAGAGGGGCCCTCAGTCCTGGGATACGATGCCGCCACTGCCAACACCGCGAACCATCTGCAAGTCGGGGTGGGGTTTACGGGAAGGCAAAGAAAAAATCGGGAATACTCCTCGCTTCTGTGGAACCTTCCTCTGCTGTCTCTCCGAGACGGCGTTTCTACATTGACAGCGCCGGTGACGTTGATGGAAAGGTACCGACGGATCCTAAGCCGGCAGCGTATGGGGCCTCCCGAACGACCGTGTTCCGCACTCTGTTCTTCGCTCGAAGACTTGATGGACTCGCGGCGTATCCGACACGCGTACACTCAAATTTGAAAAAAAAACTAGTTTTTTTTTGTTTGTTTTCTTTTTTGCGGAGTATATCTTTATGAAACGTCAATGTTTCACGAGTATACCTGACACCTTGAAAACGCAGTCGTTGGCATCGGAACAAACGCTGGACTTCGCAAGTTTGCCCATCACATAGACCCTTTTCAAAGTGGTCACAATCTGGTAGCTGCTGAGCCAATCATCGAGATCAACCATTGTTTAAGCATGAACTTTGATCACGTATTGGACACGAGGGCTGCGTCAGAGTTTGACGAGGACACGGATCTAATCACACTCTTTGTGAAGTGAAATGTTGACCATATCAAAAACCCGACAATAATGGGTTTTTACCGATGATTGCCGAGTAAAAACCGTTGTTTTTATCCGTCAGCGCAGTGGAAGGAAATGGCGGATGAAGGAAATATCTTCCTGTGGCTACGTGGCTTTTCTTTCCGTTCGTGTTCGGGAGGTGAGGCCTTGGTCACGTGGCTGGATCTCAACTGTTGCGTTGCTCGCGGTGATGCCTTCCTGGAGGTGCAACCACTTGAAAAGCTTGAAGCGAAACTAGTCGACGCCTACGTGGGTGTCAAGCGTATTCATTGCGAATAAGATCACGTGACTCGCCGTCACAACAGAATTGGCGTCGGCCTCTGGTTACCTTTGCTTCATTCGGTGAGAGGAAGTACCTGATTCTAAAACACCCTAACCTAGAGCACGTGCATGTCCTTTGGAAACTTCTAAAATGACCATATACATGACTTGCACCTGATATCATCGCACCATGCTGGTGGTCATTCTTACTTGATCCTGCTGAGAAGAACAAATTCGGTAGTGCGAAGTGTACATTGCGGAAGGTATACGCACTCAAAAGCAAGGTCGCCTGCTTTTGAGCAACGTCAATGCAAATCATGTATACGGACGCGGGGGGTCACCTTACTAATCTAACGACAAAGCACAAATTTTTCGTTGAAAAAAAAAAAACAAAAACTTTCTCCCATTCGTATATAAAAAAATCTATTTACACAAGAAAGTACGCTTCGTTTTCACCCAAGGTCGTCCTTCCAAGTTTTAACGAAGACAGTGGATATGAAATGCCAAAAATGATTCGTGAATGTCTCTCGGCAGGTGTGGGTGCTAGAATTGGAATCGTTGCAAGACCCCGCTGAGAAGAATTGTCTCACGACGGCTGCCGAATATTGCCTGCGCGTCTGCTCTGCCTGTCATTGTTGTTGTTTCTATCATCGTCTCAGCGTTAATTGGAATCCCCGAACCTTCATGCCTCCCAGCTAACAAGATGTGGTTAGATGCAGTTTTCCGTGTCGACGCTCTAAACTTGTTGATCTTTCGATCTTCAACGCCGGCAGTCGTAAAGAAAGAAAAGAAAAATAAGAAGGAACGAATTGAGTTTCAGCTTCGTACAAAAGCTCCGGGAATTCTGTCTCTTTGAGAAATGGGAGCTCATCCCTCACAACATTCTAAGAAAAGACATTCTTGCGAGTCCCTTTAAAAATGGTTACGCAGAATAATTGCGATAATTGAAATGTCGAGATGCTCAGCTCGGAGTCAAAATTGGTTTCAGAAGGGCCATCCCCGGTCCACACGAACCAGGTGCCATAAAAAAAAAAGGCAAGTAACTGAAACTGACACCTAAGAAACGTCGAAGAACAAAGCAAGACGCGGTAACACAATAAGCTAGACACTGGATGCTAACACAGTCGTAATGCTGGAACTTCTAAGTCCCCTACCTGTTGCCAGCTTGAGGCACAGGCCCGAGTGCTGGGTCACCGCTTTTGATGGGTTTAAAACAGAGAAAACAAGGGATCCAACGGTGACGCATGCACTTGTGTCCAGTCTCGCGCTGGCCTCCCGTCGGCGGCGTACTAATACCGGCATACGGCTCGTTATCCAGGATGTGTGACTCGCATTCCCGCTCGCGTAAAGAGGAAATCCCGTGAACTTGGGTCATGTGGTTTACACAACCATATCTACGTACTTGCGTATTCGCATAGAGTAATAAAGCCGCGTCTGTGCTGCTATAGTCACTGTCTGATTCAGGGGGCGGAGCAGCGATTTTTTCATATTGCGTAAATAGTGCTTAGAATGAATCCCAGACGTTTGTAATCTGTGAAACACGCGTTAATTTTTGTTTTCTTCTTTTCGTGCCATGGCAGTCGCAACATAAAGGATTATAGCAAAACGAGCAGCATTCTCCCCCTCGACTTGCAGCCAGAACAAGTGACCACGTGATGTGGAGCCGATTTATGCGCCGCCAATGCTTATCATATCCACGCTTTGTCGTCATTGCAGCGATTAGACGAAACCCACTACCCGAGTGCTTGCCGAGCTATTGAGTGTCGCGAGCCCAAATAGAGTGCTCGCGCAATGGTCGGGTCCGTTCTCTGAGCCGCATTCAATTATCGTCACTCATGACAACACTACGAACTCCCAACTACGTCTTAAAGTTTTCGGAAGGAAAGATCAAAAGAAAACGCTCGCTTTAATTCATAAAATTAGACCACAACAAAAAGGTTTGGTCAATGGCGTTGCCTGCGAGCGTACTTGTGTCCCTACGACTGCCAATAAGCTCGTGTAAACTGGAAACAAAAGAAAAAAAAAACAATTTGACAGAATAATGTTGCTTTAAGAAGCGCGAAGCATGATAAGTGCCGCGCATCTCATTATCGCTCCAACCAATGAGATTGCATCATTATCTGATAAGAACGCAGAACCACGAATGACAAGGCAAAAAGCTTGGACCAAATAGGTAACGCCCCCTTTTTCTTCCAAGTATTTCTAAAGTCGACCGATTTAGTGGTTTTCGGTGACGCTCAGCAAGTTTCTCATTGGAACTATAAGTTTAATTTTAGATAATTAGCCGAGTTATCGTGACGGTTACCCCTTAAAGTGTGTCCCCCTGGAAGTATAACTCACCTGCACAGACCGCATTTTTGTAGTTTTCCCGGCCTTTTCTAAACAAAACTGGCACTGAAAGCATTTATGAACAAATTGCTATGCAGTTGTGTTGCATACGTGACTGTTTCTGGAATCACAAACGTAAGACGCCTACGTTCACGGCGCTGTTCATCACATAGAGTAACGCGTACCACTTGTACACTTGATAGTTGTTCCTAGAATGATGCGATACTAGCGCTAATCGGGCTGGTAAACCTGGCCATCCTCCAGAGCTTTCCATACTATCCAGCTCCTTTCCCTCAGTGCGCACAGGTGGTCGAGCTCCTCCTCACCTACCCCCGTCAACCAATCAGTGTCGAGCCTCGTGGTCACGCTTTTATCTGGGCTTCACGAAATGCCGAACAACTATCCAAAGAACGTTTCACGTTCAAAACACACCCTGTAGAAGAACGTTTAAAGAGGTTGAAGCATGAACATTTCCCGTGATAGGTTCTCACGCGAGACGGAGTAATAAGTTCTCACTCACATTGTAGCCGGGTTAGAGGACCGTAGGCCCAGACGTGGGCGTGGCTTATTATTTCTACACTTCTTGCCTCGTGATTGGTTATTCGTCGTCCCTGTCGGCAAATGTCGCAATCCCATTGGCTGCCTAGCGATGACGTAGATCTCGCCACGCCCCGGCGTTTCTTAAGCTAGGAGTGACTGTAGCAGAAGACTCGCAAAAGTTGCGTGCATAGTTTTGCTGAAGGTCAAACGTCCGTTGCACAATGAAACTTAAAAATTAACTTTGGTCCGGCAAGCCGACCTAAAAACGATGCGGAGTCAGTAACAGAGAAAAGCCAAGTACTACGTTACTGTTGGCCTTGTCCCTCAAAATTAACCTACTCGAATACAAAACCATTTGCGAAACGTGGTTGTTTCGCCGTCTTCCAGCCACACTACCTTGCCATTGTACTCGAACGATTTTTTTTATTGCGTTCGCAGCAACGTCCTTCAAGAAGAAAAACACGGTCTATTGTGCAGAATCTTGAAAGCGACCTAAGAGAGAAGAAAAAAAAAAGGACAATGACAAGGATTGAAGTGTGGCCCGACGTTTTCCCACGTGCGAGAACAGGCAGCGGCGAGATTGTGTCTTGTTTCTGGAGAACAAGAACTAATTGCGCGCGGTTCTTTCATCCGCCGACCGCTTCATCATGCCGGGATGGCACATAATAGAATCCGCCGAAGACCGGCGTCTGAGGGCGCCGCGGTCACGTCTTTGCTGTTAGCGCCATCTACGAAAGAACTCTTAATTCGCAACTGCTCTCCGAATTAAATTTTTCACCGTTCAGCGCTTCTACAGGAAAAGTTTTTTTTTTTTTTTTTTACTAATTTCTGCCATTGTTGGCTTCTTAACGGGGAATTTGCAAATTTCCCGTGTATAAACCGCGTTTTTGTTTTCAAACATTTCTGTCGGCGTGTTTCATACAACGGCACTTATATGCGTGTTTTTTAAATATATATTTAATTTCTGGATTTTAGCTGTTCAAGTTGTAGGCCGTATTGAAATTTATGAGAAAGAAATCATAAGAAAGAAATTTGATCACCACTACGGTTTTGTCATCTAGGAGGTGTTGCGCCGCGGCGCTGTGGAATGCGGGTGCGTTCAGTTTCTTTCCGCTGTGCCGTCGCCGGTTGTTTTTCGCTCTGGGTTTCCATAGTAGCGGTGCGTGGGCTCTGATGTGTGTGTGTAGCTAAACGATGAATGCGCTTTACTTCACGAGTGATATGGATGCGGTTCTTTCCATGGGTGGTCTGGATGTGGTTCTTTCCACAAGTGATATGGATGACCGTATACCCAAGGGCGTCGACGTACTCTGACAGGCCGAGTGCAGAAAAAGGGGGCAAAAAAAAAAAAATTAGAGGATCCATTGGTGGATTCTTAGGGAATCCGTCAGCATGACGATTGGGAAACGCCGCACACGTTTCCTTTGGGGAAACGCAAACACTGACCCCGTAAAGAGGTCAAAAAAGAGGCAGCGAAAAATAGAGAAAGCAAAAGTGAAAGCCAAACGAGGAAAGTGAAGGGGTCAGCATTAGGCGTTTTCAAAAGGGGAACGTGTGTCGTGCGTGCTTCTAAGCGTCATGCGAACGAATCCCATAAGAATCCACCGACGAGTCTTCCTGTACTTTTTTTATTATTATTATTGTCGTCTATTTCAACATCCGACTTCGAGGGACGGTGAAGTGTCCGAAGGATAGTGGCAATCAAAGAACTGGAACAAATGTGATAGTGGCAAACCGACACGCAGTCTGACGTGGGTATTTTCAGTCGGTCACTTTATCTTGTCTACGGATTATCCAGCACACTGTTTCGTTAAAATACGACGTTAGGGGAACGTCGCGTTCCGATCTTAGAATCGTAACGGGAACGCTTTCCTTCCATACCACATGAACTTGGTAAGAACTCGTTCCCATAATGTGAAGGAACGAGGAGCAAGCTTCCGTTCCTGATTAGGAGGAGCCTGTACTACAACGCTAGTGAACAGGAGGTCGACCCGGTGCATTGATTGGAACGGAGTGCTACGTCAGTATTCGACTGGCACTCGCGTTCAATCGGTCAGGGCACGAGTCCTATCCGAACGCCGAGACAGCACTCGTGTTCGTCCCATTTCTGGCCCTCACTAGGTGAGGTAGACGATTTATTACTACCGCCTCGTTGTGTACTAGATGTTGGTCTGCTGCACCATGAAATAACTTACCTTAGGGGGAAACAAAGGAAGACAGGTCCTTTGGTTTGCCGCCGCGCCAGTTTCCTGGTTCATGAAACACGTATACGCGTCTGATATCGTTCACGTATACGTTAACATACGCTTATCTACCGAGCCTACTTGCTAGTAAAGGTGAATAAACCTACGCGTTGTTTGAAGACGCATGCGTCCCACTTCTGTAGCTGACAGTCGAAAACCGCGCTGGGCGCTTTTATTTCCTTGTTTGTTTTAAAGCGTCGTAAGTGCGGCATTTGGAAAGAGGCTCTCAGCACGTGTGCTGACTGTGCAATGACCGCGTGAATCCTTTGACTCGTTTATTTGAGAAGAGTACGTGGATTTTCTAATGTGTCTGCACTTTTTTGAATTCGCGGCAGGGAGCCTGCGAGCTGAGAGCCGTCGCAGGAACACTAATAAACCAATAGACTGTTTACAAACATGTCCGTGCTTGCCCATTGCACGCCCGCAGAAACCCGATTCGCGGGAAGCGAGTCGTCTGCGCATGCGCCGAGCCGACAGCAGCGCCACCGCGGTGGCGGGACGTCGAAGGCGCGCGTTGGTGTATAGGCTAGATGTACACTGTATCCACCCGTCTATCCCTCCTCTTTTTCTTGCTTGTAATTTTATTTTTATGTTCTCTTTTTTCGCTCGGCATCACATACAAAAATTTTTTTATGGAGACTGGCCCGTGTTATTATGTTGTTTTGGCCACCTAGTGGTGGTTATTGGTGCCGTCAAGTTTCGGAGACACCACCTGGTGGATATCCGGGAGACTGTTCCGATTTCTGTTGTAAACTCTCCAATCTCTCAAATGCACGCTCCCCAAAAAGTAAATAAAAAAAAAGAAACTCCGAAAGGAGGATATTGCAAGCTCTTCCACCAGAGAAAACATTATGCGCTTTTAAGACAAGGACAACAGGAAGAACTAACACCACACAGCGCTAACTTTCAACTGATTTAATACGAGAACTCTCGTATTAAATCAGTTGAAAGTTAGCGCTCTGTGGTGTCAGTTCTTCCTATTGGCCTTGTCTTAAAAGCGCATCATGTGTTCTCAAGTACCATACCAACTAGCCCAACAATCAGCACTTGTCTTCCACCAGGACAGGGAAGTAGACAACACGTTTGAGGTAATACTTTTATAGTGTTTTGTCTCTGACACGTCATGGACCACAGGCAAGGCTGTAAGTGCGAGGTCCTCACTTTACAAGTTAGAACAATACGGCGCCCAATAGGCGTGTTCGAATTGTGTGTTTAGCGTCGTATCCGACCCCTACTTCAAACGTGGTTCCGAATTAGCAACGAATGACGTCGCAGAAGCCGGCGTCTCATGTTAGAGAGCCTTCGCGGTTGGTGCTGAGGTCCCAGTAAACAAGTACTAGCGAAAGCGAGCGCCGGCGTCTTTGCGGAGTTCTACTTCGCACCTACTTAACCTTCCGTGGACTGCCAAGTTATGCAGAGCGCAAGTTCGTCTGCTTCTTTTGCAGGGGTTGTGGGGAAGTCAAAACACCGAACTCTGATTGGCTGCTCTGATTGAAGGATAGTGGGTAGACCTCAAGGCAGCTTGCTTCGAGGTCTACCCAATATCCTTCCAGTCGTGCCAATCAGAGTTCGGCGTTCTGATTTCACCACAACCTCTGCAAAAGAACCAGACGAACTTGCGGCCCGCATTACTCCGTTTTTACCTTACGACCGACCGCGGGGGATGCTACGATCGCCATCGGAGCCAATCAAGACCGTGCGAGTGTCTCGCGACCTTGGAGGGGGGGCGCAGTGACGGGTAGATAGAACGTTCACAGAGCTGATTTGGCCGAGATGGCCTGCGGTCGGGCGTAAGATGAATCCTAGCATAGAGAGCGACATGCAGCAGGACAGGCGTATGGCACTTCCACCACCTCTGTTGTGACACTGCCATGATCGCGGCCGGCAAAAGCATGACGCTTCTATGACGTCATCAGGCGGAATTCGAAGGACCACTTTTTGGAACGTGGTAAACGAGGACGTCGGGAACGGTGATCTTATACATTGCCCGCTCTCGACCACGCGTTTTTTTTTTTGTTTTTTGTTTTTTTGTGGGCACGTCATCGTGCAGTTGGGAGTTTCGC
Source organism: Ixodes persulcatus (assembly GCA_013358835.2). Taxonomy (NCBI): domain Eukaryota; kingdom Metazoa; phylum Arthropoda; class Arachnida; order Ixodida; family Ixodidae; genus Ixodes; species Ixodes persulcatus. The sequence goes on along the minus strand of JABSTQ010010594.1, from coordinate 212,096 downwards.
CCGGCTTAGCAACGTGCCGCAGCGTGCCCTAGCCGAAGTTGCCTCGCCAAGCGCCGTGGGCGGTTAATTAAACGTAGTGACGCTGAAAGCGAGGTCAACGATTATCTTGTATCGAATCCGGAGGAGCGCTGGCTGGCATCGTCGCCCCGCTGTCTCCCGCTGCGCCTACCCCATACCCCGCTTCGCCTTGGGACGGACCTCGGCGACCGCTACGAGTTCGTCCCAGCCAATCCAGCGCTGAAACGCGTGTCATGTGACCAGGGCGATGCGCGCTTCGGCTGCGCGTCCCTCCCCGAAGGTCACGTTGGCACTAGCGCGGTATTGAACTGGCTGGAATTGCTCGTAGCGTCGTCTGCGGTCCATCAAAAGGTAAGAAAGAGTGGGGTCGTTCGTCGTCGTGTTCCCGCGCACACCGCTTCCCTTCGCGATGGAGTGCAGCTATAAGACAAGGCAGAGGCGAAGATTGAGCGAATTTTTAGGATTTCATAAGAAAGTTAGATCAAAAATGCGCGGGAGCTAGCGATTTGGCGCGTAAAGGGCATTGATATTCGAGATTGATAACGCCATACTGTGTTGTCACGTCGTAAATTAGCAATTATTAATCCCGATCCGTGTAAATTACGTCGATGCTTTTAAAGTACACACGGATACTGATGTTCAATTATGTAAGTGATTTTATCGTTTGTTTCTCGGATTAAATTCTTTTGCATCCTAATTGACCGTTCACATACCGAAGAAGCGAGATTTTCAACGTCATTTGCATAATATTATGCGTTGTTATTTCCAATGCATCTTTCTCAAAACTTTTTCCTTCCCTCCTTTGCTGATTACGCTATCTGACGTTTATAACTTGGCAAAGAAGATTTTATTAATGGGTTTACCGCGTAATGGCCTCGCGACACAACACTACAACTGCAGCAATGGATCTTGTGTTTTCCAGTTTCTCTATACTCTTTGTTGCGAAATTTAATATATTTTGTTCCTGGCTCCCTCCAGTCGCCTTAGTGTCCTAGCTCGGTTTCTTCGACAAGAAATGACATCCTTCCGTAATCAAAAGCAATGAAAAACGAAATACTCGGTTAAACTCGCCCGGCCCAGACGACTGGATACATCACTTTATTCTCTGACTGCCTAAGAGTCGCAGGGCGTGGTCATTGTAGCTCCGCCGCCAATCATATTGCGGTATTAGAAAGTTTTAGTGGAACGTACCGATGACTTCGGTAACGATACCCGATACTCCGCCGCCGCTTTTGCGCATGCGTAGAATCGGGGGCTATCGGAACGATCTACTAAAATTCGCCATTAGCCGGTAAGGATGCTGGAGGGCCAATCACGAAGGAAGAGGCGTGAACATACAAAGCTACGCCTTTTCATTTTATTTCATTTTTATTATATTAAGAGCCTCTCGTGGGAGGCCGTTAGGGCAAGAAAAGCTGCCAGGGGTTACAGCTTGAACGTTCAATGAAGTATGACAAACATAAACCGGCAATGTTTAGATTAGCAGCCATATTTGTTTTTAAATAAAAATCCGTTGCAATTCTGGAACACACACACACAAAAAAAAAAGAAAATAAAGGATATTCGAGTAAAAGGAAATGTTATTCTTAATCGTGACTGAGTTTAGAAAGTCAACACGCCAAAGATTGCAGTTACGTGGCATTTTCTGGACGTTTGATTGGTCCGGCAGGCCTCCAACCTCCCTTTCGGTCCATCTCTAGTAAGGGACGGGAGTCCGGTTGCCTACGCCTCGGCACCTTGGCCTCCGCGTATTACCGACGTTCCATGAAGCCGATCGTTGTAACTTCTTGTTTTCGGTTATAAGCGCTCACGCTGCGACCTCCTCGGCTTGAACCGTTTTTATGTGGTTTTGCTTTTGTTTCGAGTTCGTGTTTTGTTGTTTCTATTTCTTTTTTCTTTTTTTCTTATTTTATTTCGACAGCTGCACTGTTCACATCTGTTATGTCAGGCTACCCGGCGAACGCAATTTCAGCCGTTATTCCTCATTAGGCCTCCCTTTGCGAGAGTATGGGGCTCTTGTTATGTTATTTACTGAATTCACTCAGTAGGTGTAGGGAACGGCAAAAAGGAAAAGGGGGGGGGGGGGGGGGGGGGCAGGGCCCCGGCAGGCTGTGCAATTACCACGGTGGCAGCAACGTGCCACTGTGGTAATTGCGGAGGATTATGTTCGTGGTACGAATTTCTGTAGTGGCCGCGGCGCAGGTGATTGGATATGCACCGCGATGACATTGATTCGTTCAAGGTGACCAATGATTAAGGGCCCTTGACTCACTCGCGTTCGAATCGCGTACTCCGCGTTTTTGTCGAGTTATGGGGGCGCTTTATCCTTGGACACATTGCGACCTTAGCAAGAGAGATTGCCGAAGGGGGGACGCTTCGTTTTCTGGAAGTGACTGGCTGTCACGGAGAGATCTTCTCGGGAGAACGTGGCTTTACCTCACGGCAGTTGCCATCTTCTCGATTCGCGTTGAGTCAGTCAGAGCACGAATTCCACCGGGACGCTTACGCAGGCCCCGTTCCTAATCTGTAGCCCCGCTCTGGCCTTCCGGAGGTGACATGTTGTACATCTAACACTAGGGCCTTGTTTTTCATAACGGGTTGCACCGGCGGTTGTGTCGGCCCGCATTCGCAACGTGATATTACAGTACGGTGCCTCACACCCGTCTCCGACTGGTGTTTACCGCGTCCTAAAAAGGAGTTCCACCTGGTGGCGTAATAAAAGTGATCATGTTGTCGCCTGCCGCGATCCTGGATCTGTCACAGCAGCAGCGGTGGTGGATGTGACAGACGCCCGTTTTGCTGGGGGTTTAGAATTTCTACGTGAAACCGCCAACATCGCGACATCCGGCAGCATGAAACTCCGGCTTCGTCATTTGTCACCACTTGGAGACCACTTTTGACGGGGTTTACGAGGGTTGATCGAACGCTATTTCATCGCAACACGTTTTAGAGAACGGGCACGTTTTATCGAAGCTCGGCTTAGAGAAAACGGAGCCTCAGTTTAAAGAAACGATGTTCATTGAAAAGAAGACGCTGTTTCAAAGAGGCTTTCCTATTTCGCGCGTGTACGTATTACTGGAGCGCGTGTGAACTCACCCGCCCCAGAGCCATGTATACGTAGGGAGTGTGGTCAATGGGAGGAACGGGCAGAGCCAGGGCGTGCACGAGACGGAGATAGAGGGCTTGGCATAATCTCTTGGCCAACCAGAAGCCGAAAAGAATCCCGTAGCGGTGGTAGCGAGAAACAGTTTTAATAAGAGAGTAAGAGTTAAAGGTATGTAACTCTTTATGGGTGAAAATATTGTGCACGTGATATTTTGATCGTGATCATGCAAAAATGTGTAAGAAACGAGCGTGCCAGCTCGAACTCTGTTTTGCTCGGAGAGAGTGTTATCGCTCGGACGGCAGGTTCCCGGCCCTCGACAGCTGGCGTACGGATTATGTCGATCGTTCCGCTAGTCGGGCTCTTCCACCATGATTTTGGCTGACCGTGATTGAAACATCACGGGCACCATATTTTCAGTCATTGAGAGTTACTCCAGCGCACTAATTAATTTAATTTCTCGCTACCACCGTCAAGATATTATTTTGGACTTCTGGTTGGCCAAATTCGAGTTTGTGAAAACGCCCTGGAACACGCCCAGTCCGCTTTGGGCCAATGGCGCCTCGTCATTTGATTCCTTTTTTTCTCCAATGAATGACTACACCCTGTCTATATACGGCTCCTTCTTATCGGTTCACCCCTTCTCGATCATTCGACATTATGTGAACAGGTCAACAGACCCCTTATAAAAGTGCGCGCCATTGTCTGTACGTCATTGATTGGCAAGGACTCTGAACATGTAATGAACTCGACGATTTCGTCAGCTTTCGGTGAAGACTCGGTTCCGATCACACGTTTCGTCCTCCAAATGGCTACCATCAGTGTTGCTCGATGCACTTTTGGAAGAGAGGGTCTTTTGTACACGTAATGTCTAGGTTTTCATTGAATAACAAGTCGCAAGGAATTGTAACGGTCAAGTTAATAGAAGGCAGCGTAAAAAAAAAAGAAGTTGAATTTAGTGAGAACGTTGATGAATAATATTAATTACGCTCCAATTCGGGTTTTCCCGTTAAATCCAGAGGGGAAATTGAGTTGGTGTAATTTATGTCTTCCCGCTAAGTTTAACGGGAATATTTAACTGACTTCGAACAATACGATCCAATTTAGGTTTCCGCGCTAAATGTAGTGGCTGAAAGGCTTCCCGCTAAATTTGAAAGGAACTTAATATTTTTTACCGGTCGTTTCGCGATGCGTTTTCGATGGGGAAGGGAGCTCATTAGGGAGTTCTCGTAAGATCACTTCCTCCGTCCCTTAACGCTCTCCGAAACTCGCCAGGAGCTCGTATTCTCTGCAGGCAAAGCTATCGGCGCGCACGCGCCGTAGTGGCGTCTTCGTTGCGGGCAGCCTAGCCGGGAGTGGGAAAGGCGTTCTACGAAAACTCCCCATTAGAACGCAGAAGCGACGGAAAAGCGAGACCAAAAATGGCCGGCCAAGTTCGTAACCGGTTCGAACGGTTGGGGACACGGTTTACGTATTCAAATGAAGGCGTGCACCCGCCGTACGACGTACGTGCGGATCGGACATCGCGTCAGTCCCCAGTCGTCATTACTCACACCGAGAACTGGCCGGCATTCCTGCCGTTTTTTCTTTCTTTTTTCTTGTTTCTCTATTGCCACCAACCACCGCGCATTGCGGAGCTTAGGCCTTTTCCGGGTGGTGTATAATCGTGCCGGTTCCTATCATATTTTGGTTCGGGTCTGCTGCCCGTCCCAGAGCCACTAAATGGTCGGCGCTTGGAGTATCGGCACTCCATTTCCCGATTTCCTTGTGGGCGCGGCCATCTTGGTACTCAGTGGAGTGCGGGGCAAAATGGACCCTTATGAAAAGTGCATCGAGCAACATTGGCGGTCCTTTATTTCGTGGGCACCAACGTTACTAAAACACTCAGTTGGGAAACTGCCATAGAGACTGCCTTCAAAAAGTGTCTCCGATCTGTCCTCCAGCATCGAGCTAATGACGAACACAACGCCACCACTTTTCCCGCAGCGGCCATTCGAGGAACCGCACGTCACTTCTATTTTGGCTTTAATCGGCCATTCCGGGGCCAGAACAGATACTGTGGAAGAGGTTACAAGAACGCCACCCCCGTCTCCCCGGCAGACGCGCCGCGTCTAGCTACCGAAGTTAAAATGCACCTAGGTGGGGACGCGCCACCTGAAAGCATCGCTGATTCATGGTTGTATGAAAACAATATTTATTGTACCGCAATACCTTGCAAACTAAAGATTTTAGAAACATCACGCGCCCTCCATTTTGTACTAAACTCCAATAAATTTCATACAAAAAGAGTCTTTTCCGTTTGTTTTTTCGCAAAAAAAAAAAGGCTTTCTAAAAGCTCAAGGTGACCACAGTACAGACAAATGACAAATAGTGGCGCTGTTGTCGCATTTAGCTCGGTCTCGGTGGACGCCAGCGGCCCAGGTTTCGACGGCGAGTTTCCCAACTGAGTGTTTTAGTAACGTTGGTGGGCACAAAGCGCGTGGCTAATAGATGGCGCGCACGTTTGAAAAGGGTCTATGGGAGATCGTGAAAATTCGAAACTGCGGCTTCCTCAGCTTTAGGTATACGATGTCAGTATACGTTCAGGTAATAATGTTTCTTTGTTTTTCTTTTTTTTTTTTTCTCTCCCTCGGACTGTTTCAACATTTCAGGATGACGGAAAAGCGTTTCGTGCCATCTTAGGGCAAAAGACTCGAATAAATGGCAACAATGATTTTCAACAAAAAAGCGTCAAGCGTTGTATACCCACAAGCAGGCACGTAGCCAGGGGGGGAGGGCATGGGGCTCGGGCTCCCTTCGAAAACTTCCATTTTGTTGGGACCTCCTCTCCACCCTCTCCCTCATACAGCATTTTGTTATGGCGCCCCCCCCCCCCCCCCCCCCGAAACAAAATCCTGGCTACGTGCCTGCCCACAAGCTCAACGTATAGGTGGTGGCTCTAGCCCAGCCCTTGGGGCCTTGTGAGGTCAGTTGTGAGAATCGGAATATAGTGGTCGTTTTTCGACTTAAATCACGCTTTGTTTTTTTTATTTTTTTTGTAGGCGCGGCTGAATTGCGAGTGCAGTCGGACTTCGTGACACGGACCCTTCCAATAATCGCTTTCTGCTCGCCGCCATCTTTGTCCCCTGGGCTGTGCGAGCCCGTTCTGAGCATGCACAGTAGATTTCTCCCGCGAAATATCAGACGCCGCGCACGCGCGCACAGTCGAGTGAATTGTTTTTCGCGTGACTAATCAGCGCTGAATGAGAGGTTGTTGTTTTTTTATTGGTCTTTACAACTTTGTCTCAAAAAATCCGCGAAATCTACATTATTGCGATCTCTGCAGGTAGGTTATACGGCCAGAAGACCTGATATAGGGGTTTAATCGTCACGATAAGTCGGCTAATTAACTAGGACTTGTTAACTACGTTTTATTTTCGTGAAAGTAAACATAAGGTTCCACATTAGAAGCTTGCTCAGAGTCGTTAAAAATCCCTAAACCTGAGAGTTTTTTCTTAGAAAACTTTGGGAGCACCTGGCAACCGCAGTGGTGCGATACCGCTCGTGCAAAAGGCACGAGCCGTATCGCGGAAGACCTCGAACCAGCTTCCAACGCGCTTCGAGGTCTTCCAAACCTTAATGACTTACTGGTTCTCGATGACGCTCAGCATGTTTGTAGTTGCCATCATATGTTTAACTTAACTAATTAAAAAGTTAATGCAGCAATTCATAGCTAAATATCTGACTTACTTGCGACCATAAGTCCTCTACGTTATGTCCTCCTGGTCGTATAAGTGAACTGCGTAGACCGCATTAGCGTAGCTTTCTGGGCTTGCTTACTAAAAAAGACCCTGTATAATAGTGCCGGCTTTGGCACCAGAGAAAAGTTCACTGGAAAAAAGCTCAACGGAGAAATGCTCACCGGAGATTAGGTCATCCTGAAACTGTCTGATGCGGAAAGAGGCTCACCGACCTTATATGGGATCGGGAGAAAAGCTCACCCACGAATTTGTGAATGGAGCGTTTAAGCAGCTGAAAGCATTCAGTCATCTGAAGTATGTTTGGATGCCATACGTGAAGGTGGTTCTTCTGTAGATCACTATCGGATAACGTTATTAAGTCTCCTTGATGCCCAACCTGGGGGGTACGGCGGTATGTCTGTGGAACGGTAATTAAAAGAATAGTGTGAGTAAAATATAACCAGCCTGCAATGGGCTGCAGCATGGGTTGCTCCCAGATTTTTATACTATATTGAAATAAGTTTCATAAAGTGGCACGGACTGCATAAGCCCTGCCAAATCTTCAGATTGCCGCCATTTGTGTAAGAAGGTAAACATAAAATTTCAAATCCGTTCTAGTTTAAAAAAAAGTTTATATCGCCCTTATTGCAATTACGTGAGAATTAAATAGGGCAACAGTAGCGCGAAAACGGCAGGCATGAAAGTGGAGCAGTAGAGCACCCTGCTGTGAAATGTATATCTTCAGTGTGAGAGGTGCCAGTAGATATAGTTGCACTGCAGTCATATGCAGCCTAAGAAAGACAGAGCGAGGGGGAAAAGGGAGGAAACTAGGAAAGCTTAAGTGGAGAGGAGCGACATCCATTTCACAACGGCGTTTCTCGTAAGAACCTCTTTTCTCTCTCGCACAGTATTTCCTAGGTTGTATCTCACCATAGCTATCAAAATTTATAAGACCTCCTTGCAGAAACGTTGAATTCAAGGTGAGCTTATCTCCTTGTCTGTCAAATGGCGGTTCAGCTTTTCTCCGGACCCGCCAAAACATGGGTGAGCTTTTTTTCGGTGAGCTTTTCTCCGGTGACCTTTTTCTCCAGTTCACCTTTCCTCTAGGATTCGCCGACCGGTTTCTATCACTTTTTAGCTCGCCTGTCCTCCTGCCCCTTGGAACCATGGCGGTTGAGTCATAATTAGGATACGGTCGTCGTTTTCCTGTTTAAGTCACGTTTTCTGTTGTTCTCTGTAAGCACGGCTGAACCTTGAATGTATACCAGGACTAAGGTCATTGCGATTGTGATTGCGATTGCTCCTCGATGCTTTTCCAGGTACAGTGACTTTGAGTATTCCTTCGTGTACGTGTTCAGGCGCCCGGAGAGCCCGGGCGCTTGAATATAAATTGAGAGACTATGTTACAGTTTGGGTTCGTTGCTATGTATTCATTTATTTTTCTTTCCTCGTTTGGGTGCAAGAACTGGTTAGCGAACTGCTGGCAGCGGTCGTACACTTCCATTTGTTTGGACAACGGGGGCGCTGTCTTCTGGTTTAGATGGGTTACAAACTAAAGTCAATAAATAACCGCGTCGTTTACATTTCGTTTATTCATTTGCGAAAGAAAGCTCGAACGACTCTGATGCAACACACCCTTTTCAAAAGTGCGGGCAATCTATAGTGAGAGGCAGGTTAAGAGTTCAGGGTAAGCTCCTCCCACCCCTTTCCCCTTTGGCGAAGCGAACGCTGGAGAGGAGGCGACCTCCTCTCCAGCATCCGCTCCGCTGAAGTGGAAAGGGAAGGGAGGAGTTTCCCCCGAATTCTTAGCCTGTAACCGACTATGGTTGCCGCTGCGCCATTTAGCTGAGTCCGGCAAAGTTCGGCAAAGTACTCTGAGCACGTATTGAACACCAGGGATGCAACAGCGTTCGCCGTAAATTCAGCCGTGCGAGAGCAATCAATTATTCGAGCAGATGGGAACAGCCAACTGAAAGTTAATGCATCTGTAAACTCCCGGGGTGTTACATGTAGCACACGGTGCAGTCGTACGTACGAGGCGCGTGGCTAAGCAGCCTTTGAGAGAAAATATCGGGGAAGCGCTGAACTCAGCTATATATCAGGATGCCGTGACTTCGAGCACTTTATGAACGAGTGCCTTCGACCACTCGCTTAGAACGTTTGCATTGCGCGTACACGCAGCTGCTGCATGGGCGTCTGTGCGCGGCCAAAAGAAAAAAAAAAAGAAAAAAAAAACATGAAGCTTGAAATTGTTTAAGGAGTTTGAGGTAAATCCGCGAACCGAACATGTATCCTTGGATTTACACTCATCAAGACCTCCCAAAACGCCGTGCTTATCCAAAAAGGGGTAAGCACGACGAATCAGCATTCCACTTTGTGGAGCTGAGTGTTGACGGATGCCCATTGCCATCTGGTGAGGTAGGCGGGAAGTTCTTCGCGAACAGCTCGTTTTCAGTTGGACGCACACTAGGGGGAAATGAATCTGTGGATCAGTGACCTTGAGGACCCTTCCAAAGCCATACTTTAAACAGAAAACGAGTCATGTAGTTTGGGTGGTGGAGCGCATAGCTAGGTGGCTACACTACGGAAACGAAAGAGGAACATAGAAGTCAGTTGAGGACAACGCGCTCCTCGGTATTGTCTTCTATGTTCCCCTTTAGTTTTCGTAGTTTTGGTTGGTGTATGTATAAATTGGTTGGTGACAGAGATCTGCAGGTTACTAAATAGAGTAACTGAATAATACCGTTACTCGTTATTCACCCAAAAAATAGCTAGTGCGTCATGGTGCGATTCAAAAGGAACGCGTTACACCAGCTTGAAAATAAAATAACGCGTTATTTTCTCGTTACTCCGAATGTGTCGGCCATGCCGACACTCCACGTGCACATCTATTTATGTTATATCTAGGGTTTTCTGATCGTGCAAATTATATGCGCGAGCCGGGGTGAAAAATACGTTGGGTACTTGTGTTGTAGGCGTTTCCCCCCAGAAGTAATTAAACACCTTTACTCGTTGCCTCATCAGAAAGTAACAAGAATACGTGACTCATTCCTTCTCTTAGAAATTGACTACTAGTAGATCGAATTACTTCGTTAACGAAAAAAGTAACTGAGTTCAAATAACGCATTACGTACTATACCCGTTTTCACCTCAAGAACCATAGTAAAAAAAAGTCCGGTTTCTTCCGGAGCATTACTGATTTCCACCTTTATGTAGAGAATTAAGATATAGGTAGGTGAATCATAGATTAGATACATACTGTCTTATCAAGACATACAAGTTCCAAACGCCAAAAGCATCGCTTTTTCCTTCGATAACACAATCTCGTAAGAACTACTTCGCGCCGCGTATGAACAATGTGCAAAACTTGCTTTTTTTTTTTTTAGATGAAAACAGGTATAGTCTTGGTTAATGGGGAAGGACAGAGTTTATCTGACCATCACAAACAAGGCACGTCCTCCTTCCAGCTCGGTGTCATCCAGACCAGACGTCGCGGTTATGGAGCACCGTCCTTCTCACGAGTCGTCGTGGTCGGAGGAACAGAAAACAACAACCATAGAGTGCTGCGCCCTGTTGCTGGAGCCTTCGATTCGTGTAGGGAGCATAAAAATATTAAAAAAAAAAGCAGCTCTGGGCGAGGTTCTTCTCTTCTGGGCAGTCAAGGAGCGTTCAAGACCATCGCCCCCCTAGCCAACTTTACGACTCCAAACGACTTTTCATTTTCCGACGTCCCCCTGCAGTCGTTGTTGTTTTCGAAGGGGGGGGGGGGGGGGGAAACGCTTCCTACCCATACTGGTCCTCACTCGTCGACGACGACGTCTGCCGGATGCGATCTTATCACTCCAAATTTGCCTGCACGTGTGTTTTTGTGAGTATTTTGTTTGTTCTTCGAATTTTCTTTCGCCCGCGGAGAAGACATACCGAGACACACAAGGCCATCGCGTTGTTAAAACGTTAGGTCCCCCCTTGTTTTGTTTTTGTTTTTTTTTTTGCTGTTCTGTTACGTTTTAAAGCGAACGCTCCTCGGCTTTTTTTTTTCTTCTTGCGTCCTGTTTGTTGTCACTTGTGGCAAGTTGGGTCCTCTGCGACATTAGTGGGACCCTAGCGTCCCTAGGTGGTGTGCGTGGGAGCATTGCTCTGAAGAGGATTGCGTTGACGTGCCTTGGTTAGCTCGCTCTTTTTTGTTTTGTCTTGTATTCTTGCTTCTTTGGCACTTGCTAAGTGTGTTTTGGTGCGCATTACCGAAAAACGCATCATGTATTTTTTTTTTTTTTTGGGGGGGGGGCTTCTTTTTTTAAATATTGCACTTCTCGTTCCTCGGTCAAGTGGAACACAGTCCTCGAACTTCGATGGCAGGGCTGGCAGTCTCACCGAAGGATCGCTTCGAGTCTGGGGGGTGCGCATTTGTGTGTGCGGCTTGCTGGCCTTTGGGGGTGCGGCCGTAAAGTGTGCACACACAAAAAATATAGGAAGCTAAAAGATGCCCCACGCTCATTGGAGGCTGTTTCCTCAAATTTCGGGGAAGAAGCTACTGCTTCAGGCATTCCAAGAATCCTGGGCTTGTGGCGCGGGAGAATAGATAATGATGTTTTTTGTTTCTTTTTCTCTATTTGAAGGTTTTTTTTTTAGATCTTTGTATTCATGATAAAGAGATATTGGCCGCTTTCTGCGGGCTTTGTTCGACAAATGTTTCGTTTCTCATAAAAAAAAAAAAAAACGGAAGTGACGGAACTGACGATATCGCGTCTGACTGATTGGCTAGAGGATCAAATGACGAAAGAGGGAACTTTTGTCGTTCGAGCCTTTAACCAATCAGGCGCCATATCGCCAATTTCGTTACTTCCGTTTCTTTTTAGGAGAAACAAAACATTTGTCGAACATAGCCACCCAGGTTTCCTGGAAGCTATTAGATCAAGAGCCGGCGACCTTCGCGGGCCAAATGTGGCCTGAGGCAGTCTCTGCATGGTGAATACGTTGTATTCGAAGAAAACATCTGATTGTTGTTGGATCTGGAATCAACTCAAACAAGTACGAATAAAAAAAATACTTTAGCTTTACAAAAAACAAAGCAGATTATACATTCGTGCCTGGACAACGTTCGTCGATCTGCCTTAAGGCGCGTTCACACAGGTGATTTGCAGTAATCGCGCGATAATTTTCATCGCAAACTCAAACAAGTACGAATAAAAAAAATACTTTAGCTTTACAAAAAACAAAGCAGATTATACATTCGTGCCTGGACAACTTTCGTCGATCTGCCTTAAGGCGCGTTCACACAGGTGATTTGCAGTAATCGCGCGGATAATTTTCATCGCAAAAGCGACCGTCACGGAAAAAAAGCGACGCGTTTTGAGTAGTTGCTAGCTGACCCGAAGGTTTGCGGTTCGATTTGGTCGCGGAGCGGCTGAGCGAATCAGCGGCGTTCGGAGCGATAGTTTTCGAGAAGCAACTCGCTCATCGCGAGCGCAGGTGTGACCATCTGATTTTTTTGCGATGCGATCTAGTCGCATCGCGCGAGTGCGTTCCACCGGCGATGCGATCTAGTCGCACGATAACTTCCATCGCAAAAGCGGTTTTTGAGAAACGACTCGCCAACGAAGGCGTTGGACTCGCTCATCGCGCACGCCGGTGTGACCATCCAATTTTTTTGCGATGCGATTGAGTCGCATCGCGCGACTGCTTACATCGCCGGTGGGGATGCGCCTTTAGAGGTATGGCGACACTGGTGTGAACGCTGTAGCCGAGCAATTTAGCGGTGCAATAAGCCAGTGCTAACCTGCGGTATTTAACGTACAGTCGGGGACAAAATTTCCCAGGACGCGCGAGCTGCGACTGAAACGCATTGCTCTGCCACCTGCCGGCGGGATGCCTGGTTTCGAGATCACACAAAAGCGCATGCGCGTCCTACTGTGCCTGCAAACATGTGCGTTTTTCCACTCTTCTGCGTCGCGGCCCCTAACTCGGAATCGGGCGTGTGGCACCGCCTCGGTGATAGCGCTTACTGACATGGCGCCTATAAAGAAAGGAGTCACGGCAGCTCAACTGAGCGATAAACTCAACTGGTTATAAAGCAAGGTGCACTGACACAGCGAAATTCGGTGCAATGCCGCAGGCGGTATCTCCAGTTTCGGAATCTGTAGCAGACGCTCGTCAGTCACAAGCGCTATCTCCGAGGCGGTACCACGCGCCCGATTCTGAGTTAGGGGCTGAGCCGCAGAAGAGCGGGAAAACACACATGTTTGCGGGCACAGTAGGACGCGCATGCGCTTTTGTGTGATCTCGAAACCAGGCAACCCGCCGGCAGATGGCAGAGCAATGCGTTTCAGTCACAGCTCGCGCGTCCTGGAGACTTTTGTCCCCGACTGTACATCACGCGGTACGGGTGCACGTCGCTACGATACACATCCAGATCGAAGCTGGTGGCTGTGGGGTTAGGAACCGAGGACCCCTGGGTACTGCTGCGAGAGCCTTCGCTCCACCTGCTCCGAGCCGCGTTGCGCTAACACAGTCGGCCACCGCCCCCCCCCCCCCCCTCCCCTTTATGCTGCCAAACTGGCCGTGTGTAGTACATCAGATGTGGGCGGACATTTTCATGAGAAACACCAACTGCTGATCCTTCGAAGCTAGCAATATTTCAATACTTTTTAAAGCTTCTTTTTTGCTTCTGAAACATATTTTAGTGACAGGTAGTCGACTGCTATCTTATTGTGGAGAGAATAAATGCTTTGCTTCCAATAGTCAAGTATGTAATACTGATAACACCAATCTGTGTTTTTCTTCTTTTTTTGGCAAACGACACTTGGCGCCGGCACCGTTGTCATGAATGAATGGATATATAGATACCACTGAACACTTGGAATCGGGTAGCAACTTGCGCCTCTTATTTGTCAGGCGTTGTCGCCTACTCCTAGTAAAAGCCCATAACAAACTGTACATTTTTAAGAAAGTATTTTAAAGCAAACGCAGATCATTCAGGGCGAGACAGGTGTCACGACAGAGGGGTGACATTTGCTTTAGTAGTAACTCAGCTTCACTCCCACGCTCCCAGATGGAAGTAACCAAGAATCATTGAGTTCGGTGTTGTATACGCCCTTAGCAAGTATTTAATTAGCGTGTCTATTTTCACACACGTGCGCAACATTCTCTAAGACGTTCAACATTTTTAACACTCCTGGACTACAGCGAACTCTATTGGCGATTTTAATCAGGAGTTTTTGAACCTTCTTTCACAAGTTCGTGTCTTTTTTTTCTTTTTTTTTTTGTTCCGTCAGGTGATGCGAATATTTGACCGGCTCGAAAAAGCTGGCGAGTGCACCTGCCGCGACAGCTTGGCGTTTTAGCCACCAGGTGCTGTAGATTTTGCTAGAACGTCGCCGAAGGTGCGATTTCTCATTTAGATCGAGGTGCTCTCGCTACACCAGCATTTACGCGGCCAAACGATATGCGATAACTATCAGCGGTTACCTGCAACCTTCGCAGCGTGTTCTGAAAGCGATGGACGCCTGTGCACTTTGCTGCAGTGCACCGCTTGCACGAAATGCCATGGAGGTTTTCGGCAAAGGGCAAAGATATCAGTATGAGCTCCGGTGCCATAAAGTGCCCGGATGTCTCGGACCAATGTGAAGTTTTAAGCTGATTGTTTTTGCATTCCGGTAACAATACGCGATACTGCGCCTCCGTGGATTTGTTCTGGCTTTCGGGCAAACGATTATTGTGGGCACTATCGTTGGAACTGTGTTAGCTTGGCTTATTGCTGCGTTGGCTAGCTGAGATTCCTACGATTTATTTTTAGGTCTACTGCTATGGCGCTGTTTGATGGTTGCAAAATATATATTAGATATTTTACCGGCATATCTAAAACTTTTGCTTCAGTTCGGCCATATGTAGTCAAATCATATCAACATCGAATGCTAGACCGTTTGTTTCAGTTTCAACTTGTCTCAACACATTACACAACCGTCATACACTGAAGCTTTTATTTCAGTGTCAGGAGGTACCATCACATCAACACCATACACCGAACCTTTGTTTACTTTCAGAATATGCCAACACGTCTCATCAACATCAAACGCTGATACTTTCGTTTCAGTTTTAGGATATGTCATCGCATCAACCTTATAAACTACAAGTTTTGTTTCCGCTTCAGGATATGTTATCCGAAAAGAACGCTTGCACGGGTATCGGCGAAATCAATCTTCTTAGGATTCACTAAAAGTGCGCGCTGCATGCATTCCACCTCACCGTAACGTCATCATAGTGCAGCAGACACAATCTACTAGAAGCCACTGGTAGAAAAAAAAGGGCCGACTGCCGGGGTGATTTCTCATCGAGCACGTCACCACCACGCGCGATCACACCGCCGCAGTTGGGGCAGCGGTCCTTGCGTATCCCACGCGCGCTGCTGTTGCCGCCTGGCCATCGGCGGATTGAGGCAAACTGTGCATCGACGAGAAAAGGGAGGGGGTAGCAGCAGCAGCAGCAGCTGCTGTCTTCCTCCTCCTCACGACGCATTCCATGACTGCAGCTTGAAGAGCGTGCTCTAGCCGCCGCCGCTGCACGACGACCGAGCAAACTGGTTTGGTCCGCCGAGGCAGCAAGGGGACTCCAAGGGCCCCCTTCTTCTTCTTGGTCCGATGCGGCCCGTCCCGACGGACGCCAACGCTGCTTCTCGTTCAGAGGGTTTGCTCCTGGAAGGGGGGGAACCTTCCAAGAGGACCCCCAAATTGAATTGTTGCGCACCAAACCTACAGGTGGCCCCCTATCCGCTCGTCGCTGCACGGGCGTAGCAGGGGATGGTGGGGTCGGGCACCAGGGTGAGATAGCGCCCACCCAGAGTTATTGCTCCCCTCTCTGACAACGGGACGGTTAGACGTGGGTGCGGAAATCCGTGCCACGTTGTTTCGTCCGGTCTGACACTCGGTGTCCTCAGATGGAGGGGTCGGTTAGCAACAAAATGGCTAATTGGGCTAGTTGGTTGATATTCATTCAGATGGAAGCGCCTCAGAAAAACGGAGACGAGGAAGACAAGACGGCGCAGAGTCAGTGGTCAGTGTTTTGTTGTCTGGTGTCGCATTCGATCCGATGAGACAGCATAGGCAGTTTTAGTGGGTCGTTTCGACAACTCCGATAACGATACCCGATATTCTGCCGGAGCTTTACAACATGCACCGTTTCGATATCAGGCATCATTAGAAAATTTTACTAGGTCGTATTTCGATACCTCCGATAACGATACCCAATCACAATACAAAAAGGCATCGGCGTATTGCCGTGTATGGCTATTGCAGTTATGATCTACTTAAAAAAACCTGGTATCGGTGTTATCGGAATGATGGACTAAAACTCCCTAATGGCTGGAGGAGCTAGCGTACAACGACCGTACGGTGGCGATATTAAACAGTATTAGTGAACAGTAGGCGAGAGCCTTACATCCGCGAGAAAATTGCGAGTCGGGAGTGTGAGTCTTGCGGGCGTTGCGGCCTCTGGCTAGGAAACTATCGAGAGATTTCGGGCCCGACGAGAGCAAAAGTTCAAGATGGCGGTTACCGTGATAGGCAGCGTGGGCGACGTAGTGTTCCCGTTGGCTTCACAATCACCTATAACCCGGATCTCTCGCGTAAAGTTCAGCCCTGTAATCGTTCCCGGCACATCTCAGAGTCGAGCAAGATTGCCGCACGGAACTTGCAGAAGTGCAGGGCTAAACGTGCTCAGCCCGCTTTGCGCGTGAGCGCCGAGGTCCGCTTATCGCGCATTTGGTTGCCGACGACAGGACGATTTGAGAAAAATGCGTCCCGCATTGGAAACCAGTAGATCATAGATTACTTCCCACGATGGCATTGATAAAAGGGGCCGATCCCACGCGGCGACTGACGGAGGCACCGCGGTCGAATTTCGCTCGTACTGTCGTACCCGTAGCCTCCGTACCCCGCAAAATAGTACGGTTGGCCGCCTATACGGGCGCCAGTTTGTCTGCTTCTTTCACAGGGGTGTGGTGACGTCAGAATGCCGAGCCCTGATTGGTTCTGAAAGAAGGATAGTGGGTAGACATCGAGGCCGCTTGCTTTGAGGTCTACCCACTATTCTTCAATCAGAGCTAATCAGAGCTCGGCGTCTTTCTGACGTCACCGCAACTCCTGCGCAGAAAAGAAAACGACTTTCTCTCCGCATAAGCTGCTTCAGATTCACTTAGTTTGACTTTGATGCAATACAATTGAAGATATTTTTATTTACATTATTCATTTTGGGAAGCCTCTGGGTCGCTAGAAGCACGAGGGATTTCAGCCGCAAAAAGCGTTCGAAAGATCCACTGGGCAACACTTGCGGAGGGGACAACCGAAATTGGTCTGAGCAGGTGGTTTTTAGCGTAGGACATATCATTGTGTATTGTGTACGCAAGAGCAAGCAACGCTATCGGCGAGGAGGTCGAAGCGTAATGGGCACTTTCTTCGGCTTGTTTACACGCAGCTCGGTGTTACCCAACACACAGGGCCGTGTGCACCGGATGTTTTACGTGACCCAACTCGATCGAGTGCGTGGCACGAATTAGACACGAGTGTTGCGCAAGCGTTCGGTTGGGACTCCTGTTTCATCGGTGCTCACACTGATTCAACACGATCGGAACTCTGATGCAGCGTTCGGCGGGAGCCGAACGCCGCGGCAGTAACAAACAAGTCATTCTCATTTGTTGTGCCCAGAGCTGCGGCGAACCATTCTAGTCACTGGTAGATTGAAAACGGCGGGACGTGTCTTCCGGCTTCTGCCGTGCTCTGGCTGAACGCGTGCGCTCAAGGTGCACGGGTCGTCGAAGCATGGTCGAAGGCAGGAAGCACGTACTATATACACAGGTGGGACAACTGAAGATCCTCCTAGCCGCCCTTACCTTGTCCTTATAGACTCGTGGCTGTTCTGATCTCCCGTCAAATGCCGAACATGTCTGCTACCGTTCCAGTAGGAGCTCCCATCGTCTAGGGAAAGAAGAAAGCCCTGAGCGTGGGCTCATTTTACGTTCAGATCTGAAGGCTCATTTCATAGCTGTATGCGAATGTCTCGAAAGATGCATAGTTGGCGCTTATCCGGATCAGCCTGCCTGTGCAGAGCGCAAGTTCGTTTGCCTCTTGCACAGGGGTTGTGACGATGTCATAACGCCGAGCTCTTATTGGCTGATGGAAATAATAAAAAAATAGTGGGTAGACCTCGAGGCATCAAACACCGAGGTCCATACCCACTATACTTTCAATCGAAGCCAATCAGAGCTCGGCGTCGTTCTGACGTCAGCGCTGCTCCTGTGCAAGTTGCAGACGACTAGCTTTCCGCATTGACAGCTAGGTGCTCGTTGACGCGATCACGGCCTCTGCCCGTACTCACGCGTAGGAAGCTGGGGGTGGATGAAAGGCACTTGACTGGCCTGCCGAACGAGTAGCCTCCACCGCCATCTTAGCGGCAGACGAACCGTAAGAGAGGGTAAAATGCGTAGTGTACAGGATACAACTAAGGGGTCATAATATACTTTAGATTACGGAAACACCTTTCACGTTAAAACTAATTTTAGCTCCATAATAAATAACCAAGGTTTACCAGAATACCTATGATTTCACAGTTCAAGAATACATATACAATGCCAATTTATCGCAGGATGATGGTCCTCCTTTAGTGCCGTGTCTGTGTTGTTATTTATGAAGATATAGCTCTCAATAACTACTCGTCCGGAGACGCGACTTTCGCTCCTTAATGCGAACGCTTTCGTCAGAATGTTCCAAATGTCCACAGAGCGACGCCCTTCGGCATAATAACGCTGGAAGGTCCCTTCCTTCGACTGCTGTGCGCGCATCACTGCGCTGCTCTCTATTTTTACGCTACAAAATCAGTCCAGAAACGTTTCTATCACATCTCGAATCTCATACCGGAACTCAACACTGAACTGGAACGAGTGCCTGTGTGCTACGACCATCGTAAAAAAAAAGGAGCCGCGTAATGGTTTGGTACGGACAAGGATGTGTTGAGGGAACTGCGGATTCGAATGAAACCGGTGTTGTTGGATATGTTACTTAACATGCGTGGCGGACTGAAAGGTGCATCTGCGTGACATTAAAATGGTGAGCATCGTAGCACTGCGAGAGAGACCGTCTCAAGCTAACTAAAGCCTCGGTCACACTGCCCGTACATCATGCAAACGACAGTGCACGCTGCAGACATGATGACAGAATTAGCTGCGGACACACACCTCGGGCATGTTCGACGCAGGTTTGCTTCAAACATATCCATTATTAGAACGTGCCTGGGAAGAGCTTTTTTTCTTTACGACCAATGGGACAAGACTGGCACACAGGGAAGGAACAGGCCTCATCCAGTATCTGCACACTGTCTCTTGCATGATGCATGCGCAGTGCGACTGTGGCTTAAGAATATAGCGGGGGCAGGCATTCTTCTTCTGGTGTCACCAGGTTGACACGACCCTTACCACTTCATTACATGTTTCTGATTTCTGTTATTTTGTACTCTTAGGCATCTCAGACAGTTATTTTTGTTTGTTCTTGTGATGAATACCTTGGCAAGGCTCCGACTGTTTTCAGAAACATTTTCGATCAATTGTTTGTACGGAGCACCCTCCTTCCTCAAACGATAAGTTAGACTGCCTGTGCGACGTTGAGGCGGCGTTTTGGTCTCCGAACAGTTGAGCGGAGGGTTTAAACAGTGGGTGGTCTCTACTCCAAGAAATCTTTACGGAGTCGCCCATGACCTTAGCTGCTGTGTGATGTCGAACATCAATTTGTTTCTTTTCTTACCGGGATTTAAATATTTCGTTTGTTGTGGGATTTCAGCGGTAGCCCCTCCTAAATTGCGCGCAGCACTTCGCTGTTGTTGACTTTCAACTGTGGTTAAACATATCTCGAATCCCGGATACAACCGGGAAATATCTGTACATTCTACTTTACACTGCGACGACTGTATCCGCTACCGCAGAGGTGCCATTTGCTAAAGCCACAGTCGTTTAAAAGCTTGTCAATACATTAGAGAAATAAGCGAATGATTATGATTCGTAAATGGACTCAAGTCCCTTTATTGGATCACCGGATTACGGGGACAAGAAGGTAGTATTCGAAAGCTATGAAACGTTCACGCCGGAATGCTTTGCTTTCAGTACATGTTGCGCTTGACTGCGCGGTGGAGGGGGGGGGGGGGGGGCCTGCAAGCGTTTTCGCTTACTCAACACCTCCAAGAAGCTAACGCTGTAGCGCTCTTCTCGTGACGTCGCAAAGGAAGGCCCTCGGGGGCGCGCGTCGAAACGCCGAAGCGAAGGCAACGCGCGGGGGTCGACCTTCGTAACGCGCTTTTGGCCACATAAGCGTGTCTTATTACCTAAGATGAAAGCTGCACATAGAAACGGGACTATGAAACATTTTATAACACGGTCAAAACATTACACCCCTAAATAATCGGTATGAAATGGCACGAGGTGCAGAAAAATGTGATTGTTTTAAGTCGAAAACATTGAGCCACGTGACCGAAGCACACCGCTCTAAGAGTGCCTGTTCGTGAACCAGAGTTATACAGCCCTCAGCTGACAGTGCGGTGCACCTACTCGCTCGCCGGACCAGTCAGCCGCCACCCTTTCATCGCCTGACTCCGCTCTCTGCGCATGAGTTCGGAGCGGGAGCGTGATCCCTTGGCAGAAGATAGAAGAATGACTGGTCCAACAAACACGTAGCTTTCACCACAGTCTGAAGCGTCACGTAGATTTCACCACTGGTGGTCCAACAAACACCACTGTCTGGAGTGTCACGTAACTTTCACCAGTGGTGGTCCAACAAACAACACTGTCTGAAGCGTGTTTCTTCCTCGTATGACATTTCCATCACATTGGTCCTACACAAACTATATGCAGACACGTTCCCTGCATTATGATGAAGCAAGCATGATTAGAACATGCTTGAGGGTTGTCTGCATGATGGTTCTGTTAGCGTGTCTGCAGTGAACTCTGTGTCTTTTATACGATGTATGGTCGTGCAGCATGTATGCGATAGATGAGCATGACCTTCGAGATTTTTCGCGGGCTGGCTGCGCTCCTCGGGCCCTTGCATGCGCCTGTAGAGAGTTTTACTCTGGGGCGCTTGGTGGCGCTCGACCGAACCGAACAATACGAAGATATTGCCGCCAATGATCATCATTACGATTATAGTCGGTCTACGGAACTTAGGAGAAGCGCAAAATGTGCTTTCCCGCCTCTCGCCGCAAGACACGGACCTTCAACGAGGAAGAAGTGAACCGAAATTTCAAGGTTCATCTTTTCAAAGCGAGAAAGTGTAGAGCAAAAGTCCGTCCTCGTAAGTGAAGCTCAAAAAGCCGTTCCCATGCACGACGGCAACATATATTTCTATACGTGTACAGCTTGCCCAAACAGCCGCAGAGGACAAAAAAACAAATCGCACTCAAGATTGCATTTTGAGCTATCATGCAGCGAAACAGCGCAATTAGGACCGGAGTAGTGAATACAAATTACGAATCGACGGAGATCGACTTACCTGTCTCTATTCTAATGATGAGAACGACGAAACATGCAAGCTTCATGCCCTATGGCTCACACTCGACAGCGTGCTTTGAGGCGATTCTGTTTCCGTTTCTGGTTTGGTTCTAAGCGCCGACTGCAGAGATTTAGAGAACTGGCTCAACTCGCTTTTTCTTCTGGGCAGCCGAGCGTCTCGAAGGCCATGGTACGAGCAGGGCCGAACAGAGGATTGGCGAGGAGATCAAACTGTAAGGGGCACTTTTTTCCCCAGCTTTGTTTTCCCACAGAGCTCAGTGTTTACCCAACACGAGGCCTCTGTACTGGATAACAAGTCCTGCGTCAACTTTCGACTAGGACTCCGGTTCAATCGGTTCTTCGCTGATCGAACAACGAGCTCCAGCCGAGCGTTGACGCAGCGTTTGGTGACTTCAGGCGATTGCTGCGTCAGAAGCAGAAACACACGATTCCCGCCGTTTCTCTCCCCACGGGTTTCGTTCTCAACTTAGTCTCTCGGGGTTCGGAACGGGTTTATCTCCTCCCCAATAGCGGGAAAAGATCCATGGATTACCCAAAGCTGGCGTTTCCTTTTGCCAGCTCACATACAGTTGTCGTTTTGTCTCACTATCGGTATCAGATCATGACTCGCACAAAAATAACTCCGAACCCCGCAGTAACCGGATAGCGGGATTAGTTACGAAGAAGGTTCCAAATCCTCCCCTCGTTGCCCTTTGATCTGCTTTAATCCGTTCCCACGGGTACAGATCCGGGCAAAGGTTTTATTTTCTTATTTCATCTATTCTTATTTTTTATTTAGGCCGAGGCACGACTGCGCGTGATTCCGTGCTGAGGAAGTAAATCGCAATGGGGTTAAGAGCCGATGCCTACCCGGAAATGTGTAGGTACGACGCAATTACGTTTCTAGAGCCACTTCTGAAACATTAATGAGGTTGTCCCCCGTGGTTTCTCCGCTCTTACCGGTCGAGTTGAATACTTCGCTTTTTTTTCTTTATGCCTCGTCGTTACCTTTCTTTATATGCGTGCGCGAAGAGGGGGGGTGGGGGGGGGGGGGGGCTGTTATCTCGTAGGCTCAAGACTAGCTGTCGCTTCAAATTAAAGCTGCGCTCCTACACGTAATGCCAGGCACCAGGCGCAGACGGAGAAAGTCCTTTCTGTGACGCTTTCGAAGAGCCAGTTTCGAGCGGATCCCCAACCGACCTAGAAGAGTCATGATCGTTTAAGTACCCAGTCTAGAAGTAATTGTTCTGTTTGTATGTTTAGACAGCCTTAGATGAGAAAGTTTTGCCAGAGCAGTACCATGCACTGTTAACCTAATGATTTTTTTTTTACGTCCATTGCGCAGTAGTGAATACACGAACGCACGCCGGTTTGACGCTGATCCAGATTGGAAGATGCCCCGAGGGTGTGGACTGAACCCAAGATTCCTGAATTTTGCGGCGGGTCTTTTCGCTCCTCGCGCTCCGAGCTAACACTCTGGGCCTCCGGCCACCAGCGAGCAATGTTGGAAGGCTTGTCAAAGGTAACTTGTCAGTAACATTTCTACTGCTAAAACGCCACGAACAAGCAAAACAAAACAAAAAAACGACGCGTTAATTTTTGTTGCTGAAGATGAATTTTTGAAATTGAATAATTCAGAGACTGCTTTTTGGTACACAGATAAGGAGGGCTGGTGTTTCTGTCTTGCCTGACTTTCTCATTAATACATTTAAAAGAGCGAGACGAACATTTTTGTACCTCAGTAGATATCGCTTAGAATCATTCCTTGACATTCATTACTTTAAAGCACGAGTTAGTTTTTCTCGCCTCGCAATGGCAGTCCCGGAAACAATTTGAGAAAAACCAGCGGCTTTCACCCCCTTGACTCGCAGTCAGAACAAGCTGCCCATATGTATCCTAACCACGCTCTGGGGTTGGCCAGGCAGAGGGTACGCGTTAAGTTCTACATAAAGACCCTCGATGTGTTCGAATTTGTTTTGCAATGCGCCAGTGCAGGGGTCCCGTTTCTCGAGCGGCCCTTGGAAGCAAATGGCAGCGCAGCAATGAAATGAGCGGCCCTTGGAAGCGAATGACGGCGGAGCACCCGCTCGTGGCATGCGTCCCAGGCAGCACAGATACGTTGGAAAAACGTCGAAAGAACGTCGATGAGGTCAGGAACCACATGTCGAAAGAACGTAGAAAGTCTGAACGTCAGGTCCCTTCGACGTAATATGGAAAGGCTAATGTCTGGAAAATAGCGTGGATTTTACGTCGACATAATGTCCCACTTAACGACCTTGGAACGACGAGTGCACGTCTGAATTGGACGGGAAGTTAATTGATAACGTTATATCAACATTGAAACAATGTCTCATTTATCGACCATAAAACGTCGAGTATACGTCTAAACTGAACGGGATGTGAATTGAGAACGTCATATTAACGATATCATAACGTCCCATTTACCGACATAAAATGTCGAGCGTACGTCTGTGATAACGTTATGTCAACGTTGAAATAAGGTCCCATTTAACGACCATAAAACACCGAGCATACGTCGAGACTGAACGGGATGTCAATTGATAACGGTCTCGATTTGGGTCAACGTGGAACAATGGAGTCAACCGGATCTGGCTTCGTTGCTCGAAGGTATGTTCGCGAAAGCATGTGTATTCGGACAGAATAGACCATTTGCTTAATCCCCCAAACGCCCCGGCCCGCACTCCAGGAATCATCGGAACGGTGTTCCACTCTAGTAATCGGTAATTTCGGCCACTTCCATGGATACACAGTCTTGGGTGTAATTCGGAGTCCCCCTAAACAAGCGTCCTGTAGTGCCCAAGGACCTGCCATATCACTTTTAAGATTTCTCGTCAATGACAGCGTTTTCGATACTGTGCATGCTGTCCACCCTTCAACCTGGCTCAGCTGCAGAAATCTCTTACATTATTATCATTCTCTTACAGCTTCAAAGACGCTGATATTAAGTTAGAAACGCTAAAAATGCTATAAACAGCCCCGCTGACTTCGAGCTAAATCCTGGTTTTTGCTGTTGTGAATTCTCAGCTTTTTAAGCCACCCCTGCTAAAACAACAAACACGAGAATGATATTATTGTAAGAGATTTCTGCAGCTCAGCCAGGTTGAAAGGTGGATTGCATGCACATTATCAAAAATGCTGACATTGATGAGAAATTTTAAAAGTGATATGACAGCACCTTGGGCTCTATAAGGCCCTTGTTCAGGGTGATCAAGATGTTCGCTCAGACATTGTTGGGACGTCTCGCGCTCAACGTTCAAAGAACTTCCCGGAGAAAACGTAGAACTGACGTCTATTAATACTGAACCGAAATTTGGATTTCGCAAAATAAGGCCGCAGAAGCGTTGAACGGGACGCTACGAACTCCAAAACATCAGTCATACATCGATATCTCAAATGGATGGCCGCACTTTTGAAAAAGAAGGGCGCGATGAAGCGAGATCTTTGACGTCACTGTCCTCCGGGAGAATTTGAGAATGAGGGGAAGCGGCCTCACTTCTCTCCCCCTCGCTTCGGTTCACCAGCTCGACGGGATGAAGCGAGGAGGAGAGGGAATGAGAATCGTGACGTGCCTTGGCTCGTCGGCTTCGTCGGCCGTGTTCAATCGCAATCTTCTTTTTCAAAAATACGGCGATCCGTTGGAGATATCGCTCTAGGAGTGATGTTTTTGGGTTTTGCAGCGTCCCGCCTATCTATCCAGCCCTGTTTTGTGAGCTCGAAATTTCAGTTCAGTATCCCTTTAAGGCCAATGACGTCAAGGTGTTGCTCAGACATTCCCAGGCAGCACAAGACGTCGAGAGGACGTCGAAATAAGGTCCTAGACGTTGGGTGACGTCGAAGTCCTTAACAAACTTTTTATCGACGGCGTTGGCACGTCCACATGAGAGGTTCCGACAATGTCAAACACGTGACGTAGTGACAACGTCATAAGCTTCACCTCGACGTCTTCAACAATAATCGACGTCTGTTGGACGTCTTGTATGAGAAGTTCTTTGAAAGTCGAGCACGAGACGTCATAACAATGTCCTGAACAAAACCTTGACGTCTTCGACATTAATCGACGTCAGTTCTACTTTTTCTCCGGGAAGTTCTTTGAACGTCGACCACGACACGTCCTAACAATGTCCTGAGCAACACCTTGACGTCATCGACATTATTCGACGTCAGTTCTACGTTTTTTTCGGGAGGTTCTTCGAACGTTGAGCGCGAGACGTCCCAGCAATGTTTGAGCAATACCTTGACGTCACTGGCAATAATAGACGTCCGTTCTACGTTTTCTCCGGAAAGTTCTTTGAACGTGGAGCACGAGACGTTCTAACAATATCCTGAACAACACATTGACGTCATCGACATTATTCGACGTCATATCTACGTTTTTTTCGGGAGGTTCGTCGAACGTTGAGTGCGAGACATCCCAACAATTCTCAGCAACACCTTGACGTCACTGGCATTAATAGACGTCAGTCCTACGTTTTCTCCGGGACGTTCTTTGAACGTGGAGCACGAAACGTACCAACAATGTGTCCTGAGCAACACCTTGACGTCATCGACATTATTCGACGTCAGCTCTACGTTGTTTCGGGAGGTCCTTTGAACGTTGAGCGCGAGACGTCCCCACAATGTCTGAGCGAACACCTTGATCACCCGGAACAAGCGCCTTAATAGAGCCCAAGGTGCTGTCGTATCACTTTTAAAATTTATCGTCAATGTCAGCATTTTTGATACTGTACATGCAATCCACCTTTCAACCTGGCTGAGCTGCAGAAATCTCTTACAATATTATTATTCTCGTGATTGTTGTTTTAGCAGGAATTGCTTAAAAAGCCGGGAATTCACAACAAAAATCTGGATTTAGCTTGGAGTCAGCGGGGCTGTTTATAGCATTTTTAGCGTTTCTAACTTAATATCAGCGACTTTGAAGCTGTACGAGAATGATAATAATGTAAGAGATTTCTGCAGCTGAGCCAGGTTGAAGGGTGGACAGCATGCACGGTATCGAAAACGCTGTCATTGACGAGAAATCTTAAAAGTGATATGACAGGTCCTTGGGTACTATAGGATGCTTGTTCAGGGTGTCTCCGATTTACACCCAAAACTGCGTAACCATGGAAGTGGCCGAAATTACCGATCACTAGGGAGCTGAAGGAACACTGTTCCCATGATTCCTAGAGCGCGGGTCGGGGCGCTTGGGGAATTTAGGAAATAGTCTATTCCGCCCGAAGTTGCATGCTTTTGTGAACATACCTTCGAGCTACGAAGCCAGATCCGGTTGACTCTATTGTTTCATGGTGACCCAGGTCGAGACCGTTATCAAATGACATCCTGTTCAGTCTCGACGTATGCTAGACGTTTTATTGTCGATAAATGAGACGTTATTTCAACGTTGACACAACGTTATCACAGACGTGCGCTCGACATTTTATGTCGTTAAATGGGACGTGATGATGTCGTTAATATGACGTTCTCAGTTGACATCCCGTTCAGTTTAGACGTATACTCGACGTTTTATGGTCGTTAAATGGGACATGGTGTTAATGTTGATATAACGTTATCACTTGACTTCCCGTCCAATTCAGACGTGCACTCGACGTTCTAAGTTCGTTAAGTGGGACGTTATGTCGACGTAAAATCCACGCTTTTTTCCAGACATTAGCCTTTCCATATTACGTTGAAGAGACCTGACGTTCAGACTTTCAACGTTCTTTCGACATGTGGTTCCTGACGTCATAGACGCTCTTTCGACGTCTTTTCAACGTGTCTGTGCTGCCTGGGTTGTTGGGACGTCTCGCGCTCAACGTTCGAAGAACCACCCGAAACAAAAACGTAGAAATGACGTTGAATAATGTCGATGACGTCAAGATGTTGCTCAGGACATTGTTGGGACGTCTCGTGCTCCACGTTCAAAGAACTTCCCGGAGAAAACGTAGAACTGACGTCTATTATTGCCAATGACGTCAAGGTGTTACTCAGACATTGTTGGGACGTCTCGCGCTCAACGTTCAAAAAACTTCCCGGAGAAAACGTAGAAATTACGTCGAATAATGTCGATGACGTCAAGGTGTCGCTCAGGACATTGTTGGGACGTCTCGTGCTCCACGTTCAAAGAACTTCCCGGAGAAAACGTAGAACTGACGTCTATTATTGCCAATCACGTCAAGGTGTTGCTCAGACTTTGTTGGGACGTTTCGCACTCAACGTTCGAAGAACCTCCCCAAAAAACGTAGAACTGACGTCGAATAATGTCGATGACGTCAAGGTGTTTCTCAGGACATTCTTGGGACGTTTCCTGCTCGACGTTCAAGAAACTTCTCATGCAAGACGTCGAACAGACGTCGATTACTGTTGAAGACGTCGAGGTGAAGCTTATGACGTTGTCAAAACGTCGCATATTTGACGTTTTCGGAAACTCTCATGTGGACGTACCAATGCCGTCGATAATAAGCTTGTTAAGGACTTCGACGTCGCCCAACGTCTAGGACCTTATTTCGGTGTCATCTCGACGTCTTGTGCTGCCTGGGGTCTTGTGCGTTTCCACACAATGGTTGGCGGTACGTTTAAGCCTGAATTTTATCGAGGGACTTTACTCGTGTCTAATAATGAGCCGCATTTAAATATTAAATCACCGCGGGCGTCCCAAAGCTTGATTAAGAGATTGTGGAGATCGGATTGTTGACAGCGCCGGCAATGCGATGCCCACAACTTCGTCACCAAGTTTTGCGAAGGAGAGACTAAAGAAAGCCTCCTCTTTTATCATCAATCTTACGATGTGAAGAAAAAAAACGCTTCTTGGTCAGTGGCATTGCTTGCGAGTACACAGAAACTCAACTATGTTACGTCACGCCGCAGTGGTGGCGCGTCAGGCGCACTTCCGGTCCGAGGCTGTGGGCGGAAGTCACCATGCTGGACAAGCATTCCTGTGCTGTTTTGAAAGAAACGAGACAGAAACCTGCTTTCTCGTTGAAACGCCGTGATTGGGGCTGTACCAAAAGAGCTCGTAAAGGTTTGAAGAAAAGTTTTCACTGCTTTCTGCCTGCTCGGTTAGTCAGAGAATGTGAATATAGGCACTGTTAAAGGGTATTCACTTGGGCTAGTCCGTGGTACATTTCAGGCTTAAAAGAGCTAAAAAACGTGGACCAGTCAAAGAAGGAACACACACAGTAGAGCGCTCTACTGTGTGCGTGTCTTCTTTTACTGGTCCTCGTTTTTTAGTGCTTTTAATCCTGAAGTGAATATAGGTGCCGTGAAAAGGGAAAACGAGACACCGTCGGACCACGATTGCTTGTGCGGGGTGCGCTTTGTGCTGAATTCACGGATAATTGTGGTCGAAAGATTTATTTGTTTTGTTCCAACATGAACGCGGGTAAACCGCCAAGTTGTCCGGACCACCCGCGGATTATGATCAGTGCGTCTTTAACGGTAAACGACGGCGTGGTCGTCCGAACTCTCGTCCGCGCTTTTAAACTTGTCTGCCTGTTGTCGTCTGCTCGTTCAAACGACAGCAGCCCATAGACCAAACGCTGAACCGGTAATTGCGTTGAGAAGTGCTGGCCTCGAGAGACTTATAAGTTTGGAGGTTGTTTGAGGTAATTAAGCTGGGCATAAACAGTTAATATAAGAAGATGTTGATCATTGTCACCAGTAACCGTCACCGACTTGTTATGCATGATTCACGTGGTAAGATTCCGCTTGCGATTTTCAGTATCGACGCCGAGCATCCCACCGTCTACGCTTTTGCAGCCTAGCCGCCTCGCGACTGAAAATATAGCGAACAGAATCTCATCATGGTTTTGGCGTCCATTCTGCGGCGTTCACGCGAAAAAATCGTCGCAAGTCACAATATTTACTTTGAAATTTCCCGGTGTAACGAACCTCGTTAATTTCGTCCAGGCCACTAAAGTGGCAAGATTATGCTAGTAAGACGTAGAATCAACAATTTTAACGTGAGAAGGAGCGCGGGGGCTCACACCGACGCCGGCAACGTCCATTGGTTTATTGACGCGGAACGCGACGCTTCTTGCCCTCACTCCATCGCGCATGCGCGACGCCAGGAGCGTGCCGCTAGGGGCGCTCCGGTTTGTTCGTAAACATGATCTGGTGCATACTTGGATCTTACTAGTGCCAGTTCGGAAGCCGCTTCTAAGCGATCGAAGGAAACTTTGTTTTCAGCGAGTGCTGTGCTGACATCAAAAAGGTTATGGGGGATACACTAGATTTTCTTTGACACAGAGAGAGAGAGAGAGAAAGAGAGAGTACCAATGGTGGATACCTGTAGCAAGGTCTGTATTGTGAGGTCGGTGACATGAGGAAGTTCGCCTAATTTTACGCATGTCGTCATAGTAGTACACAAAATAACAGAACGTAAACAGAAAGTGCTACTTGCAGCTCAGAATTTCTCTAGCCAGATAGACAATCTCGTTACCAAACCCCAGTCATATCGTCATTGGCCGTGAAAACGTTAGGCGATTTGTGTTTCGCCCTCGCCAAGTTCACGTGTCAGTGACAGGCATCACTGGAGCGTCAACGTCATCACTACTGGATCCGCGCAGCGCCGCCTATCGACAGCACGCGGCGAAACCAAGACGGACGCGTCTGCTGCCGCTTTACGGCGTCCCTCATCGAGGTTCAGAGTGTTTGCCTCCAGGGGCGAGGCGGGAATCCACTAACGATGACGTCACGCGGGTCTTCTAATGGCATTGGCATGGATATGTATGCAGGTAGGTGGGAATGTTGGACGGGGCAAAATTCCCATTTTCGTTTGGCGCTTCACTCTATGAACTCGGGTTGGGGCCAATGATTTAGATCTTCAGAATGTCATGCAAACTTCCAAGATAGGCTTAAAGCAGTTTTGTCTCCTGCATCACACGGTCGGCTGTCTGCTCGTAACTGGAGTCTGAAGTCCTGGCCTGGCTTCGTATCGAGAAAATATAAAGTACGCTTAAAGTATAGGGACACTCCCTCTACCGATTGTCCTACGGGCGCCGCCTTCGTTCTAAAATTACTCTTCTAAAATGCGACTTCCTAAGCCAGCTGCTGATTCGGTTTCAGGAAGCGCCGACCATGTTGTTTTGCTCTGACGCGTACTATTTAATGGGCCAATAAAGAGGTCCTTCGATTGAAGAGAAGAAAAAAAACTATGGAAGTTTTGATGTAGGCACCTTAAAATTACGTGTCTCAAGTTTTCTTTCGATCTTATTGGTAAAAGAGGTGCGTCGCACTCGTCAAATAAAATTTTAAACGCAAGGGCAGAAAAAAATAAACAAAGTAACTGACGAAAGTGACGTCATCGGGGGTTTCAGGTGACCCTTTCTCTCCACTAAGCTGGCTCGGGGTTGCCGCCGGTGACGTCACAACGCTTTGGACTGGTAACGGGCGGCAGAGAGGCTCGCCACATGCCCTGCGGCTATCGCTGCACGTATGTTTTAAAAATTCAATACCGTTTACGCTTCCTTCATGGCCGATAACTGAACTCACGGGACGAAAAGTTATAGAAGTCGGCACCTTACTCAGGCGTCTTGAAAGGGGCTTCAGCTCCCCACCGGAGAACCGAGAAACGTTTTCTGCGGTGTCAGATATAGGTTCAGGTAGGATAACTGGCAACAATAACTTTAAGCAACGAGGGCGAGGGGAGGCATCATACTTTTGGTTCTTTTTGGTTTATACGCTAGATGGCCCAAGCTACCATCCGTTATAAAGGGCCGGCGGCTGAGGCGACTCTGGAGCGCAGGTTATTTAGTGACTCTAGATTCTAACCTCGACCATTCTATTTTGTTCGGGCTGGCCGATGCTGTTCCCTAGTGCTCGGAACTCAGAAAGCCCGGAAGGCGGTGGAAGAAATGCTTTCCTTGTGGGGCATGTTTTGGCTTTCCTTTTTTTTTTTTTTTTTTTTGCTTTTCCTATCGGGAGTACCACAAAGCGAGGTCCGAAAGCGGCCCCTTGATTGACGGCTGACACGGCGAAACCCCCTCCAAGAACCTATTATGGCGTTCGGAACGAACGGGAAGGAGGCACTCAGATAGACCGCAAGCTGAGAGTGGAGGGAAAGCTACCGGCCGCACCGCCAATCAAGGCTTCGTATTGCTGCTCTGCGTGACTGCTTTCTCCGCTCGCGTTCGTTCCTTGGGAGCCCGGTCACAGGGTACTAGGCCGGCGGCTGTTTGGTTCAGCGGCGAGCGCGCGGCTTTGACTTCAGTGTCAGCTCACGCGCGGTTGAAAAGGAAAAGAAGACTAGCATGTAGTGTTGAGTCGAAGGTATTCTTCGGCACCGACGACTTCGGCGGGGCTTGCAGGAACACAAAACGCATTCTGCAAACGAAGGTGGGCTTTGGGATCCTCAGCCGGTTTATGTTGTCACGACTGTCCGCATAAAGAGAACCTGATGATAAACCGATTCTCGTGAGTGCTTTATGGGGTTCCATCAAACTCGTCTATTTTTACGGTAAACTCGCGCTCGCGGTAAATGTGTGTTGCTATTCGCGCAATGACCGACTCGAACGAGCGCCACAAAATGAGGAAATTAAATAACAGGCTGAAGTTAAGCTAGTTGGTACACACGCCGATGACTGCGCGAGCATGCCCTCCATCACGGTCAGCAAAAGCGAAAGGCAGTTTTTGCGGTTTGGCACGGCATCGTGAAAGAGAACAAGAGGGGTATATGCCGGCGGTGGTTTGTGGGTTGGGTCAGGGAGGTGTTAGTGACGAAATTTATTAATTTAATTTAATTTAATTTAATTTAATATCGAACTTTAATTTAGTAGTGTAATGTAAGGAATTAGGGTGATTTATTGGCATTACTTTAGGTGTGAATCTTTGGGTCAAAGTGATAAAAAAGAAGTATAAAGTCTCAGTTGAAAGTCAGCGGTGTGTATGTCTGTTTCTCCCTGTCTGTGTTTTGTCCCTATCGTTCTAGCTGACCGTTTACCTAAAATGAGAAAATTAACGTAAAAAGGTCAGTATGCATCGACGGAACACACTAACGGTATCTATCGTTTGACCCTGAAACAATTTCGATCCGCTTAAATTTTACGCGTCATTTCCTCCCCACCCGCTTCGGATAATGATGACAAAAATTCTCAAATTTCTCACAGAATACTGCACAAACTTAATTTCTCAAATCAGCAAAACCTTCAGTCTAGTTTTACGCGGTTCGGAAGTTTCACAAGACTACCGACACACGGCGACAGTGTGCGAGTGTGCTATCTTGTTGCAAGCGGTCGCGCGAGGTTGCACAACGTCATCGCTCAAGTGCAAATGTGTGAACCACCTGTACCGCGGAGTGTTTGTAGATCGTTCCGATGCATCCCATAACGATACTCAGCTGGCGCATTTGGCCATGCACCGTATCGTTATCGGAGGTATCGAACCGATCTACTAAAACATCCGACTCTCGGAGCGAGACACTCGGCAGATCTCATCTGCGGAAATGCTCTCAACTGTGCACCCGAGATGCGTGAGCAATCTACCCGTTCGTACGATGATGAGAATCGTCCACGTACCGTCACAACGTCTTCCGTGAAGGCGTGACACTAAGCGACTGAGGCGGCTGCTCTCCCCGGACCGGTCCCGGCCGGCCCGGTGCGGTACGGCGCTCTACTAGGCACCGCTAATCGCTCTCGACTGGCCGTTGTTGTACGGCGGTTCCCGCATGCGTGTTGGTACGGTCCTGAGTGACATCCACGGGGGAGCAGGATGCTTTTGTTGGAAGCAGACCTCGCCCCCGGAAGGAGTAGGCTCGCATGCAAAGCCTTTGACACGCGTTGGGGGGTTCTGTAGACCTTTTTCCCCTTCCAAGGCTTTATCGGGGCTCCTGTAGACGCTTTCCTTGTCGTTTTCTTTTGTTGTTGTTTGTTTTGTCCTGAAAAATGAAATGGTAATTGTTTGTTTTTTTTTGGGGTGGTGTGTGTGTGTGTGTTTTATTTTAAAGACTTCTTTACCTAAGGATACTGCGGCTAACACTCGTGGGTCATAAGATGTGCGGGAATAAAAAATAAAAAAAACACTAATTCGTTTTCGCATGCCATATGACGATCACGAACACAACTTTGTGAATGAGGTAATCGCGTCTACAAAGCGGCTCAGTGACCGGTGGGTAACGATTTCATTTGACAGGGCCTAACTTACGAAAGGCTTACCACTTTAAAAGTTTTGTCATTAATTTAAAACACACTGCGTGCCAGTAGCCTTAGCCTAACAGAAAAACAAAGTACACTATATAGACCGTTTTCGTGTGACGGTTGTCAAGTTGAAATATGACGTAGTTGGGTTGGGCGACAAAAAACTGAAGTAGTTTAAGCACGACTACAATATAAAAAAAAAAGTAAAACCGTTGGCACGAACCTCTTGAATTCTAGCGACTTCCAATCGGCACATAAAGTGTGTTGCCATCCTGCCCCAACTCAGCTGCGCCAAAATTCAAATTGGCTGCCACCACGTAATGGTCTAGAGACTGCGTGATGTCAGACCAGGCACGTAGCCAGGGGGGGGGGGGGGGGGCATGAGGCCCGGGTCCCCCCCCCCCCCCCCGAAATCTTCCATTTTGCTGGAACCTACTCTCCCCCCTTCCCCCTCATACAGCATTTTGTCATGGGCGGGCCCCCCCCCCCCCCCCCCCCCCGAAACGAAATCCTGGCTACGTGCCTGTGTCAGACTGACATGCGGCTCTGAAGTCAGGCAGCTGCTGTGGCGCTGCTGTCGACGAGGTGCACGCGCGGATTTACATACTTGGGTAGTAATTCAATTACAGTAATTGACTTACTGTAATTTCATTACTTTTCTTGGTAATTTGTCATTGTAATTAATTAATTTCAGCTAAAAGAGATTGTAATTGTAATTTAATTACAATCTAGCGTCAGTAATTGCAAAATTTCAGGCACAATTACAATTGCTTTTGCAAAACTTCGCGGCGCCGACGGAACCTCTCTGAAAGCCTCAGCGCCCGCACAAGGGGCCTAGCTCTCGGTGAAACACTCGCACACAGACACGCACTCAAACACGCTCAACATAAATAGTGTCGCATTGTTTGTTGTTTTGTTGCTTACACTGCCGGCTCAGAGACAATCCTCTCTGGAGCCTACCTCAACGGCGCCGTGTAGCGCCGTCTGCGGTACGAGCAGAAAACAATAGCGTAAACATGCCAAAATATTTGAAGAAAAAAATTGAGCTTCAGCTTTCAGCCGAGGTTGGGAATTTTGATTGTCTATGAAGTTATTTTTCTTTCTTTTTTGCCAGTTTTTACGTCCCTCTTCCAGTACTGTGGCATATTTGCATCTTTGTATTCTTGTCAAGTTTTTCTCCTGTTGGTTTTACGTCAGATATTTTTTTGCATGAGCCGAATATCTGTCACCAATGATTCGGGAGCCCCGGTTCGGTTCTGTTATATTTCTGAGCCATTATAATTTCAATGAATGTAAATAATTTACAATACCATGATGCTTGTATGTGAATGCGGTCGTATTAGCGCGTGTGAATTTTAGTTTTATATGAACACTTGTAAAATATTCATATATGACTAATTGTCGCATTTTTATTTGTCCGGATAACAAAAGTCTGTCAACCGAATTTTTTCTTTAGCGATCTGGCGTTTTCCAGCATATGAACTAATTTATTATTATTTATTAAAAATATAAGAATGTAGTACTTCATTGCCCCAAACTGTCTAGTTCTATCATGAATTTCACAAAATGAATAAAAGGAAAGTACAATATGTGGCATTTCTGCAGCGATGCTTAAAGGGGCGGTGCAACGATATTCGTTTTGAGCGTTTTTTCACGTTGTATGAGCTTACTGGCACTAGTGGGACCCAAGTACACTCGCACGCAACGCCACTGGCCAAGAAACCTCTTTGTTGCGGTGCAATTTCAAGGAGAAAAGGGAGCGTTTTCTTTCAATCTCCTTCGCAATTTTTGATGACGTACCCTGGTGGTAGCAGCATCCTCCAGGGACGATATTTGAATGCGGCTCATAGATTGGACCCGAGCATTGCGTGAGCACTCGATTTGGGCTCGTGATAATTACTAGCTCGAGAAGCATTCGGGTAGTGGCCAGTGTCCAATCGCTGCAACGACGTCTGGAACTCAGCGCGTGTCCTGTGCTTTGCCAATCCCAGCGAGTGGCTATGATCAACATTGGCGGCATATAATCGGCTCCAGATCACGTGACCGCTTGTTCTGGCTGCGAGTTGAGGGGGTGAACGCTGCTCGTTTTTCTTTAATTTTTTACTGGGACTTCTATTGCTTGGGTGAAAACCAACGCATGTTTCATAGGTCATTAACGTCAGGGATCCGTTCTAAGCGGTATTTGCGCAAAGTACAAAAATTGTTGCATCGCCCATTTAAGCCTCCTCAAACATTGGGACGAGGAATGAACAAATATATACGTTGCATTCTATCGACCAACACACTGTTTACCAACAAGCCCACGTTTGCCCACCGAGCGAGGGCACTGCACGCGCGCAGAAACCAGGATCTGAGCATGCGCAGCGCCGACAGCAACGCCATCGCATCGGCATGACGTCAGAGAGTCGGGTTGGTCTATACAACTCGTTTAAAGTTTTATAGCATAAGTCGGGTCGCTCTCAGAAATAAGTAATTGTAAAGTAATTGCATTACTTTTTAAAAGTAATTTGTAATTGTAATTAATTTGTTTTCACGTAGTAGTAATTGTAATTCTAGTTACACAAAGTACTTTTGAAGCAAAGTAATTGTAATTGTAATTAAATTACATTTTGTAAGTAATTTACCCATGTATGCGGAGGTATCACCTGACACGATTCTGATTCTTGCGGATGCGCAGCGCCCACACGCAGTGTGGGGAAAATGGGAACTTGTTTGCATACAGCGTGTAGGGCTATAGAACTAATATACAACTTGTAAACTGCGTGTATGTATATAAATATATAGCGTGTCTAAAAAAAAATGATTTTTCTTTTTGCGAAATTTAACGATTTATTGTTGACCGCTCAGCCTCTGCCCGAATGTAGCGCCGGTCCGAACCAGATGCTAAAGTTTCAAGATTCACCGTTATGTTTTGTTTTTTTGTTTTTTTCAAACGTTCTAAGTGACTTCCGGAAAATGTCAATGTGAAGACGGGGGCCCATTCTTGGTGACTGGTGCCATTCAGCTTCATCTATACGAGGACTTTGTCAGTAACATTATGGCATTGCAAAGTACAAAAAAAATACATATATAATAACATCTATCTTTTTTTATAAGATGACGTTTAGTTCTGAAACGTTGGAATCTTGTTTGAACCGCTAGCGGAAAATAAGCGTTCAGCAATGCGTTAATTTTTGTTTTCTGGAGAGGGTATATATATATATATATATATATATATATATATATATATATATATATATATATATATATATATATATATATACCCTCTCCAGTGTCTTCTACTGGCGTGGCGACGGCAAAACAATGTTTTCGCCCATGCTGGAAGTGACGACAATTCAAGATGGCGGCGCCCTCGAAGAAAGGGTATATATATATATTCACTTCCAGCATGGGCGAAAACATTGTTTTGCCGTCGCCACGCCAGTAGAAGACACTTAGGATATAAGCGTAGCCGTCACACTTTTTCGTTTTGTCTCCCCCTTATTTTTTTACTAGTTACAGGTTGAAACGTTTTAGTTTTTTTTTTTTCGTCGCCCATACCGGATATGCCAGGTGGCTGTGGATGAGAGTACACAGAAAAGGTCTATATATATGTATATATATAGTGAACGAAGAGGGGAGAAGGTAATTATTGAATTTATTGCATTAAAGTTAGGGAAAGGGAAAGAGAGCTGGCGAAAAATTGGGCCAGGAGCGGGGATTGAACCCGCAACCTTCGCCTGTCCGG
The DNA here is from genome assembly GCA_013358835.2 of Ixodes persulcatus. Lineage (NCBI taxonomy): Eukaryota > Metazoa > Arthropoda > Arachnida > Ixodida > Ixodidae > Ixodes > Ixodes persulcatus. The sequence goes on along the minus strand of JABSTQ010010594.1, from coordinate 174,883 downwards.
GGCGACGCCTTAACCGATTAGACCATCCCGGCCACTGGCTTCGGCGGACTCAATTTGTTGACCAGCTCTCTGTGTACTATCTAGTTTCGAATTCGCTTAACTGGGTAGACGACAACCGTTGCTGATTTAAGGCCCGCGCTAGTTCCGAATTGCGCAGTGACGTGGCACGTCATCTCAGCCCGTCTTCCAAGATATCTAGGGAACCACTCCTCCCTATGGAGACAGGCTGCACCGTATATATAATGGGAATGAGTGAAGATTGACAAGTGCAGCCGTAGTAATATTGTGAACGAAGAGGGGAGAAGGTGATTATTGAATTTATTGCATTAAAGTTAGGGAAAGGTAAGGTGCGATAAAGGTGCGATAAAGGGTAGGGTGGGGGTTAACCCATATATCCAATAAGGTGTTCATAATATCTGACATATTCGGCAATAGAAAACACAAAGTTGTTTCATAAAACGCCGTCGCATATATGTATAGTGTATGCATGATGCTGTCACAGTTATTGTGTACATGCAATTCCTTGCAACTCCATTGCCCCAACTCGAAATTTAAGGAAGTGATTTTGCAAGATGTGCCAGTTTTCATCCCACGCCTTTCCTAGGCTTCACTAAAGTCGAAGTGCTGCCCAAACCGCGAGGGGACAGGGCCGGTTGAGCAGTGCTGAAAATATAACGCGATGATTGTCAGATTCTTTGTATTCGTGACATCACCACCTAGTCCAATCAAGCTAACAGAGTGGGCACCACCTTGCCCTTTTAATATACGCGTGTGTATTTTCGCAAGAACTTCCATGATTCAGCCTTGTACAGTGCTTTGACTGCGAATAGAAACCACAGAGCCGAGCGATAATAAGATAAAATTCATGAAGTTTTGAACGTTTTTTGTGGTTTCCTAAAATATATCACAAAATGCTGGAATACGCTAAAATGTAGATTATACGTCCAGAGGTTTAGCTCACTAAAACTATCAGTGCCCTAAATGTCAAGAAATCTCTTGCACACCAACATATACAGTATATGTTTATTGCATAATAAACGATTACATAAATTTCCCAGGCACGCAAAAGCACGTGTGTGTGGTTTTGCGGGCCATTTTGTCCGGGACCATTTTAACTGGCACCATTTTGTCTCGGTCCATTTTGTCCGGGACCGTTTTGTCCGCGACCATTTTGTTCTACACCATTTGGCTACGCAAGCCCTGAAGGAGTGGTCGACAAAAGCGCCTTCCTTTGCTCCACGCGTCCACTTATTCTCGGTTGTCTTGGCATCGGGCGCCATAGGCCGTATCGTGGGCTGATAATCCCGCTTATTGCCCATTTCCTATGAGACATCGGGCACCTCATTTGTGTTTGGACAAAAAAAAATTAATAAATCAGGGAGCTAAATGTCTTATGCGGTTGACACTCGTGTGCCCATTTGGAGCCCGGAAAGCAGCGAGCTTGGGGTTTCTAAAACTGCTTCCAATGTGAGTCCTTGCACGCAGCATGAACATATTGTTTGGGCGTCGACATAGGGCTAGTAGTCTTTGTTCTGCACTGATGCAAAAAAAAAAAACTGCGGCACAAAAAATAAAATTAAGCGAGAGTTTAAGCACCTGCAAGCGAGTATGGTTTAATACTGGCATGCAACCTATACTCTGTTTCATACTTAGCGTGCAACGCTGTCAAAGCTACTGGCGCGAGCGTGTGGCTTCATCTAGGGGTTTGTTTGCGCGAGAACGCGTGCAAATGATCAACGAGATCAAGTCCCATGCTCGCGCCAGTAGCTTTGACAGCGTTGCACACTAAGTATGAAACAGAGTATAGGAGGAGAAAAAACGGGATGGAAAACGCAAAGCTCCAAAGCGCAGTGACTTCCTAGAGTAGCAGAAGGTACAAGAGCGAGCTCCGGGCCCGTGCCAAGCAAGCGCGCTCGTGCACTGGAAGCATCGTTCAGAACAACATGCTCTTGCTTTTAGCTTTGACCTCGTCCCCACATAAGGAGAAAAAAGTTGGTGTAAACGACTTAGTTTTTGAGAGAACCTAATCTTGGCGAATTTCGCGCCATTAGTCAGTTGGATCTTTACTACAGAAGTGCCGCTTCCTTATATTCACTAGAGATATTTTGAAACCTAATGCTGGTATGTATACACGTATACTCCTTTCTAGCACTTCTCCCCGAGGCACAAAGGGCTGAAGCAATTGGCTGGGTGGCGTCTTTTATTCCACGGAAGAGAGTTACAGCGCATGCTCAGAACGCGTCCCACATCCCAGCAAACAAAGATGACGGCGTGCAGAAAGCGGTGGCGCTGCTGTGGTCCCTACGCATAAGCAGTTGCTTTATCTGATGTATAGGTAGCCCGTATAAAGTACCCGGATGTTTGATTGATCTATTGGCTCATCACTACGACACCGACGCTCCCTTATATCCATTAGACATCTGATCAAATATAGTACGGGCTAATAGTATAATACACGCAACTGTGCATCACGAACCCGAAATGCCCTTTTGACGTAGAACTACGTCTTTCTCCGCGCTTGCAAGGGGGTGCAAAGTTGTAAGGGGATGCAAAGATCGATCTGACAGAAACATGGTCACGGAAGTGACGTCATACAGATCATGAACATCGGATTGCATCGTCGCGCTCCCTGGCGGGGCGCCGTGCCTGCTGCCGAGAACTGTGTAGAGCGCATGCGCATCCTTTCAATGCGATAGGATCTTTTAGCAACCCCCCCCCCCCCCCTTACATCACTGATTTCTTGGACTTTTTCCTCATAACGCGCAGTAGGTACGCGCAGTAGACCATATCAGCTCACATTCTCACTGCTTTCCATTCGCACCTTCTTCGAAGGACCTGACAACCTTGACGTCGTCCTCGACGTCGTGGTTGAGTTCGTCCTTGAGGTCGTCGGAGACGTCGCTTTAACGCCGTCCTCGACGTCGTCTTTGAGGTCGCCCTAGAGGTCGTTCTAGACGTCGACCTGGACGTCCCCCTTGAGGTTGGCCAATAGATCGTCCTAGACGTCGTCTTTACCATCGTGCTCTAGGACGTCATTCTCGACGTCGTCCTTGAGGTCGTCCTGAAGATTGCCCTAGGGGTCGTTCTAGAAGTCGTCCTCCACGTCGTCCTCGAGGTCGCCCTAGAGGTCGTCTTTGAGATCGTTCTTGAAATCGTACTAGACGTCGTTTTTTATGTCGTTCTCTAGGACGTCGTCCTCGACGTCGTCCTTGAGGTTGTTCTAGACGAATGCTATCGTAATTCATAGACAACCAACAATAGGGGTTTCTGGAGCAAATTCTTGTCTGCTGGCTTGCTCGTCTGCTCGTCTGCTCGCTTCAACGCGACACGCTCGTGCCTGATTGAAACGGGGATAGGCGCCGCTCCAGCAGCGCCATTCTACAAGTTTCGCTCATCGCTCTGGACAGCGGCCGAGCGGTCGAGCTCGCGTCCTCGGCGACACGGGTAGTTCACGCGACCCTCAAGCGCGACCTAGTGAAGCATTACCACCCCCCCCCCCCCCCTCGCCTCCGTTGCTCATTCCTTGTGCCACCCACACGTAATTCTACGGAAATGTATGCAGCGCAGTACACCTATGCATCGACCAATTGTGTTTGCTGGATGAAGTTATGCACTTACACGATACAACTCCGTTGCAACGTTGACATCTTCCGTTTTCTTTCTGGAAAAAAATTTATGATTGCCTTGACTCTTGAACGGCGCGGGTTCAGTGAGATCAGACAACACCACCTAGTATAATAACAACATGAGCGCTAGAACTTCGACGCTATCACTGCGACATCGAGCGAAGACGGAGGTTGGACAGGATGTTGCCTCGGCGATCGGCTGGGCCTCGCGTCCAATCAACGTGTCGAATGACGTTCGGCATCGGATTCGGGTCCAATGGTCAAGTTGGCGTCATCTGAATGTGATGACGCTCCTCCGGAGAACAAGCGGATGATGTTCGCAGGCTTCGAATCTTCTGGGAGGGGTTGGACGAGCACCACGAACACGTACTACACCGATCGTAACGGAATCCAAAAACATTTGTAGGGCCACCATCGGCCGATCACCCGAGCCGAGCAAAGATGGGGGCCTCATCCAGATGAGGAACGCAAGAACGAAGTAAGCGATCAAGCAAGCATATAAGACTGTTCGCCCGCAAAAGGCCCACCCCCCTCTTCTCTTGGGGAGGGTACTACTAGTGCACTTGGAGGAACGTTCTGCCTTGATGGGGGCCCGGTAGTGCATCCATCTCACGCATGCGCAGGAGGCCGTGCCTAGGGGCCTCTTCCGCTTAATTACGCCAATTTGAAATGGGATACGTTTTCTGTTTTCTTTTTCTTGCGCTCGCGTTTTCGTTTGGGCAGGAAGAAGGGTGGAGTCGTAGAGACCCGCAACAACGCCACCACGCCAACTGCTGCCGGGAACGCCCCCCGAGAGTTCGTTTCAGGGGTTCCCGGGGGCTGCGCAGAAAACGCTGCGCAGCGTGCCAATTGTTTTGCGCTCCGTCCCCTCCTCCTATCGCTATTTGTGTTTCCTTCGGGTCGTTTGCCGGTTTGATCGAACGTGTGCGCGCGCTCTGCGATCTCTGTTATTTATTTTTTTTTTGAAGGGATTGTAGCCGTATGGAGTTTTTACTTTGGGCGGCTCGTGTATTTATTTTTGTAGTCATCATACCTTAGAGAATCGCCCGTAGAGCATCGCGAAAGAGAGGATTCTTATCTCCATATTCTTTATTTTATTTTTTTGTTTCGTTTTTGGAAGGGCTGAATCGTTTTCGACTTCAGGATTGCTGGTTCCATCGCGGAGCTGGCTGCCGGGGAGCTTCGTGAAGAAAAATGAACGCTAAGCAACGGTTGAAAGTACGGGGCTGTACACTTTTATTTCGTCGGGTTATTTCACTCCGAATGATTTTTTTTTTCTTCTTTTTTTTATCTCTCTGGATTTTGCTACATTTTGTGCAACCAAAGGCCGGAGTATGGGATCGGGGGTGTGAATGTAATTGGACCAGCACGGTCTTGAAAAACCATTGCTAATGGACATTGAAATGCCTAATAAATGGTGCCAAGATATCTTTGCCTTGATCGTTTTTTTTTTTTTCCTTTTTCTTGCCTTGGTTTTTGTCGAAAAAAAACGGAAAAAAAAAAAAGAGATTGGCAGCGACGTTTACGTTGAAAGCCCTGTACGAGTAGAAAGTCAGGGGGAGAGGGAAATGGAAGCGCCGAGCTCTGTCTGGAATGATTAGGGGGTAGGCGCGAAGCTGCCTGCCTCTGTCTCTGCTCACTGTTGGAACACTCTAGAACACGAACGACGATCGCCGGACGCCGGCGTCCGAACGCGTTGGAAGAGTGAGTAGAGAGGAAGGCAGAGAGCTTTTCGTTTAACCACTAATCCTTCCAGTCAGAACTCGGTGCTCCGACGTCACCGCGCGCTCTCCTCTTCTCCTCTCCCTCGATTTCTACCCGCATAGTGCACGAAATGAAGTATTTAACGACCGATCGTTTTAGTTTCCTTAGAAAACATTAAACGGTCGTTTTCGAGGAGCGAAGAGTAATATGTTGTTGAATAATTTCCCCGCTAGATTTAGAGGGAAATAGAATCGGCGTTTAAGTCACGTGACGTCCATTTCCCCGCTAAATTTAGCGTAAAAACTGACATTCTGTTTTGACTTTTTTCTTTTTTTTTTGTCTTGCTGCACGTTTTTAACGATGCGAAGGTTGGGGCGAAGTGAATTTGGTTTTTTTTTTTTAGCGGCTTCAGGGCGGACGCATGCAACGTTCTTTTGAAAAGAGCTGTACCTTACAGTAGCTCAGACAGTGACAGTAAATTAGTTACTCGTTATTAAAAAAAATCATGACAAACCTGTTACTGTCTTTACGTGGTTAAGCATTTCGATATCGTTACGTGAGTCGAATACTTATTACGCTACCAGGCAGTTTCTGTTCTCCCTCCATGTTTTATGATTTGCGCGGATGATGCTAATCATGTGCCCTTTCTTGCTGATATTACGTCATGTAATATATGAATGATACATACCCAATGCGAGGCTGGTGCGGTGGGATGAATATCATGCTCGTTCGATAGAGAAAGCTACTAATTCACCGCCCCACGTTGCGGTTCTATTGGTCTAATATAAATGTATCGAGGGGAGATACGCTGCATTCGGTCAAACAAGAGTATTGTCGTATATTTGCCACTCGCTCTTAGCAGTAAAAAGAAAGTCATTTGCTCGTTACTGCTGCGTTTTCGCAAGATATCTGTTACATCTGACAGTTCTCAACCCAGTTGTATACTAAGGAACGCACTAGAAGTATAGACGCTTTTGCAGCAGATGTGCATGGGCGCCGCCATAACCGGCCTTCAGTTTTTGTTTCCTCTTATTTTTTATCTCTTCGCTCTATCATTACCACAGCAGGACAGGTTATTGCCATTTTAGTGTCGACTGCGTTCTTCTCCCCATTATTGTCCTTTGTGGGGGCTCGTCAAAACCCGCTTCGGTGGCTCGGCAGCTCGGAAAGACGAGAGAAGGTCAGCGATGGCGGCTGTAATCTGAGGCGTGTGCAAAGCCATATATACTATTTTTGTACTTCTATATAAAACATCCAGAAAGTGAACTTACAGTATACTTTAATGTACGGTGCTAGGAGCGCCTCTTCGACTGGTGTGTTTAGCGTCCCATTCCGGCAACGCATTGAAAAGTGGTCCCGAAGTGGCCACAAATGATGTAACAAAAGCCGGAGTGTCGTGCTGTGGGATGTTGCGATCCCTGGTGGTCAGGCAAGAGTTGCACGCACTGGCTAAAGTTCTCAGCCACAGCGGGGATACCAGCACGCGCACTGGGGATTTCTAACTTCGCGTAGTCTAAACAAACGCAATTATTATCTCAGCGTGTCCCTTGGCAAAGGGTAGGGTTCCACTAATTACCCACTTTAAGGGGTAATGACATGGGGCAGAAATCCCGGGGATTTCACCCTGGCGCGCGCGCATCGCGAGGCTTTTGCACATCGCAAAGCCTGTTGTTTTCGTCGCGGAATGCGCGTGCCCTGGAGCAATCCCCGGGATTTCTCCCTCGTATCAATACCCCTGCACAGACAGGTTCAACGCCTTATTCTCGTCAACAGAGCCATCGAAGATCTGGACTTCGCGATTCGGGGCAAAAATTATGAGACTCGGAGGTCTTGTCGGTGTATCAATATTTTGATACAGGCTTTGTTCATTGTTCCGGTATGTTCACAAGACCAGCAGCTTGTCTGATGACTCGCATAGCTTTTTTTGTTTCTAAAAAAAAAAAAAAAAATCTGTTCAATTGTGGGAGAAAAGTTATAAATTATTGGAGGAATGATAGACAGCGCAACTCAACAAAAGCCTGTTTTCTTAGACCTAACTCTATTAGGAATTTGTATCAGTGTTGTACTCAACGACATTCCAATGGAACGATGCTACCATAGAACGCGCTTCCATCTTACATCGGTGGAACTGGTACGGAACTCCTCGTGTTTACGAGAAACCCGCAAAAAAAAAATACAGCGCTATTAATTAAAAAAAAAGAATATATATATATATATATATATATATATATATATATATATATATATATATATATATATATATATATATATAAGCCTGTTTTTTTTATTCTTCCAGATTTGTTTTTAAAAAAAGCCGTGAAAGCTACACTTATGCGGTTTGTGCGAGTGAGTTATACGCCCCGGGGGGACATTATGTGGGTGGCGATAAGTCGGCTAATAATTAAAATTCACATATTCACTTTTTAATTAGTGAAAATAGACATATGGCTCCAATCAAAAACTTGCTGAGCGTCGTCCAAAGCCTCTAAATCAGTAATTTTTAGAAAGACTTTGAGCGCGCGAGAAGCGCAGTAGTGCGCTGATGTTACCCCTCGTGGAGCAGGTAAAAGGCTGGGGCTAGACAAGAGACGGAAATATTGCGCGGGCGCCTTACCGAAAGCCTGGGTGCCACGTATACATTCGTGTTAAATTGCATATACAGTGATGTCTCGTTAATATGGACAACTCCGTTCCCGTAAAAAATCGTCCATAATGTGAGCTGTCCATAATAACGAGACATGACTGTATATATATATATATATATATATAATAGCCGGAATATACGTGGCACCCAGGCTTTTTATTATCGATTATTTCAGATTCCGACTTCAAGGGATGGGAATGTTTGTGAGGCATATACTCTGTTTCACCTTATGATGTACCGCAGGAAAGGCTACAAGCGCGAGCGCCTCGCTCTAGGGCACATCTCGGCGGCACAAGCTCTAGTGCGTTAAGAGTAGCTCCCAACGCTATGAGCTCGCGCTTCTAGCCTTGTCTGCGGCACAACATAAGGTGACACGGAGTATAGTCGAAAGCAAAGATCTGGAACAAATGTGATCGTGGCTACCACCACCACCACCACGATACGAGATGTAGTTCGATGCGGATATTTTCACTCGCTCGCTTTCTTTTATTGACGGGTTACGCATTGCAGTATTTCATCGAAACACGCAAACGGAACGTTGACGTAACGAACACCTTCAATTCTCAGAAATTTAACGGGGACGCGTTCCTTTCGAATCATTGGAATTTGATTGAAAACAAAAAGAAGGAATAGTCCCATCTGACAAATGAGAGAGGCGCCTGTATAAGGAGTATTCACTGGACGCCATATTTGTGGGTGCTGTTTAGAGCGCATGCTCAGAACGAAGTCACATTACTAGGTTGCTAAGACCGGCAATCTTGATGGTGTGGAATGCACGTTGCAAAAGAACTGTGGAAGCTCGTCATGAGCACGCGCTCAGCAGTCGCGCACACGGCTATGGCCGCCAGTGAATACTCCCTATATACACATTACCAAAACTTAGAACTTACCTGGTTCTGAATGTTTATTTGCGACGTGCGCGACCGAAAGCATCGCTGTGGTCGGCCTTTCACGATTGGCCGAACGCTGACTATGACGTCAGAAAAGCATTTATCATCGACGGAAATAAGAGGACTGAAAGAACTTTAATTTTGACAGTGTTGGCAGTGTTCCTTTGAGAGCGCAATGATTTCAAGCTTCCACCATGCTATTTACAAACACCATCGAACTTGTTGTTCGCAAGGTAATGACGTCACAAGGGAGAACCATAGGACGGCGCCACCAAAACATCTCGCCGTTAATACAGTCAGATAACATCCCCAACTTTCTCTGACATCCACGCCTCGACACATGCAGTAAACTAAGAATTTCAACCGAAATATTGCAATATTTCCCGGTAATATTTTAGATGACAGTAATGAGATATCAATACGCAGTAATTAAAATATTGCACCCGTATAGATTTTATTCCACGGCTTTACAATATTTTTATTTGCATTGAATCCTGTGGGCCACATTGAGAAATTTGCCAATTTCTGCTTTTCTTAACAAAAGATCGTAATGTTCCCGAGCACTGCAATTGCCAGGGTATCATATAACAAAAATCAAGTAGAATTTTTATATTTTCTTGGAAACTTTTTCACTTCACTGAATGTCCCACAACGTTGGTCATGAATGCTGTCACGTAAACGTCGGCCTTGCACAGACGAGCACGCGTATCTACATTTCTTTATAACGAAACGGCCCAGCATCGAAGATTCCGTATACTGTAAAGTACGTACACCAAAAAATACTTGCACCGGAAGAGCCGCGCACAAACACACCGAAATGTTGGGATCCCGGGAACAACCTGCAGTTGCCGTAATGAAGCACAGACGAGGTATTGAGCTTGACCTATCACTCGCTATGTTATAGTCGTACGGAGATGCGTTTATTGTAATATTTTAGGTCGTTTCTCCAATCACAGTTTTTTTCGAAGCTTACCGAAGAAGTTACAAGCAAATAAGAACAGAGAGAGATCTCTCGAGATAAGCCATTCGGACCGCCATTTTGACGTCCCTCTCAATCGTGCCTTTTGCCCGGCAGGGGACACGGTCCATTCGTCACGTCCCAAGTAGCAGACCTGCTCGGCCCAGGCTTGGGCCAGACTGGCGCGAGCAAGAGACGAATGGGCCCAAGCCTGGCACAAGCTTTCGCCAAACTGGCCCAAGCATGAGCCGGGGAAGTGTGCTGCTCTGCTAGGGGTGGCGATTTGTCACGGGACGACTCTGGTAACAGGTCGCTTTTCACAGTGACCCTTTGGTCATGGGATGGTTCGTCACGGGGACAACCCGTCGCGCAATGATTCGTCCCCTAAAGGAAAAGAAATGTTTCGTACTGTTCCGGTAAATCATAGCAAGGCCCCTAAGGTCAGCATGGTAGATCGAGGGTGACTAAACTAGAGCGAGTGTTGTGCCCTGATTGAAGAATGTTGCAGCAACTTGAGAACGACCACTGTCCAACTTGGACTTCATTCCCAAAAATAGAGGCGATCGCGACCCGGAGAGGGGGAGCGTTGCCTCTTCACGGCAGGATTCTGTAAAAGTGCATGCGACGGGAGAAACAACGAACCGTTTTATCGGAGTTGCCGAAACAGACCTTAATAGAAAGCAGAACTAACAACCGATTCGTCTGCCAGTTGGATTATTACACATTCAAGCAACCGTGCCCCCGCGGGAGACCCAACTGAGATCTGCATCGCCTAAACGCAGGTGTCTGCAAAAACCTTTCTCTGCGTTTAGCATTGACAATATTTGCATTTTTAATCACTCGTTTATGCTACAGTTGAAAACCGTCAATTCCACATAAACATCTTTTGGAGCACTCCTTTCGCCATTAGTGATGCCACCTAGTTTGAATTTTGGGATGCCCGTTTTGTCGTCACTTCGACATCGATCAGATGAAGATCTCACAGGCTGAAAGTGACACCACGTATACGAGCGTTAAAAAAAAAAAAAAAAATCTTGGGTAGCCCAAGATTATTTTCTTTTGCTTTTAATCTACTGGCTACCCAGTCACTTGGGCGAGGAGGGCTTGCTCTAATAAGTGGTCATGCAATTCATAATGCGACTTTCACGGTGAAACTTGTTTTAGCATAACCTTTTTTTTTTTTACAGTTGCTGGCATTATTTGAGTTCACATATTTTTTAAACGTAAACATAAATTTTGTTTAATTTTCCTTCCAAAAGTTCATATTCTCTTCAGGAGAGCTTTTTGGAAATACAAAGCATGTGACCTGTGTTCTGAATTGAGTTCTTTTTTACAAGTTACGCAGTGTTTTCCGTAAAAAGTTTGTGCCATGCAACAATTCTTTGTGCCGTAGAAATGCGATCGGGCGATGATAATGCTTGGTGGTGGTGTGATGCAGTCAACAAATCTTGGCAGAAGTATGCGAATGTAGAGGCCCAGGAAGCTTTCACGATTTCCACTGCCGGACACACATCTCCGCTTTTTTTAAAACTATAATGGCGTAATTGTTTGTGGCAAACAAACTAAACGCAGCAGAGGGTACCGCTATCACAAGGATGAACCTTCTGCGCAGGTATTCGCATAGTGCGCAAGCACATGGCGGTGGCAGAACGGCGACCCTGTCTTATCACCCGTCTCATCTCAGGGAAAGCTCTCCCGTCGACCGAAGCCGATTATACTATCCCTTCAAACCACTTCAGCCTTGATGAACAATGCAGCCTGCACGCTCACGCGTCCAGCAGCTGGCAAGCACGAAGGCCGATGTTTGCAGAATTCTTGTCCTCTGACGACCGTTTTGGGGAGGGTCACGCTAATCCGGCTTGAGGCGTCCCGTCAATAGCACTCCGTTTATTGTCATCGTTTTACGTTACAATAAGTAGCAGTCAGTACGTTCCTGAAAGTATGAAGCCGGCCATGTCGCGTCCGCGCAAGCGGTTCCTCGTGTCTGCGTTTATTACTGCGGGGGGTCATTTTTCTACTTTGCCAACGGCTGGAACGCGTATTCTGTCACGTCGAGGGTCGTCTGGACACATTCCTCTTTCGGATCCATCGAAAGATTTCGAAAATCAGAAGCCGAACCCGATTTACAAGAGCAGAAGACCCGGCGCCCGGCTACTTCCGCAAGCGAAGGAGCAAACGAGAATCGAGATGGTCCTTTTATGACGTAGTGGCGCGTCACGCGTGACTACCCAATGGCGTGCCGCTCGGCGATCGCTTCTGATTTCTTCGCTTTTTTTCGCGTTTAGGGATTATTTTGGGTCAAACGGTTGTGATATTTGGACTCAGCAGGCACAAACACGTCAGAATCAACCATTAACTCATTTTTTTCGAAAAGCTCTTCAGCTTCCCTTTAACAAAAGATCGTAATGTTCCCGAGCACTGCAATTGCCAGGGTATCATATAACAAAAATCAAGTAGAATTTTTATATTTTCTTGGAAACTTTTCACTTCACTGAATGTCCCACAACGTTGGTCATGAATGCTGTCACGTAAACGTCGGCCTTGCACAGACGAGCACGCGTATCTACATTTCTTTATAACGAAACGGCCCAGCATCGAAGATTCCGTATACTGTAAAGTACGTACACCAAAAATACTTGCACCGGAAGAGCCGCGCACAAACACACCGAAATGTTGGGATCCCGGGAACAACCTGCAGTTGCCGTAATGAAGCACAGACGAGGTATTGAGCTTGACCTATCACTCGCTATGTTATAGTCGTACGGAGATGCGTTTATTGTAATATTTTAGGTCGTTTCTCCAATCACAGTTTTTTTCGAAGCTTACCGAAGAAGTTACAAGCAAATAAGAACAGAGAGAGATCTCTCGAGATAAGCCATTCGGACCGCCATTTTGACGTCCCTCTCAATCGTGCCTTTTGCCCGGCAGGGGACACGGTCCATTCGTCACGTCCCAAGTAGCAGACCTGCTCGGCCCAGGCTTGGGCCAGACTGGCGCGAGCTAGAGACGAATGGGCCCAAGCCTGGCACAAGCTTTCGCCAAACTGGCCCAAGCATGAGCCGGGGAAGTGTGCTGCTCTGCTAGGGGTGGCGATTTGTCACGGGACGACTCTGGTAACAGGTCGCTTTTCACAGTGACCCTTTGGTCATGGGATGGTTCGTCACGGGGACAACCCGTCGCGCAATGATTCGTCCCCTAAAGGAAAAGAAATGTTTCGTACTGTTCCGGTAAATCATAGCAAGGCCCCTAAGGTCAGCATGGTAGATCGAGGGTGACTAAACTAGAGCGAGTGTTGTGCCCTGATTGAAGAATGTTGCAGCAACTTGAGAACGACCACTGTCCAACTTGGACTTCATTCCCAAAAATAGAGGCGATCGCGACCCGGAGAGGGGGAGCGTTGCCTCTTCACGGCAGGATTCTGTAAAAGTGCATGCGACGGGAGAAACAACGAACCGTTTTATCGGAGTTGCCGAAACAGACCTTAATAGAAAGCAGAACTAACAACCGATTCGTCTGCCAGTTGGATTATTACACATTCAAGCAACCGTGCCCCCGCGGGAGACCCAACTGAGATCTGCATCGCCTAAACGCAGGTGTCTGCAAAAACCTTTCTCTGCGTTTAGCATTGACAATATTTGCATTTTTAATCACTCGTTTATGCTACAGTTGAAAACCGTCAATTCCACATAAACATCTTTTGGAGCACTCCTTTCGCCATTAGTGATGCCACCTAGTTTGAATTTTGGGATGCCCGTTTTGTCGTCACTTCGACATCGATCAGATGAAGATCTCACAGGCTGAAAGTGACACCACGTATACGAGCGTTAAAAAAAAAAAAAAAATAGACACGCCGACTACAGCAGTCAGATACACCTCCATTGCTGGACAGTGGGACAGCACCCGCCGCATTGACAGCCTAGTGCAGTGGCCTGAAACGCCGAGTTTTGAAGTCTTGGATCGCTTACATCGGAGTAGTAAAGTTTCTTCCCAAGTATTTCCTATTCCGAGTATATTTGTGCATATACGTCATCTCTATCAGTCTCAAAACAAACATTAGGTTGTATTTATGCCTAGTATAAATCCCACTGCTTAAATGTGTGTGCGTATTAGCTCTTCTATTAAAGCATGCCGTTCTGCCGTTCTAATTGCACAGTCGTCAGGAATCACAGCTAGTTACTTATAATTGCGGTTCGTAGATTGTTTTATTCTTCCCTGCACTGTCGATGAGACCAACTGTCCAATGGACAAGTCGCCCTATGACGAATGTCGCTATGATGCGATCCATCCCGTTTGCAGTCGACCTGTGACGATTGCGCACGTGACGAATCGTCCTCACCTCGCCCGGCAGGCTGCTTTTCAGATTTTTTTAAAGAAATAAGAAGAATTATCTTTTACTTTGCAATCGCTTGGCCCGCTACGCAGGCGCGTAAAAAAAAAGAAAAAGAGTTGAACGGATGTACCGTATCCGGTAACCACGTGCCTTGGGTTTCCGTGTCTACCCAGGGCGTCGTCCGTTCTATGCACGTACCGGAAGCAGGTGGCTCTATGAGAATCAGGTTTGGCGGTCTCGTCCTTGAACGGAATGCGATGATGACCTTGGCGAACGGGTTCGCCCACCAAATAGCCCTTGGGCAGGCGGTCGCCTAATTCAAGATCCCCCGAAATCGGTGCATTCCGCGAACATGAAGACGACGCCACTCCTTTTAAAACGCATGACTGGCGCATTTCTTGTCTTTGCGCCGCCCATTCTGCATTGGCGGGAACACAGGCATGAAGTGAGCTAGACCGTTTATGGGGCGCCCTCTCCTCCGAGGAAGAGGGCCAGTGTCCCGCTGTGCAAGCCTCGACCGAGGGCGCGCGCTGCCGCCCTCCTGCGAGAGCGACGGTCGTTTCCCGCATTGGACGAAGAAGACGGAGACCATTGCGCTGCTCTGTTCCGCAGTGGGAGCAGGTGTAGTTATTCTAGTTCGAAAAGTTGGTAACTGGACGGAAGCCCACCGGACAAAAGTCGTTTCGGAGATAAGCTCACCGGAGATGAGCTCAGTTTAGATAAGCTCAGTGGAGATAAGCTCATCGGATCTACGCTCACCGGGCATAAGATCACTCAGGATAAGCTCACCGGGCATAAGCTGACAGAGACAATCTCACTGGACATAAGGTCACCGGAAATACGCTCAGCAGACAAAAAGGGATGTCGGCATATTTTAATTCAGTGAGTTGTTTTACGTGCTTTAATAATATGGTGATATCATGTCCGGTTCCGGAAGAATATAGGTGGGCTTTTGTGCCGCGAACTTAAATCCGTTAAGCCGAAATGGTAGACCGCCTCCCCCGAACGCGGCTGGGGATGTGAAAAGATATAACTCATTCTGCTGCAGAGCCCAAATGCTTAGTTAGGCAGTTGGGAGTGGTAGCGAAAATCGAAAGGATCGTTATTCTTGCTGTCCCCCTCTCTGTTTTCGAGCACCAGGCATCCCTTCCCAGCACAATAGAGTCATCAAGTTTCTTGATATCTGCAGAAGGGCGCACGCCTTCCGTGCGAGTCGGCCTCAGTAACAGCGTAGCAAAATTATTCGATCACGATGTACCGCTGCTGTTGGCGTTAGCTAACGTTTCTCTTCCTTTCTGCTCTCACGAGCTTGTCGGCTTTACAATGCCCCATTTTCACTGCCGGTACAAATCGTACTAACGGCAGTTTTATCTCGACAGGAAACGTCTGTAACGTTTCAAAACGTTCAGCGGGCAAAGCTCGACTCCGCGACTTCTCTTCGTGCAGCCTTCCTCTAAACATGTTCGAATGATCCATTGTATTCGCTCTTGGCGTGCCGTGGATTAGCAACATGAAACGGTATACTCTAAGCCGCCTGCTGCCTCCTACATGCTGTCCTCTGAAGGCGGAAGCATCGGGTCAGTTTTCGTTGAAAGTCTTCGCTTATAATGTTCGCTAGACGAAGTTATAGTTGGTCGGCTGAATCTTTTGGTCTCTGACGGCATCGAAGCTCAAGCGGCGATGTAAAGGAGTATGTTTTGTACTGCATCTTACGCTCGTCAGGGGAGCGTCGTCACGGAACTACAGGTTGTATACACCACAGTGGTGCTTCTATCAAGCATAAAAAAAGACATTGAGAATTTGCGATTGAAAAATAATGTTGGCTCACGCCTAATAATATTTCACAAATTAAATCAGTTGCTGAGATTTAAATTTACACGTAGTACCCCTAGAGTATGTTCTCAGGAAATAGTCAACCAATCGGTCAGTGTATCTCTGACAAGAGATTGACTGGTAAAAGTGGGAAATCGGTTTATATCCAAACAATATCTAGCTCAAAATGTGTTTTGAGTTGGTTATTACATAAAGAATGCTATGGCTCTGCCACTTACCTAAAACTAATACCGCTGCAGCACATTCTGATGAAGTAGCAAATGAACGAGTTAGTCCGCGAGTGCTTGGCTGCTAAAAGTGCGTAATTTGTTTTTATCCAAAGGACAACCTGCGAGATGTGTTTTGTGTGGACTGTCGTCCCAACTAGGGTTTCGTGTTTCCGGACAAACCGAAAACAATTCGTAAGAAAACACTCGCCGGTAAAGTTTCCGTCAATATGGATTGAACCGAAGAACTCCGAATTTCCAGTTCACAACTACACAATAAAAAAACAAAAAAGACGGTGTTTTACAAATAATTTCTATAAGAGCACAGAGTTTGAACTTAAGTTTTCTTTCTCGAACTACTGAAAAAGGGGTTTGCCTTTTAGCTGGTCAAGGTTCCTTCAGGACAACGGGTCATGGTACCCGAACTCTATTTATTTTGTTTTGAATTTTTGAAAATTGGAAACACAGCAAAATAAACCCTGAATTTCAGAGAATTGGAATTCTAATCAAATAAACTCCGATAAGCCCCGAATTTTCAGCGAAAAATAAACTCCGAAAAACACCCTCCGGATTTCACGACAAATATACTCCGACAACACTGCCTCCTATACTTCGTTTCAGTTTCGGTCCAAGCGCGGCCGATGTTATGAGCCGAAGGGCCAATCAAACAGCGCAAAAAGTGCAGCGTCATGGCGTGCTCTTTACACTTGATAGGACTAGCCGGCGGAGGAGCACGCACAGAGAGACGGCAAATATCAGCTGGCCCTATCAACTGCAGAGAGCACGCCATGACGTTGTGCCTCTTTCGCTGTTTGATTGGCCCTTCGGCTCATAACATCGGCCCCGCTCTGACCGAAGCTGAAACGAAGTATAGTCATAACCTCCTACACTATAATGTATAGCTATAGTTGTCACGCGAAATTAGTACCGCTGTAGCTCATCTTGATGAAATTGGCGAGAAGATCGAACTATACGGGGCAGTGTTTCATTATCATCATCATCACCAGAAACATTCGCTGCGATGCAAACAATTCCGACGCTAGAACTGACCAAGCGTACACCGCATCGTTGCTGCGCTCGCTGCATATTTGTTTTTAGCGATATGGTGCGCACTTTCTGCGTACCGCATTTCTCGGAGCGTGCTTTTGAATCGGGTATATTCAGCGCGTAAAACTGTACCACGTACGCGACGATGCGGACACTGTCCGCCATCAGCTCTTGTGCAACGCTGCACTCGATGACATGATCGCAGTTGAGCACGTCTTTTACTTCAACGAGACACCGCTTGCTTTCACCGATGCCGTCCATGATTGTCTCAAGAAACAGGGTAACTGAAAAGGGATGTGCGTGTTTTGTGAATCATTCAGAAAAATAAGAATGCCGCAGTGGCCACTCACGAGCCAGTGCGCGCGGCCGACACGATGCGGCTGACCCGGCACACCCGCGCATGACAACATATGCGCTTGTTTTGCCTTCCAAGAGAACCTTCAGGACATTGAATGCAAGAGGGGACTAGATTACTTCTATCTAGATAAGTTCAGGAGAAAAGAATATTGTTAGACACCTTTCACGAGCCTTGCGTTGTCGTCTTCCGTGGCAGCGAATGCACTAATTACTGCGGTCGGAAGGTTTGTTTGCCACACAGCGTTAGTTCCCGAGGTGGCCCCTAGGAAGCGCCACTCCTCGATCTCCTTCACAATAGTGGACGAACGCGTCAGTCCACAACCGCTTGACTGCTAAAAGTGCAGTCTCTGTTACTAAACAAATTTGGTCGAAACGTGTTTTTGTGTTTTCGATGTCGCTTATCTGGAATCTTTATTTTGCAGGAATTGATGATGCCCGGCGTACACAGCCCCGACCGGCTTCGCAGGCCCGCGGCAGGGCCGGGTCAGGCCCTGCGGGCTTGACACCCGGCCCGGAACCATGGCAGCGTCCGGGCTGCCGCCGCCTCCGCTACTTCTACTCCTGGCGGTAGCCCTCGGCCTCGCCGGGGCCGAGTACCTCCAGGAGTTTGAGGTCTTCGAGGGCGTTCCCGTCGGCACCACGGTGGGCTTCATCGGCCAGAGCGCGGCCACCCAGCCGCCGCCAGCGCCACCCTACCTCATCGTGCCCGTGCCCAACTCCGCCGTTGACGCCGACCTGAGCATTGACCAGGCGACGGGAGAGGTCCGCACAAACGTGGTGTTGGACCGCGAACTGCGAAGCCAGTACTCCTTCGTGGCCATCCCGCTGAGTGGCGAAAACATCCGGGTCTCGATTCGCGTCCGAGACGCCAACGACAACGCGCCGGAGTTCCCGTCCTCGTTCATGGCCATCGAGTTTCCGGAGAACACGCCACGGGACGTGAAACGGACCCTGAGTCCCGCCCGCGACCGCGACCTCGGAGAGTTCAACACGCAGCGCTACGAGATCGTGTCGGGCAACGTGAACAACGCGTTTCGACTGTCCTCGCACCGCGAGCGGGACGACGTCCTTTACCTGGACCTGCAGATCAACGGGTTCCTGGACCGCGAGAACACGCCGTTCTACAGCCTCGTCATCGAGGCCTACGACGGCGGCCGGCCCCCCTTCAAGGGCTCCATGACCGTCAACATCACCATCCAGGACGTGAACGACAACCAGCCCATCTTCAACCAGAGCCGCTACTTCGCCACGGTCGCAGAGAACGCCACGGTCGGTGCATCCGTGCTTCGAGTGTTCGCCACGGACGCGGACTCGGCGGAAAACGGCCGGGTGAGTTACTCCATTAACCGGCGACAGAGCGACCGGGAAAACATGTTCGCCATCGACCCGGATACGGGAGTCATCTCGGTCAACAAGCCCTTGGACTTCGAAGCGAAGGACGTGCACGAGCTGGTCGTGGTCGCCAGGGACGGCGGCGACCAGCCGCTTGAGACGACGGCCTTCGTGTCTATCCGCGTGACGGACGTGAACGACAACCAGCCGACCATCAACCTCATCTTCCTGAGTGACGACGCCTCTCCCAAGATATCCGAGGACGCGCGGCCGGGCGAGTTTGTCGCCAGGATCAGCGTGAACGATCCGGATTCCAAGGAGGAATACGCCAATGTGAACGTGACGCTCCGGGGCGGTGACGGCCACTTCGGCCTCACCACGCAGGACAACATCATCTACCTGGTCATCGTGTCCCATCCCCTGGACCGCGAGACCCGCTCCAACTACAGCATGGTGGTGACGGCCACCGACAAAGGGAGTCCTCCGCTGAACACGTCGCGGGCCTTCGAGCTGGCCGTGACGGACGCCAATGACAACGCTCCGCAGTTCGACAGAGACGTGTACTACGCCAACGTCCTGGAGGTTGCCGATCCGGGGACGTCCGTGCTGCAGTTATCGGCAACCGATCGGGACGAAGGCAACAACTCGCTGGTGCGCTACTCGATTCGCGACACGCCGGACACCTATTCGCAGTGGTTCCGCGTGGACGCCCGCACGGGGCTGGTGACGACGCGCACACACATCGACTGCGAGACCAGCCCCGTGCCCAGAGTGACCGTGGTGGCCACCGACAGCGGGTCACCGCCGCTGTCGGCCAGCGCCACGGTGCTGGTGACCATCAGTGATGTGAATGACAACGAGCCGATATTCGACCAGAGTTTCTACAACATCACCGTGGCCGAGGATGAGCGCGTCGGCAAGTGCATCCTCAAGGTGAGTTATTCTATCCTCCTTGCGATCACAGGTTGATGGTCATCGGCGGCTTCTTTTTCTTGTTTTTAGGAAACGGGTGAGTTACGATTTCCATCGCGTGTTTTCGAACGTGTTTTCACAGCTTTGTGTTTAGACGATGTTAATATGTGACTCGCTTGTGCAAGCAAGTGGGCGAACCTGTCGTGACACCTTTTGGTTCTGGCGTGTTAGGTAACGTCATTTTTACAAATATAAACCCTTTCTTCTTTTCTTTTTTTGATGGGGTGGGGGTGGGGAGAGTTGGTGTCTTTGTAGCTTCTGCAATTTCTGGATTGCAGGAGACCCAATTTAAGCAAAGCCTAAAAAACACTGGAATATATGAAGTCCAGTTACTCGATAATTCCGTGTGTTCGCTTCGGAACAATTATTAGGCCTTGAAACGCCTCAACTAGCGCAAGAAACTTTCCGACAACGAAAGGCTTTGTCCCTTTACTTGTTTACACTGCTTATATTTGAATATAGATCGGCTTGTCCAGTTTGTTTAGTTGTGTTCAAACACTATCCTCGAAGAGGTATGGCTGATTTCACTCTTTCGGGTAAGAACTTTTTCAGAGTAAGCAGAATTTGAACCGGTCGAACCAAACCGTACAGAAAGTGAGAAGTCGATCGGTCTCTTACAAAAATCGAACTTACGAAAATGTTGGCGAAATCCTTTCCGCGCTAACTCGACCCTTCGCCAAGTTCGAAACTTTCTTTCGACCTCCGCCGCACTTTATTTTGAATTTCGGGACACTCGCGACTTGGACCGAACGACACCAACAAGACATAACTGACGTTCGTGTTTAGAGATCGTAAGGTCGGTCTGCCTTTGAGGTACGGCGACACTGGTTTACCCTGTAGACAAGAAATTTAGCCAGTACAGTACGACTACTAGCCTGGGGCATTTAACGCGCATCACGCACGTACACGAACGCGCGCCAATACGATGGTCATCGAGATGGAAACGGGCCAGGGACGGAATCGAACCCAGGATCCCTGGGTTCCGCAGCTCGTGCTTTAGTCCCACGTCCGCCCAAGCGACACCCCGGGCGAGCCGGTCACAAGGCAAGCGTCACGACGCCACCACCTCGTTCGTTCCGCCGACAGCGACTAAAGTGCAGTGCGTGCAGAGACCAGTGCAGCAATCCGAGCGACGTCGTGAAGGTCGAGGGGGTCGATTCGCATCACTGTGGGACTCTCTCGGCCGTCGCTGCCGTGGTTGTCAAGTGGCAGTCGACAGGCCGTAAATAAGCGGTTCTCGGTCGCTGCGCCGTCACGTCGTCGTCGCCTCTTCTTCCCCTCGCTCCGTGCTCCGCGGTATGTGGCGAAGACGCCAATTGTCGCCTCCTGCTACCAGCAGAATTCTTTTGGGGAGCGATGATCTCGGCCGCCATTACTGTCTCGTAGGCATTCCGTGAACACTGGGAATTTCCGAAGGCCCCCAATTTTCGCCTTGCAGCGACGTTGTCGCCGTCTCGCGGATTGTGAGCGATCGACTATACGAAGTATACGCGGCGGGACGCTTGAACACAACCAACGTGTCATATGCTTTTTTTTTATTTTATTTTTAGTTTGACATGGCGGTTGTGAGGAACAGATACATCATGCGCTCTAAAAAAACGGCTGTGAGTTCTGTTTCCCGCAGAACACGGAAACAGCCAATCGCGGCGAACAATGAGGTAGATCCCAGCAAATGATAAAACATGAAATGCAATTAGACAAAAACAAAAAAAAAAAACATGCGATGTGTGTTTGGACGTTGCATTTACTCACTTTGCTTGACGTTGCATTTACTCACTTTCTCTGCGCACATCGCATTTCTCAGATCTAATCGTATTCCCAGCTTCGCCATTCGCTATCAGCCTTTTACTATTTGCTGTGATTGGCTCTCTCCGTGTTCTGCAGGGAAGCAAACTCACAAGTGCTATTATTATTTGTCCGTGTGTGTGCGTGTGCGGCCGTA
Source organism: Ixodes persulcatus (assembly GCA_013358835.2). Classification (NCBI taxonomy): domain Eukaryota; kingdom Metazoa; phylum Arthropoda; class Arachnida; order Ixodida; family Ixodidae; genus Ixodes; species Ixodes persulcatus. Next base: position 153,042 of record JABSTQ010010594.1, on the reverse strand, counting down.
ACAGACACTGTGTCTCATAAGGATGTTCCAGGGAGCCTGAATTCGCCGAGGTGCTGAATAGTTCTAGCTAGCGGTGAAGAACCCACATGAGACCCGCGTCAGTTACAAGCTGACAAAAACGCTGTGGGGACTAAACGGCGAGACCTCGAGGAAGAGGAGGAGGCGAAGCGCGCGAGGACGTCGGAACACCGAGCTCTGGTTGGAAGGATTAGTGGGTAGGAGCAAAGCCATAGCTTTCTTTGTCTCCACTACACTCGTCGAACGCATTCGAACTCCGAACGCGGGACAATTTCCAGCCGTATAGTCAGCGACTGATTAAGAATAGCAGAGCTTGGTTTACTACGTAGACGCTTTTTGCTTCGTGACCATTCCTTCAGTGTCCTTATTGGCGAATGCCGCAATCTGATTAGCTCTGGAGCGACAGCAACATTCTCGGCACTCGGCGCGCTCTCCGTTTTTTTTAAGCTGACTCATAGATAAACCACCCATGTGAGCATTGTTGAAGTGAAGCAACTACTAGAGTGTACAAAGACTAGAGGGAAAAAATCGCTTAGAACTACGTTGATGCGCCTATAAGCGCAAAGCTCTTCTTGCGTTATTAGTCTTTTGGCAAAAAGGATTCTAGCCTTTTGTGTGGCACAGGTACCCGCGTAGCACAAATATCACAAAAAAGCGATCACTGTTTTTTTTTTAATCTTTTACGACTAAACGTCCGGCATACAGTCTTCTAGCGTAGTGAAAGATGCTTATTCGGGGCGTCTATTTGGAGCCATAAAATTGGGCGCGTTCCTCGCAATATTCGTACGTTTAAACGCGAAAGAGCGGCGATGTTCGTGTTCGCGATAAGCATGTGACAAAGCGTACACATGACGTGTTTCAAGAGCGGCGTGCGCGTGTTGTAACAAAAACGGCCGTGTCACAACGTAAAAAAAAAGGATAAAAAAATTAAAAAGACGCAAAAGTCGAAAAAAAAAAACGGAGTCTCGAGGTCCATTTTTTTTTAAGAATCTAGAATTAGGACTCGTTCACACAATTGTGTCGACTGCGTTGCGGCGTACAGCAGAGCGCCTTCCCATTGGCTCGTCGTAAAGGTCACCATAGCAACAGCTCGACTCAAGCAGTCTTAACGCAGTCCAACGCGACTGTGGGAACGAGTCTCTACGCTTTAGAAAACGCAGTGGCGCCGTTTACGAAAACGAACCTAAACATCTCGCGAAGAAGCGCTGAGACTGCTTCAATGAACTGACCAATGGTTGTTTGCGCCGACCACTCATTTGTCAAGTTCCAGGCATATCTGCACGAACAGACGGACAAAACTGTGAAGCTCCTCCCACCTCTTTCCACTTTAGTAGAGCGAACGCTGGAGGGGAGGCGACCTCCTCTCCACCGTTCGCTCCGCTGAAGTGGAAAGGGGTGGGAGGAGCTTCCACTTCTTTCTTGAACTGTCACCGACTAGAGAGGTTCAAGACCTTACTTAAAATTGAGAAACACGAGCATTAAAAATATTTTTTTAATGGGCCACTTCGTTTTACAGAATTTATATCAAAGGACGGTCTATGTGCTATTTGCAACACGTTTATAGGACGACACGAAGCACGTCCTCACAAAGAATTCGCCTGCTATTTAAGGAATGCTTCGAGGTTTCTTCACCAGATCCGCTCCATATACGACAGGAACGTGTCTATGGCTCTGCAAAAAAAACTTCTCACCGCTCCGAAGGCCTGAAAGGCAAACAGCGGGAGAGCCGGCCATTATGTCGTAAAAAAAGAATGCAGACGCAACCCGCAGAGAGCTACCGCTCTATGATCGTTACCTTTCATTTAATCAGACGGCAAATAAAGCGGCACCGCTATTTATACACACACTATGCCCATCAAAAGACAGCTGTTAACGATCTGACCGGCGTCTCTTTTATTCTTAGAGCCTAAAGAGGGAAAATAGAAACATTTGGCCATCGTATGTGTCGAGGAAAGAAAATGGCGGCAAAAAACCCTTCACAGCTTTGCTTAGAAGCAAGCAGATCCATCTTGGATTGCCATAACTTGACGAGGCAGGGTCGCGCCTGGCCCGCGGCAATTAGTTTTTAGCAGCGATGACAGCACTGTTCGGAAAGGAGCACAAACCCCTCCCCTGGAGTAGCGCCCGCGACTCCGTGTCGAGTTCGGTCGGACTGCAGGAGTAGCCGAAGCATCGTGACGTGCGGGGCGTCTCGAGTTCTGATTGGCGGAGCGGCTCGACTGACCTCGATGACGTGGCCACTCGAGGCCCTTTCCGAGATCCCAATTGGTTCGGCCATCGGTGACGTTTTCCGAGTCGCGTCGCATGATTGGCCATAGCGCTCGCTGGCAGTCCGGGTCCGGCCGAGGGACTAGCGGGGAACCGTTTTTTAATCGCATTTACTCGAATTTCACTTGCGTCCGCCGTGCGGTGCCGGGGCTCGGCGGAGTTCCTGCTGCCGCTTTTATGGCCCCCCGGCGAGCGTCGTAAAGTGGACGTATGCGCTCGTAAAAGATGAGGAGTGTGAGGCTTCGGGGGCTCCCCGTCCGAAACAAACAGGGCCAAAGTGAGGAGGGAGGGAGACATTAAAGGACGTTTGCTCGTTAAGGCGAATCGCCCGAAATGACCGCATTAAGTTGCCGCTTTTTTTTTTTCTCTGGCTCAACCTCCGGTGGAGCAGGCGGTCTTCCAGTTTGGCATCGCTTTGGCCGCCGACTCCGATAAGCGAGCGATTTGGTCTCGGGGCCGGGCACGGCGAAGGCGCCGACTCGCCGAAGACGTGCCGCCGTGGGACTATTTTTTTTTTTTTCGGGTTTCAAGGCTCGACCAGCCGCAGCGTGCAGGCGTGTGTATATAATACAGCGGCGGCGGTGGCGGACACTCCTAAGTGTCCCATAAAAAGCCGACGTTGCTCGGAAAGTCACTCTTTTCGCCGCGACTATACACGTCGGTGTCGACCGGGTCTCTCGGTTATGACGAATCGTCATGCAGAAAGGTGACGCGGTCGCTTTAGGTATCCATTTGCGGGTCCCCCTGTTTTTTCTTTTTTTTTTTATGGCTGACGACTCTCCCTCTCGCGATGGAATGCGCCCCTCCTGCGTGCGCCTTTCTGGCTGTTCGATAGTCGACATCCTCCTGTCGTATTTGCCGAGAGGGCCCTAAAAATATTACGATGTTTTGCTCTTCCAAAATGCTTCGCTTACCGTTTTTTATCGGTTTGACCCTGAAGAGAGAAATTCCCCGCAGCTGCCGCTTTTCAAGTCGTTTCCTTTGGACATGTGGAGTCATAATTTTTAAAGTGTCATCCGCTTGCTTATCAGGAAAGCTGCGATTCCCACCGAGAATTGCCTGCATCAATGATGGCCCGCAACGCACTTGAAGCACTAATCGCTGACCTACCGTTAATGAGCTTGGCAAGTGAGGAGCGCAGAGCTATTGCGCTGCAATGGCCGGACGTGGAGTCTTCTCGCATTTCTTTTTTTAGGAAGCCTTTCATCTGAACTTCCTATGACAGTGCCATGAAGAGTTACTGAAGGTTGGCCGAAGATCTTCACTCCTGGTTCATCAAGGGACTGCGCATCTCCAAGCCGCCCTTTTCTCTCGTCCTCCTTTCTTATCTTCTGTTTTCGTGTTCTGATCCCTTCTGCTTTACCACACAGTGATTCAACAACAAGTTACAAGAACATTACACCACCATAAGCGCAGTTTCAGTAGCAAATGAGGGTAAACACCTTCTTGACGCTGACTGCGACACAGTAAAGCTCGTTCCCCTTACTGGCTAAGCTAAGTAAACGGAGATCAATAATGATGCCGCGGGTACATCACTGGGCAGAATCCATGCAGAAATTCCCCAGGGGGCGTAACACACAATCTCATCCGTTTAAACCCTTGTGCGGTGCCGGCATCTTTCGTGTTGAACACAATGGGCTGTGGTCAGTGGCGGTACTAGGGTCATTGGCACCCGGGGCGGTAGCCCTCCGCGACACCCCCCCCCCCCTCCCCTGCGCTCTTCTGGCCCGCCGCTACACCCCCCTAAGCGCTGCACCCGGGGCGCCCCCCCCCCCCCCTTTGTGACGCCAATGGCTGCGGGTTATCTTAGAAAGATAATAATCTGTGGCCACAAAAGATCGTAAAAGTGTGTTTCCTAGCACGTCTTTGCTCGTGCGTAGACCTGCACCTTTTTTCACAAGTCTACTCTCCCTTCCAAGCTCACACAGATGATGTTCTGCGTTCATGCTGCGGCGAAAGAAGCAGTTAAATACAATTCAAATTGGTTCAATGAATATTTGCAGCACAGCGGGGAATTCGCTCTTGCGCGTTCTTTCGTCTCGATTGATTCCTCTATTCTCTCGTTTCAGTTTCAATTACACAGTTGGTGGGCAATCAGTACCGACATCTCCACTGCAGCGTAGTCTGGTGGTTATCGTGCGTATAGTGCTACTCTTACCCCACCTATAGTCAACACTCTTCACGCAGTGCGAGCTCTCCCTCCGAGTTCTCGGCGCAAGGAAAGTCTCAGTGCAAAAAGACCGTTCTGCTGTTAGTTAATAATAATAATAATGTATGTACGTATGTTACGTGGAAGATGTGGAGGGGAACTGTGTGCACACCTACCGGTTAGGTCCTTGGCTGGGGAGGATACCAACTGGTGGTAGATGAAAAGAATAAAATCTCGTTCTACGTGTCACTTAGGCCTGCGGTAGTGTCTGATTGCTCTTTCGCCGACCAGAACAGAAGAATCACTATTCTTTAGCCCCGACGGTACCAAATTCGCCGAAAGTGTCTGGATGACCTTTTGGTTTTGAAGACATCAAGTTCACCGGAGGTCTTCCACTGCGCGAATTCGCTCTGAACAGCTTAATTGTGGAACTCACAAATAGAGGGGTAATAGACCATTTTCAAAAGTGGACGTCATCTAGTAGTCGCTGCGCCAATGGTCAGAGTCCGCCATTGTTTGGGCGCGTACTCTGAGCATGGATTGGACACGAGGATTGCGTCAGAGTTCGGTGAGGACTCGTATCCAACCACGCCCTTCCTGTTTAGAGGCCGACAAGCAGACACGAGATTCTGCAAGGCAGAAGATCCTCCTCACCCTGGGGGAGGAGGAAACCAGGCAAGGGTGGACAGGGCAGAAGGGGGGAGAGAAGGAAGCGAGGGAAAAGTGGGAAAGCGCGAACTTTGTCGTTGGTCTTTAAGCAACGGCGACCGCCAATGTTTCGCGGTGGACATTTGAAAAGGGTCCCTTTGATCCATGTCGGTGGAGGCAGTGTAAATCTTACAGCCGGGCTCGAAGAGTCTCTGGCGGGGACCAGCGCCATTTCGCACCGCTGTGTTTGCGCAGGGAGTGCTCCCAAACGGGTACCTCTCTTGACCGGGTCAAGGTCATCGTCCCCGGAGGCTCCCTGGTGGAGGAGGGAACGGCCGCCTGCCCGCGCGCAACGGCTCTCCTCCCACCCCGCGTCGGGTTCAGCTTTCGTTTCACCGTTGATTATTCACGCTCGTCGTCAACCCACGATGACGAGCAGCAGCACCTCCTAGAGATGACGAGGCCGCAGCTCTCTGGGTGTGTGACGTCATGAACCGGAGGCCAGAGGTGGGCGCGGGCAGGGCGATTCTTCAACGATCGGCCTGGGAGGCCTCACTGATTGAACACGAGCGCAACACTGAGGCAGTCCTGGCGGCCAGTCTCGCGCTGGCCTCCGAGCGGTGTCGTCGAAAACTCGTTACTAAAGTCCTCGATATAAAGGGGAAGAAGAAGAAGAAGAAGAAGTTTATTTAGAAAGACAGAGAGGTCGCTCCATGCAGTTTGCATTAACCGGTTTCTCTGTGCTGGGGAAGGGGAATAGGGGATGCCAAAGAAGAAGTCGTGATGGGGAGGTCACGAATCTGCCGAAGTTCAAGTTTAGCCAAGTCCGACTTTTCCGAAAATTTAACGCAAAGTTAAAAAAAAAAAAAGAAAAAACCTTCGACGGGAGTTCAAGAATTCTTACTCTCGTGCGGAGATTGAAAACGGGCTGGCGCCACCTCGCGGACGACGAGTGCAGAATTTATCAGCTATATTAACCGATCAACGGCTTCACTTATCAAGTAAGCATTGGTAATTCTCTTTTTTAAAACAAACCAATGCATGGTTTGAAACCGCAACCGACGCTGTACGAATCGATGGAGGCAATCAAGCGGCGTCAAAAGTCTATCGCCATGGCAGTCGTCGTTTTTATGCGTTGGCTGTCACTGGCTAAACCAATCACGCCTAAAGAAAGGCGCCAAATCAAGGGTCATTCAGTGTGTGCGTGATCGCTTTAGCCGCTGTTAGCACACGCACAAAGATGATGACTAGCGCGGTGACGATACACCATTGGCTCCAACGGATGCTATAGCGTCGGCTGCGGTTGAACTTAATGTGAAACGGAGTATGCATTATCATATGTGACGAGCTGGTTGGCCCTCGGCAGTCCGGGTAGTATACAGTTGTGACGAGCTGTTTCGCCCTCGGCCATGGGGGTAGTATAGACCTTTTCTGTGTACTCTCGTCCACAGCCACCTAATAGGCGTATCCCGTATGGGCGACGAAAAAAAACTAAAACGTTTCAACCTGTAACTAGTAAAAAAATAAGGGGGAGACAAAACGATAATGTATGACGGCTACGCTTATATCCTAAGTGTCTTCTGCTGGCGTGGCGACGGCAAAACAATGTTTTCGCCCATACTGGAAGTGACGACAATTCAAGATGGCGGCGCCGTTCAAGAAAGGGTCTATACAGTTGTGACTAACTGTTTAGCCCTTGGCCATTGGGGTAGCGTATACAGTTGTCATGAGTTGTTTCGTCCTTGGCCGTTAGGGTAGCATACAGTTGTGACGAACTGTTTAGCCCTCGGACATTCGGGTAGCACACAGTTGTGACGAGCTGTTTCGCCCCTCGGTTATCGGGGTAGTTTACAGTTGTGACGACCTGTTTAGCCCTCGGCCAATGGGGTGGCATACAGTCGAGATGAGCTGTGTCGTCCTCAGCCATTGGGGTAGCATACAGTTGTGACGAACTGCTTAGCAGCATACAGTTGTGATGAGCTGTTTCGTCCTCGGCCATTGGGGTAGTATGCAGTTGTGACAAACTGTTTCGCCCTCGGCCATCGGGGTTTAGCTGAAGGCACTCGCACATCCAACAACGGAGAGCGCGTGCGTCGTTAGGTCCCTCGACCGCCATCGCCGTCGCGCGAGTCGCCGAGTTTTCCCGCTCGCTCCTCGGTGAGATCGAGAGGAGATAAGGGACCGTTTAAAATGCTCCGTAAATTACCGACGCGATGGTCGCTCCGTGCGACTCGGGAGCCTTTGCACGCACTTGATATGCGTGCAAACGCCTGTCGAGGGGCGTTTAAGATAGAGTCGCCAGTTACTTTGTGCAGGTATACGAGGTAAGCCGATCCTCTGCTACGAGCGATATATATGCGACCACTCCTTCTGTCCCTCAGGTGGGGGGACGTCACGTAACCTTTAAGTTATCGGCCTCTTGAGGGAATGTGAATATTTTTGCGGCCCGTTTCCGGTTGTTCAGCGGTGTAACCGCATGTTTGCGTTTATCGGTGCACCGCATTTACTGCAGGAAAAAAAAATAGTATGGTGCCTGGAGTGCGTCTCCGACTGGCGTGTCTACCGCGGCCTCGAAGGTGGTCCCTGGATTTCCGCCATGGTGGCGTCATAAAAGTGTGAACCTGGTGCCTGTCGCGATCCGGCCGGCGGCACACCAGCGAAGGTTAATGCGGCAGACGCCCGTTCTGCCGCAGGTTGCTCTTTAGCTTGACAGTTTACGGAAGCTTCGGCACCCAGGAGTTGAAACGCCGCGATCGAATTGACATTTGCGTTTTCGCCTGTTTTTTTTTTTTTTTTTTGTCGGAACTTGTATAAATTTATGTCTAGAAAATTACGCGGCTAGTGTAACTTTCTAAATAATCGCGGGTATTGTCTCGAAGCCAAATATCTTTTCCGAATTCTCCATGGCACCATCTATTTTCTTCTTCTTCTTCTTCTCTAGGATTCGATCCAGCCGTTTCCCTCGATTCGCCCGAGTCGCTGCGTGCTCCTTTGGCCTCTGCCGCCGCGTCCGCTGCGCGGGCGGACCCGTTGCTTGCAGCGGCGGCGCATTTCACGGCTGCCGCCGACGTGTCCATTGATCATCGTTTTCCGTCTCTCCCCCTGCGTCGCTGTGACGGCTCCGCGTTGCGGAAGGAGGTCGTCCCCCGCGCGCGTGCCAGAACAATCGGTAGCCGCATCGCTCCTGCTTTCTCGGTCGGATGCCGGACTCCTCCTAACCGTATCCGATGACGTGTTTTTCGTACGTGCCGTGAACTCGCAATTGCCGCACATCCATATCGCGAGTGACAGGGAAAAACGGGCGCGGAGCTACAGCGCGTCCAGACTATGGTGCCAACGAAGGTGGCGCCTCGAACGCGTCTCAACTGGTGTCGGTAACACTCGCGTTTGCTCCTGATTTTTGTTGAAATTTCTGCGGCGAACCACCAGGATCGCGACATGCGACGGCATGACACTGCGGCTTTTGTGGCGTTATTTGGTGCCGTTTCGGGACTATTTACGACACATGGAGGAATATAGGACGCGGCTCAACACAGCCGTTGGAGACGCCTTGCAGGCACCGCATCCACACCTCGACAACAGCCGCGCGGTCAAACCCTGCACGCAAACCACAGCCGGGCTGCTGTATTCGGACAAGCTTGCCCGAAAACTCAGTCAGCGGGCCGATTTCAGAACTGGTTGACGCGTTTTCACGGACGTCACATCGAGGGAGGGGTGCGAAGCTTGGGTAAACACGCCTCAGCTATTCCCTCGCTAACCTTTAGCCGGCTCCCAGATTCGCTTACGCTTATCCATAGGGAAAGTTGGGAGTCGGCTGAAGGCCAGCGCGTGAATCGCTAATGCGTGTTTTAGGGGCGAAGCTCCTTAGGGTCTCGCCTTGTCCGTCCGTCCGTCTGTCCGTCCGTCCGTCCGTCCGTCCGTCCGTCCGTACTCACATCGATTGCCATCCCATCTGTCTTCTTAAAAAAATAAAAAAATGTTTGCGCAGTCGACAGGATTCGAACCTGTGTGGGGAGACCTTAATGGATTTCTAGTCCATCGCCTTAACCACTCGGCCACGACTGCTGGACGAGTAGGGGGCTCTGAGATGTGGTAGTAACTCAAGAGCTGGGGAATGTCATCAATGAAACGTTGCATGTAGCCGCTCATGAGCGGCTACGTGCAACGTTTCCTGTATAGACGTTGCAACGTCTATACAGGATAGGGCGCTGCGGTCAAATGCGTATATAATTGCGTTAAACTTTGCATGCATTGGCTCAACGTTTATAGACGAGAGGGCGCTGCGGTCAAATGCTCAAATGCGTTTATAACCACGTTCCATACCACACATTCTCTTTCTGACATGGACCGTTGACTTAAGCGGTGGAGATGCGTTCCCACGGCTTCTAGCGGATCCAAGCTGATCCACTAGAAGAACCACTGGCTCTGCCTTTCACCGACCATAAAGCAGTAATAATAAAGTCGAAACGCAACCCGGAACTCAGCACCTATGAGCAATAAAAAAAAATCAGTACCATCAGCACTACCTATGAACAATAAAATCAGTATCATCAGCAACACCAGAGCCTCGCCCCAATCAACATCATTCACCACGTGGAGATGCGGTCATTTTTTTGCCTAAACCTCACCGCACCTCCCCGCCCCCTTTCCCGCACCCCGGTTCCCCCTCTCTCCGCTGTAAACCAGGCGATGTGACGACTTTGAAAAGCGTCAACCAGAGTTTCCGAAATCAATCTGTTGGCTTGCTCAGCATGCTTTTTTGAACACGCTGCCGGTCGAGAGTGCAGCTTGCCCTACGGCCTTGGCATTCGGTTAAGGATGCGGGGTTTTTTTTCTGACCGTGTGGGGGCGCGACCACGCTACTCCTCCCAGAACTTCCTGAACCACCTTGGACAACTCCTTCGATCACAGTTACTTAATATGTGTGTGAATGTACTCATCTCAAATCGTTGTAGTGCGCTGATAGAAATATTTTTGGCTTGCAATCAATTAACAATTGTTTAATGATTTTTTTTTTTTTTCTTTTTAGAAGACGATGAGAAAGAAGTGTTCCGCATAAGTACCTCCAGGCAGGCGGCCTTCGGGGCCTGTAGGACCAACTAGTTCGAAAATTCTTTTAATTCGACTACGGAGCGAAGGGACGAGCACGTTGAGATTGGGGTGCGTCCTTAGAAATAGTTAAAGCGCTGTAGGAGGGGTGAGTTCCATGTGACCCCACCAAGCTGCGGTGGCGTAGAGGCACTCCTCCATAAGGCATTAAAAAACTCCTCACTCTAGCCCGGCTGTGACTGAGTTTAAAGGGTTGGTCAAACGTACGCGGTCGCCTCGAGTATTCTAGTCTGCTATGTGCCATTTTAGTGATTTGTAATTGTTTAAAAAAATATTTCTCGCATTTTCTATAAGAAGATTGTTTCTGACGTGTGTTTAGGCAAATAAATTACCTACATTTTCTTTCCGTACCCTTTTAAACGTAGCATTTAATTTGACCTCAAGGTATTTTTGTCGTTTTCATTTCTTCTTTCTAGCGCAGGACTTTATGGCGAACTTCCAGGGTTCAAACATTTTGTAGGCTTCGTCATTCGCCGGGCATTTTCTTTTAAACCGATTTCTGTGATTTGTCGTTCGTCCTTTGCGAGGACTGTGCACAAGTACACCCGCGCGCAACATCAACATTATTATATATATTTTTTTTTTTTTTTTGTTAGAACGGCGTACGCAGCGAAAGCGCGAGCCTTGAAGACACCCCCGGCTCTTCCGGAAACTGATGGCCACAATCCAAGCCCGCGCACCCAGGGGTAGGCTTCTGCGGCGCGCCGGCCTTTCGACGGATCGTGTCAGGGCCGGTGTCACCCCTGGGAGCGGTGACGGGCGCATCGCCCAGAGGCGCCTCCTCATTTGCATCGAGGCCTTGACTCGCGCGCCGTCCGCGCCGGCGCACGCTTATCCATCCGTTGCCGTGCCGAAGCCGAAGCCAAAGCCACACGTTCCCTCATTCATCTTGGTTCGGGAGTCGTGCGCGAGACGATTCGCTTTAATCTCGCCGTGCAAGCGTACAGTGAGTCCTTCGCGACTTCTCGAAAACAGGATGGCGGGGATCAGAGGGAAGAGACAACTCCGGTATAAGATTTGGTCATATCTGCCTCTTTTTTTTTTTTCTTCGATATTAATCTTAACTGACGTTGACTCCCCATAGAATTTCACGCATTAAAGAAAGAAAGATAATTTGAATGAATCATGGCATTGATACTTTGCGTCAGTGTGTTGTCTGCTCGGATGAACGTAAGAGCGTTGGTGACCTCGAAAGCGGGAGAAATATGGCGGCCCAGAAGGTTCTTTTCGGACCCGGCCGAGGAGTGTTCGTTCGATTGTTGTGCAAATGAGAAATGACAACTGCAGGGGCGCGTAAGAAGGATGCAAGGGTGAAGGTAAATTGCTTACGTGATGGTTTGAAGAATGGGTCGGCTGGAGATTGAGGGACGATGTAATATCCAAGGTCCGTGTCGATCGACCGTTAGGTAACTTGGCGTTGGTCCTTTATACCATATAGCACAGTCGCGTCGTTGCCACAGAAATCAAGATGCCCATTGTAAACTATCATGCTACAAGCTGCCCAAAATAAGATAGTATGCGCTAGCGAACTGATGATGAGCAGACATTACCAAAACGTGAGACAAAGGAAGCGAGAGAAAGGTGACATAAATAATTTGCAGTTGCAAGTCGATCTATCGTAGAAAACGTCATATGCAGAATTACGTTTTACGAGGAACGGAGTGAGTGCCTGGAAGCCTGAGAACTCGTCTCAGTTTTTGAAGCACACGACGCCATGTCAGCGTCGCCACGTAATCTTTTTTACAGTTTATTTTTTTTATCTTGTCGTAGCTATCAAAGTCTTATCAAAGTGTCTCAAAGTCCTTCTTGTTGCCTCTTTAAATGTTTTTTTTTTTAATTAAGAGTAGCCCTGCATGGACGGCGGAGCTCCCTGCGTAGGTGTTTGGCAGCCGGCCAACTCTCCTGCCGTGGCACGCTTCAGTTTTAAACTTTATACTTAAGCTGGCTTCAGTAAGAATACAACTCTGCATTAAAAGCGGAATACAAACACACACTAACACACACGCTCCCTCATTCGTTACAAATTGGTATCGGACACAAATCATAACAATGCAACCGCTATGAGGGAAACAGAAAAGCTTGCATCCTTTTTTTTAGTCACGCGCGTATGACGATCCGTGATCGCGGTGTAAGAAGAGACAGACCTGCGTCTGAACTCTTAAGGGCGCCGCCCCGCCACGGAGCAAGTGTGTCGAAGATTCGCTTCTATTTTCGACAAACGCCGTAAGATGGCGCTGCGCGACCTGAGCTCGAGGAATTTCGACACCCCACTTGCCCTCGTACCGACACCTCTCTTCCTCCACCGTGTCCGTAATTAACAAACATAGCACATCCCTTATATCATCGATTGTAAGCCGCAGCTTTTTTATAAAAAAAAAGGTCCGAGTGTCAACTCTTCCGCTGAGTCATTGTGAAACCTTTCCTTGCGATCCACGGAGCGAGCTCGGCGAACGACGCGGCAGGAAATACCTTCGTGTCTATACTTCGTTTGATTATTAAGTCGGGCCTTTGCCGACAGCCTAGAAGACACAGCCTTACTTAAACGCAGGCTAAAAACGCAGAGTCATGGCGCAGTCTCTGCGCTCCATTGAATGAGTCGGCTGATGAACACTGCCACAAAAAGACGGCGACCGCCGTGACGTTGTGCTCCTGGTGCTACCTGATTGACCCCTCTGCTCACAGCATCGGCTGCCCTCTTACTTAGGTGAAACTAGAGCAACCGGATAGGCTCCGCTTGCGGAGCCGAGTATCGAAATAGTCACTCTCAGGGTGGCCATGTTGGCTTCCAGCACTGCAGGAAGCGACCGTCGGTTTTGCAGGAGACGCGAAGGCGCGGTTGGCGCGGCCGTGAGGCGAAGTGCAGCGGCGTGCGGAGCAGAAAAAAATATAGCGCGGAGACTCGATGCGCGTGCGGCCGACATCCCGTCATTTGTCTCCTGTTTCTCTATATATATCCTCAATAGAACGTAGCGCGGTCTACGAAAACGTCGTCTCTTCGCTTTCGATTTACGAGCAAGCCGTATAGCTACGCGAAATTGTCTGGTCCGATGTGCCCGGATGTACCGGTCGCTTATCGCTCCGCGACATCTGCACTCGCGAGCAAGGAGGATAGAAGGGTAGGAGAGGGCATGACGTTAGCCGTGTAGCCTCCACAAGCCATGCTCCCCTGACGCCTCGCCTCTTTTCTCCATTTTCCTCCTTACTCTCCTCACTTATCAGGCCAACATGACCACATCACATGATCGTAGCTAGCCTTCGTCTAGCCTTCGATCTGATAAAACCTACCGGGCAGAGCACGCGCAAGCAACAAGGAATCCTTCTACAATCAACCATCCATCTCACACGTGACATGTCACGCGCACCAATTGCCAGAGAGATCTACGGTCACGTTGGTCACAACATTGTTTAAACTTTTTATGACTAGGCTTCACCAATATTGCCACGTGCCCCCTCCTAGTACTTATAACCTCCTTGCACGCGAGCAACGCGATCGTTCTGCGCGTCGTCTGCTTCGCAAGCTTTGGAAACGTATGCTTTAAAACATAGCTCACGTTATATATACATATATATATAAAAAAGCAGTTACAGCGATAGTTGAGGCACTTCACGGCGAAGTCGTTGGACATGGGTGTCGCCTTCACGCATCATGGTGTCTTGATGGCGAGGTCTCCATTGGCTTCGTTCTCACGAGCAGGCAGCTAGCTCACAGTTCTCCCTGCGACGAACGGCGCGACGCGACAAGCCCGAACCACATGAGGCGTTTTTCACGCGTATCCATCCCGTTGGCGTCTCCCTGCGTCGGGGCACGTCGACGGAGGTAACCCTCAACAACGCTACGCGCGCGAGGTGCCGATGTCTGTTGCGGCCAGATCTCAGCGTCGACACTGGAAGTGGCTTGCCAGACGGAGACCAATCGGAGTGGTGCAGGGCGGAAGTGAGGCCGGGGTGCCCTCTGGAACGTCCGAGTCAGTCTCCATGCTGCAGGTGCAGCAAGGCATATGCGACTGTTTCAGGAGTGATAGTTAATTCTCTTTAACGTGATATTAAAACGAAAGGGTTATAAGCTCTAAATTATCTTCTTTGAGCGGTATCCATACGCTGGTTGCCACCGGACATCGGATGTGACGTAATGCACAGGCCCGCCTTCTGGGTGGTATTGGATGGATAGATACAGCCAACGTTACTAACACACTCAGTTGGGAAACTCGCCGTTGAAACCTGGGCCGCTGGCATCCACTGAGACCAAGCTAAATACGATAACAGCGCCACTCTTTATCATTTGTCTTAACTGTGGTCACCTTCAGCTTTTAGAAAGCATGTTTTTGCGTAAAAAATGAAAGCCGTTTACAACTCCCTGTAACGCCGAATTGGAGCGCAGCTCTTGAGGAGGAGGGAAGGGTACTCAGGGGAGGGTATACCCCTCCTCATCCTCCTCCTTCTCCTCCTCCCCTCATCCTTCAATCTCCTCCGGGGGGGGGGTCACGTGACCTTGGGGGGGGGGGGGGGGGGCTCCCGCGGTGCATGTCCCAACATGCACCGCGCGGTTACGCCGACGCCGCTGAAGCCGGAAATGGGCGCCTAAGAGCTGCGCTCTAAAACAAACGGAAAAGACTCTTTTTTTATGAAATTTATTGGAGTTTAGTACAAAATGAAGGGCGCGTGATGTTTTTAAAATCTTTAGTTTGCAAGGTATTGCAGCACAATTAATATTGTTTTTATTCAACCATGCCTCAGCGGTGCTTTCAGGTAGCGCGTCCCGACCTAGGTGCATTTGAACTTGAACTTCGGTAGTGAGACGCGGCGCGTCCGCTGGGGAGACTGTGGTGGCACCCCTGTCACCTTTTCTACTGTATCTGTTTCGGCGCCAAAATGGCCGATTAAAGCCAAAATAGAAGTAACGTGCGGTTCCTTGAGTGACCGCTGCAGGAGAAATGGAGGCGTTGTGTCCGCCATTAGCTCGGTTCGCGAGGACAGATTGGAGCCACTTTTTTAGAGCAGTCTCTACGGCAGTTTCCCAACTGAGTGTTTTAGTAACGTTGGATACGGCTGAACACTTCCGTTCGGGTGGCGGCTTGCGCCACCTAGCGGGAGCTTCTACTATCGACAATTAATTACGATTAAAATTGGAATTCATTAGGAATGACGAAATATGCTCTGCATAAAACTCGGCGCACGTACCCACCTTATCCGCCAATACGGAGTTGGCAGCGAACGCAAAACGAAAGCGATACTCTGGCTCTGAAAGCAGAGCCTATATACAGTCACTCTCCGTGAAACGAAGCATCAAATTAAGGCTGGTGATGCGTTACTTTCGAAAGACTTAGCAGAAGGAGCCTGCAGTTTGAAAAGATGGTGGATTGGCAAAACGCCGCTGGCGCATTGACTCTCCAATATGCTTTGTGCGAAAAAGTAAACGCGCGGGCAATTCCTTTTTTTTCCCCCTTTTTTTTATGTGCGGGGCGAAGACGTTTGCATCTCCTACCTGAAGGTTGACGAGTCGGAAGCAATATGTGGGCCACCGTGGCACGCACTCCGCGCACCGTCCCGCTTCGTGAACCGCTAGCTGGCCGTAAAAGCGCGCTCGTTAGGTGTGCACCTGGCGCCACTGGTCTCTCGGCGAGTCAGGTCCAGCACTAATTGGACTCACGCCGCGACCCGGTTACGACGTCGGCACGACATCGGGCGGACAGCCCGTATATGCAAATAAACACTCTCGGACTGTAGATTCCTTTCGATTGCGATCGAGGCTAACGAGGTGCCCCGCCGGCTATCGCATGCAGGCTGATTATTTCCTTCGTATAAGGCTGCTACCATAGCCTCCCCTATACTCACAAAGCCTGGCAGTTCGACGACGGAGCCATTGAGTGCCCGGTCGCAGATTTGGAGCGCGAGGATCTAATCAAAGAGACATTTCTCGGGGAACCTGGACGTCAGCGCACAGCTTTCCAGCGGCGATGGACCCGAAACAGACTTGTTCGCTCGGGAGAAGTGTGTTTCGGCCTCTCGCCGCAGCGGGGCGCCAGTCACGTGGCTCTCCTCTCATCCGTTGTCTGCCAATCCACCTTTTCTATTTTGGCGGCCGCTTCTCGTGGCGATCTGCCAGGCTTTGTCAGTATCTAGGAGGCTATGAATCACATCAGTTAGAGGAATTGCGGTGCCTGGAAAATGTCTTCTCCGACTGGTGTGCTTAGTGTCCTATTCCGCCCATACATCAAAAAGTGGTCCCGAGGTGTCAACGAATGACGTCACGAAAACCGGAGTGTCTCGCTGTCGGATGCCGCGATCCTGGCGGTTGGCCATAGAAGTTCCGGCAAAAAGTAGGAGCGAACGCGAATGTCGCTATATCCTCGCAGAGCCTCAACTCCTGGCTACCTGAAGCAGAACAGGCGTCTGCAACATCCACCGCCGCTGCCGTGACACCAGCAGGTTCGCTGCCGGGGGCTGCGTCACACTTGTATGATGTCATTTGGGGAGAATCGAGGGAGCAGCTTTTTTGGAGGGGGTAAACGAACCGGATCAGACATCGCGGTGGAAAAAAAAACAGTGACTTGATTCTCAATGACAACTGTTGTACCCCGCATTAGAGCCACGCTACACCGGCACCACGAAGTGCGACACCCTCTTGGTATAGATGCGTGACTATATACCACCCGATGCCTGGAGCTCTCGCGTTTTGAGCGGCACCCATTCGCGAGCGAATTCGATTATCTTTAAGTCGCATTTCGGTTCCGTGTTTTCACGCTCCCTCACGTTGCTGGAACGCGCTATGAAAAAAAAAACACGAACAAATCAGCTGAAAGGAATGCATTCATAGCGTTTCGATAGAACCCTCAAATTGCAAGCTCCACATTTCTTATTTTTTTTTTTTTTTTGCTGAGGTTGTTTTTGTTTATTTTGTTTTTTACGCACATAAACAGACGATGACATTGGAACGTGGCTCCTGCATGATCGAACGGAACAACACCGACTTTATGGTCGCATCTTGCAGACGCCAAAGCCAACATAACATGGTCCCATCTCGCGCTCACGCACCCTGGCTGAGCCGTCCGCCGTCCAACAACGCTCTCCGCAACGCCGCTACAATACCCGGAACTCTACAGTCAAGGCGATGGGCGCGCAGACGCAGTAGCGCCTTCTTCGTTGCGGAGGGCTTAGGGGAGAGGGAAACGCGGTCAACGAAAACTCCCTATTGTTGATCCGTTTGCGAGTTCAAAATCGGACAAAAAATTTGGCGAGACCATCTCACCAACTCCCAAGTGGAGAGAAAGGTCTCGCCGCCTCTGGTGTGCTTGTCCTTATCTCGTTCGTCTCCAGGTCGATGTCAGCTTGGTACGGCAGTAGAACAACTTACTGAAGTCGATTTTCAGATCGTCCTTTTGTAGTGAAAGCTCAATCTAGACGCTCTAAGCATCGTAACAAACCCAAAACCACAACCCTGCGTAGCTTATTTCCTCGTTAAAAGCGTGTTCAAAGATCGCGACACACCCTTTTTTGGAAAGCGTTTTCTTCCGAGTGAAGTAGTCGACGAAGGGCGCTTGTCGGCGAGTTGCAAGCGATGGCTTCGCCCGCTGAGAAAAAAAAGGAGTCTTATCCGAATGTGTACCTATCACTATCAGACTCTCTTCGGAACAAGTTATACTAAAATCATCCACAATCTTCGCGTACTGTACGGCTTTCATTGGTCCACACAGTGTAGTCCGCGAGAAAAAAAAAGTCCACGTTTTTCTATAGCCCTGAGATGAATAAGCGGTTTTGTATTATTGGTCTTGGTATATGTGAGAACTAACTCTTTTTAAACATTATAAGATCAAAAACGACCTTTCATAAAATGACTTCAGTGTCCCTTTGAGGTTTGCAAAGGAAGCGCGTGTTGTCAATGGCTTCCAACGTGAAATAACAGACGATAACAATATCCGACAGCGTCCGATCTCACTCCGCCTCAGTGCTCGGTTCGTAGCAGACGATCAACTTTCTTTCGGACTTTTATCAGACGACGCACGGTGTTTTCTCGTTTTATTTTCATCTGTGAATTGCGCTTCGTAGCAGACGAAACGCGTTCTCTGCTCGAGTTAGCAGACGAACCGTCCCCCTACCAACGCTACCTTCACTCACTTCTCGTGGGGCAAATTACATCTCGCTCTGGTGACGACCAAAATTAGACCTCTGACACCGTATATCTATAAAAATGAGGAATTGACATCTTCGAGTTGTAACTATCTGCAGTTTCGCCCGGTGTGCTAAGCACCAAGGTTGCAGCGCTCACAAGATGATCGGGCCATGTAAACATACCGATACTCCAATGCATTATGCATCTGAGCAAGAGTATATAGTCACTGCTAGGATGAGAACGGCAGGGCGCTCCCAGCCTTCTGTCGTCCTTTCGCTGCCCTCACCCACTCGAGGTACACGAATCGCCGAAGCGTTGTCGAAGGTTTGGAAGCTCGTGCTGAAGGCAACAGAAGCTCCTCTCGTGCCTTCCTCATCTTGTCAGTGGCTATAGTTAGTCAAGCGCAATGGCTAGCCAAGGTGCACCAAGCCGCACTTTTCTAAGAGCAAAGAGAAGCTCTGTCTTGTCTGGAAGGTCGGTATTGTCTGTCTCTTAGCCCCGCTATAGGAATCGCATTAGTGCGCCGGTTCTTTAGTGGAGGTATGAGAGGGTTTCGCTAACGAAACCGTGGGCCTTGCTTTCTGTGAGAGCATTTAGGCCTCGATACGAACGAGTCGCGTAATCATTCGCGCCCGCTTTACTTTGAGTGGCCGTTGCAGTTGCGCAATTTCCGCTCCGCGTCGAACTCTCTCCCTGCGAAGGCGCTCCGTGTGTTCCCGTTAATGTGATTGCCAGTTAATCTTCCTGGGGCGGGTTTCCTCGCCGGTTCGGACGGGACCGAGGTGTTAATGGAAGCCATAGAAGCGAACGTCCCGACCACCTTCGCGTTCTTTGAACAAGCCCGTATACGCGCGATAAAAGTGTGCCGACAGGCAGCCTCGGCGCGTAGATCTGACACTCTTGAAGCGAAGCGGAGGATCCAGCGCTTGAATTATCTCCCCCCCCCCCCCCCCACACACACACACACACGAACACACCGCGAATTTTATTATCACACGCCCACACTAACACTAACAAAATGTACTTAGATTTGCCACAGCTTGTTGTGGGGCTGAGCACCCCCGAGGAGCGCTCCAATGGCCCTTTAGGGCGTCGGTTGGTTGGTGTGGTTACCTTGACCATAGGCTAATTACTTCTCCTAGATTAACGCACTTTAGATGCAGCTTCTACACTAGCAAATACCTGTGGTGTGGAATGCGTTCTGGGCATGCGAGGTACTGTGCAGCTCTCCTCTGTGGAACATGAGACGTCTGGCAGGCGTCCACAGCTCAGTGACTCAGCATGTTTCGCCTTGATGATACGCGCTAAAAAGGGGTGTAGACAGCGCTGATTGGCCCACGTCTGCGGGAAAGTAAACGCGCGCATTAGTTTGGATTTAGTGTAACATGTTTTTCCTAAACTGTCTTATTGAGTACCAGCAAAGAAGAGCACAGCGTCCTCTTCATACGACTGCACTCCCTGACGAGCTATTTCCTTTCAGTTGAGCAAGAGTTTCGTTCTCTTGCTCACTCGAAAGCCAAAACGCCGTACAAACTAAGGTAGCCGTGGACAGTCCACACAAAACCATTGATGTCGTCAAAGCTGGTAGAAACAACTTGTTAAGAGGGACTGGAGATTCCTAGTGTAGTGTCTGCTGCCGCTCTGAGGCTTCCAAAAAAACACTTCGAAATGTATGCAAAAGTCTTTTTTCTTCTTCTATGGTCCATGCAAACTAATACATGAGTATTCGAACTGTCCAATGCCTTAGACTTTCAGGACACTTCCCGGTCGACAATATATTATGCCGATGTGCTAGGGACGCTTAAACTCTTCCTCGTTCGGCCATAATTGCGAGGGCCCTATCATCACGAGTCCTGCGTTGCCCACACGAGGGCGGATAATTGCGTCTACTGCCGAATTAACCCTCGTGATAGGTAACATCTAGGTCACCCAGTTTAAAAGAAAAATTAACGAAAAGACTAGAAGACCGGCTCAAGTTTGACGTGAGAACTTGAAGAAAAAAAAAAAAAACAGTACAATCTTCGCCTCTGTGGTACGAGGAGGACCCGTCCCCGGTACTCTACAGTCGGTGCAGTTGACAGTCTAAAGAGGCTGCCGCTCAAAACAGGGTCAGAGCTGTCTGTGCCGACGGCGATGGCAGATGTCGACCACGCTGCGTCTCACCTTACGACGGATCGCAGCGGACGTCGCGAGCCGTCCCATCCAATCCAGCGCCGTGGTCGCGTCACAAGACCACGAGGCACGCCCGTCCCTGCGTCCTTCCCGAAGTTCACGTGACTGACACTCGCGTGACATTGGATTGGCTTGGGTGGCCCGTAGCGACCGCTGCGGTCCATCATTAAGGCGAAACAGAGTGTAGAGCGGAATGACCAGCGCTAACGTCGGTAGTCTCCCCCCTGCCGATTCGTCGCGGCCGAGTCCGTTCGCGTGGGCTGAAGTGCGTCCGACTGCGCCGCCGGTTGTGCCGATACGCGGTGTGGGACGCTGACGGACGTTGCGACTGGCTTTCCGCGCGTTAGGTTTCTCAGCGGTCTTGGGGCAGAGGCGACTTCGACGGAAAGAGGTGCCTAAACAAAGGCTCGGTCAAGCGGCCCCGACGATTTGCCAAAAAGCGGCCTATCGTTCCCAGCTATCGATATTTACATTTAGCGACTGAATCAGGCGCTCCTATATGACTGCGCACATGAACGTTTAATCCGACATTAATGTAGAGTGTCCTCGCGTGTCCATCTCTGCAGCTTTATCTTATGAAGTCAATGACAGGATTAGAATGGCAGGGCGGCGGTCCTTGAGTTGTCCCGTCTCCAGCGGGTGTTTCCTGCCTTCGAGTGCGCTTCGGCGACTCGCGATTCTCGAGAGGGCACGCGGCCAGCCGGAGTACGAAGGAAGGCAACGAACGCCGCGTTCGGGAGGCCGGGCATTCGAAAGAGATTCCACGCCGCTCTTATCCTGGCAGTGAATACTACAGTGGCACGTCGTCGTGCACGCACTCTTCGATAGCGGTTTAGCACCGCACTTTCCGAGATCGCGTAAACCCCCTAGAGTCACCGACATTATACGACACGCCGGACTTGGCGCGTTGCGTACATCTTGTTTGTGGCGCTCCGCCGGCCAATGCGACGCGAGCCAATCAGAAGCGGGCACAGATGAAGCCACGCCCTGTTAAAGTGACTGTATAGTAGTGCCTGAAACGCGTCGCTGACTGGCGTGTTTATCGCGTCCTAGAAAGTGGCCCTTCGATTTTTTTTTTATACCACCAGCTGGCGCCAGGATTGCGATATCCGACAACGTGACATGGCGGCTTCTGCGACGTCATTTCTTGCCACATCGGGTCACTTTCGATCTACGGGCAGGATAGAGCAATAAACACACCGGACGAGCACGCGTTGCAGGCACTGTGCACTATTACAACTTTCCTTGCTGACTCTCCACGGTCGATACTCGATGCACGACGCCTCGCGTATATGGCTCACCTGAACCGAGTTATCTTTCGTAGAAGCGAGGTTCGGGACGAAGATGAGAGGGTTGTTAGCGCGCCTCCAACCAAGCACTTCTCAAGGCCCGATAACCAAATTAGCGACCGGGAAAATTAAATTAGAATAAAGAAGAGGGGCGTGCCACTTTTAGCGAAAAAGGGCGCCTCCATCTGGGTGTTTTTGTCGTATCTGGTTTCTTCTGCTTAGGTGCGTGTGCTTCGCTGATTCTTCTTTTCTAGAAAAGATAATGGGGGACGAGGGTGGAAAGGGGGAGGGGGGGGTACAAAGGTTTTTAGCCGGAGGTCAGTGCACGGCGCGTCGGCGGCGGCAACAGCAGCACGCCCCCTTGTGGATGCCGCCGGAGTTAAGACCCCCACTCCCTCGCCGAGTTTCTTTTAGGAAACCGGAAACCGCTCCAATCAAAACCGTAAAATCAAGAGGGTCACATGTGTGTGTGTGTTGCTGCTGCTGCTCCTGCTAAACGTTCTGTGGCTTTCTTTGTTTTCTCGTAAACCTTGGTAATTCGAGTACGGGGGGTAAATCTAGGGTGATTGAAGATAGAGTGAGTAAAGAGGCGAGCCGGTTTATTTTACACATTTTTGAAAAAAAAAAAAATAGCCGGAGACGACGGACGAAAAAGGGGACAAACACAAAACGTCTCCATTGAGACGTATTGAATTTGTCCCTCTTTCCTTTCGTCATCTCCGTCTATTTTTCAAAAATGTAGGAGATCTCAGGGTGTCTGATCGCGCCACCGACTGGCGTGTTTAGCGTCCTATCCGGCCCATATGGCAAAAGCAGTCCAAAAAGGTAGCAACAAATGGCTCCAAAAAGCCAGAGTGTCACGCTGTAGAGCCGTATATTGGGAGAGTTTGGCCAATGGGTGGAGCAATGGCTGCCGCCAGCGCCGAATGCTCCCCCCTTGGTTAGAGAGTAAACTAAATGTGCGACACACCGTCGACCAATCAGCAGACCGTGACGTCACAATATTGGAAACAAATTTTAAAGCATGAAATAGAAGTGTTAAATCTCGGCATCTCGGTGACAGTTTGCTCTGGACCCGCTTGCTAGAACAGCGTCTCAGCTGAGACTGGCTGAAAGAAAACAGTGTAAAGGGTGGGGCGCGCGAACGTCTTGAATTGATTGAGTCCCGCTCGGCTCGTGCGCTGGCTTTGGTAATGCTTTCTTTTCCCCAGTCTCAGCTGAGACGCTGTTTCTAGCAAGTCGGGCCGGGTTTGGAGCGCACGTCTCTTGTTCTACCGTTGAAAATGGACGTGACGAAAACCTCACATGCGCCAAGTTTTCAGTCATCAAGAGTTATGCCTTTTTACTCAAGCGACGTTAAAACGGCTTAAATTAGTCGAGTCACAGTTTTAGGGCTCATGATCACCGCTAGGGGCTGCTTCGCGGCCTGTGGTTGTCCCCGAGATGCTCGCCTATTGAAACCAATGTATGGCCAAACTTTCCCAATACACGGCTCTGTCAGTCTGCTGCCTGTCGCGTTCCTGGCTGTGGGTCGTAGAAATTCTGGCGAAAAGCAAGAGCGAACGCAAGTGTCACTGTCATCGCGGCGTCCCAACTCGCGGCTGCTGTGGACGTTCGAGCGTGAGAGTGACCTGCAACATAACAGCAGAGGTCGGCATTTTAGATCGCCCTCACTCACCCTCACCCTCACAGCCACACTCACCTCAGCCTCTTACTCACCCTCACAGCTACACTCACCCTCATCCTCAGAGTCGCACTCACCTTCAGTCCTTCACTCACCCTCATTTAACCTCACGGGCCCTCACGCACCTCAAGCACTCATGGCCCTCATGCCCCTGACGCACTCACCACCCTCAAGGTTTTCACGGCCCTCATGCCCCTCACGCACTCACAGCCCTCAAGGTCCTCACGCACTCACGGTCCTCGCAGCCCTCACAGCCCTCACACCCCTCACGACCTCACGGTCCTCACGCACTCTCACACTCATGAATTTTCTTGGTTTGTAAACTCACTCACCCTCACCTCACATGTGAAGATGAGGGTGTGTGAGGGCCCTCATGAGTGAGGTTTGCCGAGGTATGCATAACAGGTGTCTGCCACATTCAACACAGCTGTTGTGACACCGCCTGGAGCGCGGTAGGCGACAAGAATACAGACACTTCTAAGTACTATGGCGTCATGAAGCGAACATCACGATAGGCCACTTTTATGACGTGGTAAACACATCCGTCGCAGAAAGAGGGGGCGGAAGAAAAAGGAGTGTAGTGGGGGAGAGGACTACTCGCAAACTTTCGTTGCTCCGAGAGAGCATCAGGTGATGATGATGGAACACCGCTCATTGGCTTAAGTGAACCTTGACTTTGCGCTAGGAGAGTAAAAACTCCAAATCCTTTCCGGCTCCAACTTTTTTATTATCGCTTTGGCTTTGTTTTAACGAGGGCTCGTACCACGGATTACCGAAGCATCGAGACGACGCAGTAGACACACACAGACGCACACACAAAAGGAAGCTGTTCATTGGACTCTGTTTATCGGCACCGGCGTTCTCCTCCAGGTGGCGGGATTTGTTACGCTCCCCGGCGGATGAAGTGAACACGTTGTAGAGACCAAAGCTTCGGTGGGTTTTAAGACCGGCAGGAAGCAAAAAGGAAGGAAGGTACTCTTGTGGAAAGAAGCCTCCTGCCTGAGAGAAGCTTCCTTCTTTCTTTCAGCCCGAGATTGTTTGGGTAACAGAGATATACTTAGTGATCCGGCGTTGAGCCGGAACTTTAGCGAGACAAATTCCTTTGTTGTATTGTCGACCCGTACAAAATTATGAATGAAGGTGTATTGGCGACTGCAGCGAAACCGACGCCGCGTAGCGGCAACGCCGAGAAGCTCTGGAGAGGAGGCCGTTTCGACTCTGTCGTCTGCTATCGCTGCTTGGTTCCGGTAGGCAGCATAAAAACAAACATCGTTTCCATTGATTATTTTTTTTTTGCCTCCGTCGTGTCATTCCTACGCACTGACTAGAAGAACGTTTCTACCGTCAAAAAATTGCTTTGCTTTCCTATGTAACCGATTTTACGCTGCAGTGAAAACAAAATTATGGTGGTCCGCTGGCTGAACGACGAAAGCGACCTCCTTTTGTCCCGCCATTTTGCGTGACCAGCGCGCCCCCTATAGTTCGCTGGAGTCGCGAATAGCCCTGTCTCATTCTGTAGCTTTCTGCTCTCTGGCTATATTCTTCCGTTTTTATTGTCTCCGCTACTTTCTGCTTTTGTTTTCATTTCCACTCTTTCATTGTTAGCAACAGGAGAACCGCCATTCGCCTTTCTTTGCGTCACAAGGGTCGTAATTTAACAGGAACACACTGACACACACACGCCCACAAAGCATTCTGGCAAAGGCCAGCAGAGCGACAACGAACACTTTGGTAGGCGTAGAGGAAGAGCTAGTTGTGCAGTCATGGCTCAAAAAGATTGACATCTCAGTTCTCCCCACAAAACCTTTCATAATGGGAGTCGTCCGTAGTAATAAGACAAAAGTGCACGTAGTTACCTATCCTAGTGAAAAAATTCATTTGTATGGAAATTTCTTGTGTCCAATAAACACATTGAATCATACAAGATATATAAGAACATATAAGAACCATATAAGAACTGCATAAGAACTATATAAGAACTATATAAGATATATAAGAACCATATAGGAAACGTATAGGAAACTTCCCCTAAGTTTCTTATTTGATGCTTGTATGTTCTTATATATCTTATATAGTTCTTATATAGTTCTCAAATGCTTCTTATATGTTCTTTAGTGTTCTTATATATCTTGTATGATTCATATGTGTTTATTGGACACAGAAATTTCTCATACAAATGAGAATTTTCAATAGGGTAATTCGTCCCCAAAAATATCGTCTGTATAGCTGCGTGACCGTTTAACGGAGTCCATATTAACGACTCATGACTCTACTACTATAGATAATATAGAATTCTAGAATAGGGAGACCCAAGTTGTTTGGGGGAGTCAAAGGGTTGTGACCCCCCATTTTCAAAATACCTAATATTTTAGTAGGTGGCGCAGTGCAGGCCACCCGACGATTCAAACCCAAAGCGAACAACCACCATGCATGCATCCCTCCAGTGCCAGTAGGTATATCTATTCCCTCCTCAGACGATTCTTTTCTCGCTGTGTCCTCGTCGAGTGTGTCGCGAAAGGGACGCCTCCAAAACACGCAATGCCAACTTGGTGGCGACACCGTGCGGCTGTTTTCGCAAGAACGGATACGTTTCGAGACACAAAGTACACATTAACGGCACAGGTGACGCGTAGTACACGGCGCTGTAAGGCTGCGTGACAAAGCCGCATTAGCCGTAAAACGCGCTTCGTTCTTTTTTGTTTTTTTTCCATGTCTAAGACAAGAGAAACAAAATATTTGAACAGATGGTTTATCATTCATTTCCTTTTTAAATGAAAGCAGAAGCGCTCGCAAAGCTGACAACACGCAGGGCCGTGCTCAAACAAGCCGCCAAGCGATATTCCCCACTCCAATCTCGGACGTTTGCTTCCCCATTTCTCTGTTTCACTCTTCGGCCGCCAGGACGCACGAGCGTTCGCTGCACACTCGAATAGGCGGTAGCTTCCTGCTTTTCTCTTTCACGTCCTTTACGCTGGGCGACGTCGTTTTCTACAGGGCTTTCTAGAGAGCTATAGATTTAAGAGAGGGACCAAGCTCAAACCATGGAGAGCGTTCGCAATTTAATGGCAGACGCCTCCTGCAGAAATTTGCAGCAAGCGCGCATGGAGGAGAGCAGGCGGAAAGGCGGAGACGCTTGCGGACGATCAACGCTTTCGTCACCTGCAAGCAGCTTGTACTGTAAACGCGGCCCGTAAACCACGTGAGCCAGATCCAGCAGTTGAAAACTCTCTGTAATGTAGCGATTCCCGGGGGATAAGGGTGAGCACCCGGTTGCTCGAGCGCTTTCTCTGTACACCGTTCACCTCCAAGCAGGGAGCGCAGTGGGAGCTACCCGCTCGCCCAACCAATCACACGCTTCCATTTGATCACCTGACTCCACACTCCCTGAGTGTGGGAATAGGCGAGAGTACGATAATGCGACAAAAGATAGACCTACAATTGGTTCAACGAGCACGTAGCTTACACTGTACTGTCGGCTTAGAGGAGAACGGAGCATACGGCGGACTTGCGTTCAAAAAATGCGTTTTTGGCGCGTCAAACCCGCAAAGAGAGGCACACCAATCGAAGGGTAGTAACGCGCTGTAACGAGACAGCCAAGCGCGCGTTGTGGGGGGTTCAGATTGGGGAAACTAAAAGCACATGGGCGCGCCTCGAGTGTAAACAAGTGTACGAGGTGTCAAAGAGCAGACGAACTTGCACCCTGCATAGTGCGGTTTTTTGCGTGACGCACTTCTTTTTGGAACTCTCGCCAGACGCCACGTTATTGACCTTTCGCCCCATACCTTTCTATGCGCGGAGGAGATGTTTTTTCAGCTTGCCCGAGATGTTTCGAGTCGTCATCAACTGCGCCAGTCACAGTAGCCGGGAACTTAAAGGAGCCTTGGCTGGTACCCTATCTTCACACATATGGGTCTTTATTTGAAGTTAAGAGGAGCCGTCAATCGATAAGTAGACCCGCCGGCGGCCAAAAGGCCCTGCAAATGCCGCCAAAATGACTTTGATGGGAAAAAAAAGAATGCGGAGTTTGCGAGGGTTTACGCGACCCAAATATGTCCTCGATCGTACTTAGTTGTGTCGTCGACGGATCTTCTCACCATGCTTGTGCCTTTCACACACACCAAAGACGACACCGAAAATTCACGGGGCCTCTCGTGTTATCCCTAAGACGACTTGAAGGCGAACGCCCAAGCGCCGATGTGAACGTGATAGCGAACCTCCGAAGACAGCTCTCTCTGTGACGACGCACTTGTGGCGCCGTTTCATTGGTACCTTTTGTTTTGGTACCTTTCGTGTCGCCGACATGTTTTCGTACTTTTCGTGTCGCCGACGTGCTTTCGCTTAAGAACTTTGAAGGTCGAGTGAAATTATGAAACATAAAGGGCTTTCGCCTTAATAACTAATCGTCTGTATGAAATCATTAGGGCAAAGTAGCAAACGTTGTTCATCAACATGGAGTAAAAGCCCACCTCGTCAGTGGAATTCGAGCCTTTTCGGCCTGAACTGTCGGTAAACTCAGCGAGCCAAGTTCCATCGAACTCCCCCGAAAGGTCGCGATTCTATTGAATCTCTCGAAAACGTTGGAGCCGCTCATCTGGCTCCTTTCTACTCTCGCGGCGTCGGCGTCGGTGATGAAATCGGCGAGCGGAACAAGGTCTCAATGAAGACCGCAAAGCGAGTGCCCTGAGGTCCGCCTCGCCGCCGCTGTGCAAACCCCGCCGAGCATTCCGGGCGGTTTAGCGCACCCGCGTGTTTGCCCTGCTCTTACCTTCTCGAGGACTTTCTCCCTCTACACGCACTTCCCCTCCCTTCCCCGCTCCCATCGAAACAAGAAAGCATTGCTAACGTGGAGCTCTTGCCGGAATTGGACACGTCCTTCTGGCAAGCCGATTTTTTTTTTTTTTTCGCGTGTGTTGGTGCGCATATAGAGCCACCAAATATCTTAGAATATCGGCGATTCATTGCCCATTTTCTTCAGGGCGCCGCCGTTTTGGTCCGTGGTGTAGAGCGAGCACAATCGGCGGTAGTTACGATTGGAAAACGCTACATCCTTAACTCTATATACGGTGTACGGAAGCTTAGGCGATATTCGTTTGCACCGTCACGACTGCTGTAGTATTAGAGGGTTTTAGTAAATCGTTTTGATGACTCCGATAGCAATACCGGATAACAATATGATGCACGCGCGAAGGCCCTGGCGGAGTGTCGGATACCGTAATTGGAGTCATCGGAACGATGTAACATAAAACTCCCTATTTCCGGATGGCGGAAGACCGTTCCCTGTGATTTCAAATAAAGCTTCAGATATCTGGCAACCACGAGTTTGGGCACCAAGATGGCTCTGAGGCATAGCTTATCGAGAGGCTCTATATGTGCACCCACTTTGCTTTCTAAAGCGACTGTATTCGGTGTCACTTGTGTGTGCAGTGCAGGCGGGAGGTCGGTGGCCTATCGCACACCAGCGCGGAGCACCCGGAGCTAAAGCTTGCGCTGCAGAACACAGGGATCCTGGGTTCAATTCCCACCCCTGCCCGTTTTGATCTGGATGAGCATCGTACCGGCGTGCGGTCGTGTATCACTACGGCGTGGTGCACGTTAAAGACCCCAGGCTAGTGGTGGTACTGCACTGGCTAAATTGCTCATCTATAGCTGGGAGACTCGTCGCCCGTTGAGACAGGCTAAGTTCAGGCTGTATAAACATACACGCACCCCAATTGTTTTTTTTCGACTGTGCGTAGTCTTGTGCAATTTTCGGTCGGCACAGATCCGCATAAATGCTGGAACAGATCTTCCCGAACTAAGGGAATATCTGGATCACACAAAATTTGGCAGACACAAAAATGATTCTATGCTGTTTTCACAAAAAAAAAAGAAAAAAAAAAGAAAGGTAGTTATTGCGGGTAAATTCCAAATATGTTTTCGTTAAAAGCCTACTGCGCTTTTTTTACGATAAATTAATACTCACTAGTGGGTCATTGTCTAAGAAAAAAAATGGTGTTTAGCTATAGTTTCATGTTTTTAATGTCTCGCGGGTTCGTTTTTCGCACCGCATGTCTCAGCCTTCGGGGCCACGATGACTACGTAGAAGAGTGCGACTCATACCACAGACCCGGACGCGACGGAGGCACCTCCATCCAATGTTCGCTTTGCCCAAGACTCCAACATCTCGTTGACACCAAGGCCGTATAGAGCTGGATCTGCTGCGTCACCTACCGAGGGCCAGCGCGGGGCATCGAGCATTCAGTGAGGCCACAAAGTGTAGTCCAACCCAGACGCAGCACTCGTGTCTGTCTGTGCCCCCCGCTGGCCTCCTGCATGTGACGTAGAGATTTCGGTACTCTGGCCTTGTTAAGCTGTTATCGAGGATGCGTCGCCTAAACCTTGCAAGCGTGTGTGTGAGGCCAACGAGAAGTTTGATGAATTGGTATCGAAGCTCCGAAAGACCCTTCTTTGCTCGCCCAGGGGGCCCCGAAGAAGAGATGTGCGCTCGCGCTCGACTGGATCCCAGGCCCGCCCGAATTCTTCGTTTCTTCCTTGATTTGATGACGTTTTAAGCCGGCGTTGAGGAAATTCTTACATCTTGGACCGTTCAAGACCGCGCGCTTGCGTCTCGGATACTTTATTTCTCCCCAAAGCTCTTCGCGGCCGTCTCGCAGCTTCTCGTCTCGCCTGCGCTGTCACGGGAAACTGCGAGATGTGGTAACTTTGTTGCCTGTTTCTTTCTTTCTTTTTGCTTTGATGCGTTAGAATTGCTCGAGGTATCTTCTGTCTTGTTTTGCTTTTGTGCCAATCTGGAGGAAGGAAAACCCGCCGTCACAACGGTAATCCCGCTTTTTTTTTTTTTTTTCCTCGAGTTTTTGCGGAGTTTGCTGCGGTTAGTCAGGGATTATCTGGCGTTTCACAGAGTCCTGTTCCTTGCATGTTTTGTGTGTGCGTGGTGTGGCCATTGGCGGTATAGTCGGCTTAGAGGAGCCGACGCGGCTTTAGGACCTGCCAGGTACGATACAGTCTTTTTGGGCCGTGCGGGTCGCTGGTTTTTGCAACAGCGTGCCGGTGTGATATTGCTGGCCCACGGTATCGGTGATGGAGCAGTGTCTTAGGACTTAGCCCCCCCCTAAGCCAACATACGAGAGACACTGGTTTCCGACGTACCGAAAAAAGATACTTGAAGGCTGTAACAATCTTTCCACGGTTCCGCCGGTTAATGTTCAAAGAGAAAGAAAGGATTTTGTTCACGTGGTGTATTTTGACGCGTCAACGAAGAATACTGTATATTTGCGTGTCTAGTCGGAGAAAAACATATCAAATTGCTGTGTGTATGTTTATGCAGCCAGAAGTTAGTCTGTCTCATCGGGCGCATGGTGTCGCAGCTGTAGATGAGCAATTTAACCAGTGCGGTACAGCTGCTCGCCGGGGGTCTTTCTTAACGTGCACCACGCCACATTGATACACGTCCGCACGCCGGTACGATGCTCATCCAGATCGAAACGGGCCGGGGTGGTAATCGAACCTTGGATCCCTGGGCTCTGCAGCGGGAGCTCTCGCTCCATGTGCTCCGAGTTTAGATGGAGAAGGTTTTTACGCCATCTCTACGCAATTCTTCTAAAAAGAAAAAAAAAAACTTGCTTCACAGAGTTTTTCTTTTTAGTTGAAATCTGATCACAAGGATTCAGACTAGCGAGTCGACGCGCGTTGTAGTAATGCCAGTCTCATCGCAAAGCAAGTCGCAGGCACTGCGGGTCGCTCGACTTGTCTGCACGAAGTCGAAGAACAGTGCACGAGCTCATTCATAACACAGCTCCAGTGGTGAGCTAGGACAGCAGCAGGAAAAGCACGGAAAAGGAATGGGCACGAAAAAATTGCGAAACGTTGCAACTCATTAGGGTCTTTGAGGAAACCGCTACCGTGTTCCAACTTTCACGTACCGCACTACCGGAGCCCTTGAAGCATGCTTTTAATCTTTTTTAGCGCAACTAGATGGTCATTCTTCCAACATAAAGCCAATTTTATCAAGTGTGCCCGGAGGAATCGTTCTCGGTTTGTTTTTATTCAATATAGTATATTTGAACCATAAAAACAGCTAAAGCAGCAAAATTTGTTATTTATGCAGAAGATACCTCATTATTGTTTTAACGTAAATATCCTTCGGACTATATAATTTCAAATTTAAAAAAAAATAATTCTACATCAGCAAAAAGAAAATGGACTACATGTAATCTGCTGAAAACAAACTCAGATCAATCAAAAGCCATTCTCTCTCGCCCAAGAACAAAAGTATATGCATCGATAAACATATCAGGTTGTGCAAGTCAAAGATAGGAATAGTCGACGTCTTTAAAACGCTCGGCGTGTTATTCACAGATCGGTGCTGTCAAAGCCACGGGCGAGAGAAAAAGGAAAGCCGCTTTTGTATGAATTTTAATTGACGGGCCAATCTACGAGGGGAAGAAAATCGACGTCTGGGACACACAAAAGAGGGTCCCGGTAAGAGGGAAGCTCCCTTTTGTCCTCTTCTCCAACTGCTTGGTCTGCCTTTAATAAGGGCTGTCACGTGCTTCGCGTTCGTGGCTCTGATGGGCTCGCGGGGACCGTAGCGTTCACTCTTTGCCAAGTTACGGTGAAACAAAGTATCGATTGACGCTTCATTACATTCTGAGTTGTCACTGCCTTTGGAACAACAGTGGGGGAAAAGCGCGACTTTTTTTTTTTTTTCCCCCTCTGTTTGCCGATGACTGGCAGAAAACCGACTCCAACGGAACCTTGCTTTCCAGGTTGGCATGTGAAGGCTCCGTCCTTGCGTCGGTGATCCCATTAGAACGACGGAAGTGTGCGAGCAAAGCCCGGTTCGACCTCACGTCCCTATAGCATGGAACCGGGCAGTTTGGAAGCGTGCATGCAGCCTCAGAGCAGTTCCTGCGAGGACGGTGCGCGACATAAGCGCCTTCTTTGTTTCCGAGCTGCTGATTTATTGAGGCTTCGTGCGTCCCCTCTTCGCGGTGCTGCGGCTTTTTATCGCTGGTTATGAATAGGCCTAATCTCCGAGGGAACGCTGTTTTGCGCGCACTGTCACGAAAGGGAAGATTTGGGCCGTACATCATCGCGCCGGATCCGGTTCTTCTCGCGGGCCTTTGAGCATTTTTATCGTCGTATTTGAGTCGTCCCTTTTGACGCGTCTCGCGCGGAGCGAGCATTCACCGATTTCAGGGCGATTCACGCCAGTACCCGCGCTAAGGCAATGCCACCTAAAGAACCCCCCCCCCCCCCCCCCCCGTTTCTCCAAATCCCCCCCACCCAATCGTCGAGATTCAGCATATTTGCCGCTTGGGGGTGTCGGGGATCCACCAACGACGACGTAGTGCGCAGGCCTTGACATCTACGTGGTGCTGTGCCAGCAGGCTGGGGACAAAATTGTCACATCGTTTGAACACATTTTTTTTTTCTTCTTTCGTTTCGGAAATGTTCAGTTAGCTCAATGAAGCTGAAAGAAGACGTTCAGAATAAAAAAGACGAATGTTTTTGGTGGAGCGTGATCAAATTACTCTTTTACGTTCGCTCTCCCGATGTAAAATAATGCACGTATTTCGGTGTTTTAGGTGTTTGTCACATTCGCCTATGTAATATATTATGCTTCTTTCCTTCTTGGTTGAGGCAAGTGGCCAGCACTGTGCTTTATATTGAATAAAAAGAGCCATCAAAATGGCCAACGAATTTAGCATATTCTTGTACCTGTATGCCCCGTACTCCTGCATTCGATTAACCCGCCAACCAATCCCGCGAAAATTCAGCTGAAATCATTTAGTCCGGAGTCATTCGGTCCGGATCCCCTTACAAAACAAATTCAACACCGCCGGAAAAAAAAAAAGAAAAAGGAAAGCGATGCACAGTTGTATATAAACAGAGTTTGGTCACTATGGGAGGAGTGGGCAGAGCCAGGGCGTGCACAAGACGCAGAACGAGGACTTGACATGCTCTCATAGCCAACCAGAAGGGGAAAATAATCCCCTTGCGGTGGTAGCGGGAATCAGTTTTAATATGTGCGTAAGTGTTAAACCCAGGAACTCTTCGGCCGTTGTCAATATGCTGATATTTGGATTACGATCGTCCAAAAAGATGTAAGAAACGAATGTGCCGCTCGGACTCTGTTTTGCTCGGAAAGAACCTGACCACTCGGATGGCAGATTCCCGACCCTCGGCGCGTGGCGTTACTAATTACGTCGTTCGTTCACGCATTTTATATCTTCTATATCTTTATTAATCTTCCAGAATAGTTTTTCATGACCTTGATCGAAGCATTAGGTGCACCATACTTTCGGTCCCCGAAGAGTTACTCGGACGCACTTATTAATTTTGTTTCTCTCGACCACCGCCAGGGTATTTATTCGCGGGGTCTAGCTGGCTACGTTCGAATTTGTGAAGGCGCCCTGGAACGCGCCCAGCCCGCTTTCAGCCAATGGCGCCTCATTTGCCGCCCACACTTCCTGATGCATGGCCATACTCTCTCCATATATACGGCTCTAGGCCCAACCACATGGGACGTTCTTCGCGCACCTCGCCCGCGTCAGCGTCACCTCGCGTCAGCGCGCGTCGCTTCGTGCCGATATCTGTCCCGGCCAGATATCTCGGCGACGGCCCGCGCGTCGCATTGTGGGGGCTGATTTCGAGCGACGCGCGCCAACTCCGACGTGGGCCGCGGGCGAAACGCGTACAAAAATACGTATAAAGAGCGTTCTGTGTAGTTGGGCTTTAAGCGTCATCGATGGTACAGGAAGCTCGCTCTCGATGCGGGACATCTTTAAGTGATTACAGATATCGCGCCATTTTGAAAACGGTGCTATTGCCCGTTTGATTGTTCTCGGGTAATAGAGGAAACTGTAGAACGATTACAGAGTGACCAAGTAACGACTCTACGGAGGGATGGCTCGCGCAAGTCCGGACGCCGCTCCCCCTAGCGGCACGGCGGAGGCAGACAAGTGCCACGTGGCCACGACGTTGCTCACCAGCGCTGGCAGGAGTAATTTGAGCGCGGAAGAATCATTAAGGCGGAAGACACACGGGCGGACGGTGCCCGGCTACATTGTTACACTAACCACTATGCAAAGCAGCCGACCCTTATGGACGCCTCGCGTGCTGCCGGCGATGAACGGTCTCTGCCGCGGGGCTGAGCGAGGAAGGATCTCGCGAGGTGCTGTATGCCGCGTGAGGGCAGGCGGCTTAATCGTTCACTGGACCAGTCGAGTAAGTGTTTCGTCAGCCCCGACGCTCGTTCCGTGGCCGCCGCCTCCGACGCACGCAGCTTCCTTTCGTTTTCGTGTGTGCGCGGTGAGGTGCACACTCCGCGCGTCCGAGAGGGAGCTGCAACACCGCGTTCGCTCCCCAGCGGTGGATTTTGTATACAGGCAAATTGTGCAGCGGTTCCACACACGGAAAAGTAAAGAATACAAGGGCGAGGAGGCCAATCACATGGGCAGCACACCATCGGCAGGCTGCGCGTGACGTTGAGCCAGTGGAGTACGACGTCACCGAAAAGTGGAGGAGGCGAGGAGGAAGCCTGTGCTCCTTTGCGTGGTTGATGTTCTAACAGAAGACCGTCGGCCGGGCTTCAACTTTCACTTCACGTGCTGCAGTGAAGCGTTGCTTCTCGCGTTCTGGAGTATCTTGTGTATGCACCCTTTAGCCAGGTGGTTTTATTATTTGCAAGCGTGATAGGCGAGCGCTCTCGAGACGCGGGCACCTAATTACTTTCTGGTTGCTCCAAATCTGCTAGTTGAAGTTTAACAGACCAGAACGTCTGGACGGTGTCTATAGTTTGAGCCGTTTTTGTTTCTGTTCCTTTTATTTTATGGCAGCAGATTTTCAAGCCTCTCTTTTGGTTCGCACTTGATGCGTACGTATAAATATTGATGCCGGAACGCAGAAAAGAAAACTGAGACAGCTCTATTTTTTTAGAGCGCAGCTCTTAGGCGCCTGTTTCCGCGTTGAGCGGCGTTGGTGTCGCCGTCGCCGTAACCGAGCGCATTGCATTATGGGACGTCACAGTTTCCCCGTTAAATTTAGCGGGGAAACTGAATTCGTGTTGAGGTCATGTGACGACTGTTTTACCGCTAAATTTAGCGGGGAAACTGAATTCACAGTGTTGCATTATGGGACGTGACAGACCTACACACTAATTCAATTTCTCCGCTAACTTTAGCAGGGAATTGAATTGATGTTGAGGTCACATGACGTCAATTTCTCTCAAAATCTAGCGGGAAAAGGGAATTCGTTCATAGGTGACGTGACACGAAGTCATGTGACGTCATTTTCCCTGCCAAATTTAGCGGGGAAATTGAATTGCGAGGATACGTGGCGTCATTTAACCAGCTGAATTTAGCGGGGAAGCTGTGAGAGGAGGGGAGGCTATGGAGGAGGAGGAGGGGAGGGTACGGAGGAGGAGGAGGGAAGGGTACGGAGGAGGAGGGTACGAAGGAGGAAGCAGACACGGAAGAAGAGGAGGGTGCAGAACCAGTATGTGAGGAGTGGGATCTATATTTGTAAATATAACTATATTTCTTTCTCAAATTGTTTAGCACGGGATATCGCAAAATCAAAATACTTTAAGAGCTGCGCTATAATTTCGCATTACAAAAATAAATAAATGTTAATGTTAATGAACAACAACATAAATGTTGATGTTAATGAACAACAACATAAATGTTAATGTTGTTCCATCTTTTGCTGGCGTGAGTTCGTGTTCTTTCTGCAACGCACGTTAAAGTCCTCGACAATCGTTAACTTTTAAAGTGCAGTCAAAGGCCCAGTCGCCTGAGCCTCAGCAGGCTGCTTCAAGTGTATGAGAACTGGGTGCTGCATTAAAGGGTACTATCTATAGACGCTTTACGCACGCGCCAGATTGCAGCCGCCATTGCCGACCTTCTCTTGTCTTACCAAAATGCTGAGCCACTGAAACGGGCGTTGATGAGCCTCCACAAAGGTCAACGCTGAGGAGAAGGACGCAATAAAATCTAAAAACAATGACCTGGCCTTCAATAGCAATGATGAAGTGAAGTAAACGGAATAAGAGGAAACAAAAACTGAAGGTCAGTTATGGCGGCGCCCACGCACCCTTAAGCCGAGACTAGACGCTCCGCCTTCAGCGCGAGCTTTCTGCCCTTGCTAACACATAGGTGAGCGAACAGGCATGCGCAACCCAAGCACTGCGGAAGCCAGCGAGGTCGCGCTGAAGGCGAAGCTTCTAGTCTCAGCTGAAGGACCGACGACCAGTTCGCGCTTTCCACTTTTCTCCCGCTTCCTCCTCTCTCCCCTTCTACCCTGTCCACCGTTGCCTGTTTCCTCCTCCCCCATGGTGAGGAGGATCTTCTGCCTTGGAGAAACTCGAGTCTGGTGCATAAAGCCACGCGATCGAGCCCGTGCCGCATCAAGACACACTTACTTGGCGGAGTCCGGATGTTCTTCGTTATTTATTACCGTTCCCTTTACCTTAATTTCCTGTTACGTTCACAAAACCAGAGCACACGACTTTAATTCCGCTGAAGTGTACTGGGTACGACCCGGTCGACGTTTAAACAATTTTAATGTTGCACGATGTCCTCAATCGCCAGTTAATTCGCTTAAAAAAAAAGAAGATAAAGAAAATACACGAAGAAGGTTAACGTGTTGGTGAAGGTGTCAATATGTTCTCTCCAGCTTCGGTAATGTTTGTTAATTATGAGAGTTTCTTTCGTTCGTCTATTTCGCAAGTCCAGACGGCGGCGGGAACCCCGTCAGTGCCATGTGATGGATTGGTGCCGCTCGCATCGGAGGGAAACCTGCCTTTGCTTTGTAGTTTGCCCCAAATGTCCGACCGTCAATCGAGGCATGGAAGCATTGGCGCTCCGCG
Organism: Ixodes persulcatus; assembly: GCA_013358835.2. NCBI lineage: Eukaryota > Metazoa > Arthropoda > Arachnida > Ixodida > Ixodidae > Ixodes > Ixodes persulcatus. Next base: position 115,725 of record JABSTQ010010594.1, on the reverse strand, counting down.
GCGCGCCGCCACACCTTTTTACGCCAAAGTTTTGTCTCGGGATTAGAGCGTGTCTCGGCTAAACGTCCGCTATCGAAGTTCGCATTTCCTCGCGAATTTTTATTCGCTTCAGTCTCGGCCTCTGAAATCACTTTCCAAGGACGGCGAGCGGGGCGCTCGTTACATATGACAGGCCATTTCTGTATTACCGTTCATGGGAGAGCCCCAAGCTCGCGTTAAGATTTCGTATCTCGTGCCTTCTGCTGCTGCTGCTGCTGCTGCTGTTGTTATTGTAGCATAGCATCTGTTTCTGTTGTTTCAGACGCGATCAATCAGGGTCTGAACGCGCGGACGACGTCCAAGGAAGATCAAAATCTTTAAAGTGCCATGGCTGAATTACCAGACAATAGTGATCAAGCCCGAAGCCCTAGCCACACAAGTCAAATCGCCTAAAACGGTTCATGGTATCCGCTTCCCAGTAACAAGGCCATAAGACTAAACCTTCTACGTCACCTAAAGTGGCCACTGCGGGGCGGTAATTGGACGCAAACACTGCGTGAGTGTTCGACTGAGACTCGTGTCTAATCAGCGCCCGGCGGTGTCCTTTTCAGGTGACGGAGAAAATTCAGTTTTACGGCCTCGCTATCTTGGAGGCGTTGTTCGTGCACCGATGGTGACGTTATGCACCATAGCGGGAGAAAAGGGAAACACGGGTGTGCTTTATTTGTCTCCCGCACTCACCTCCACTACGACAATCGTGGTCGCTCCTCTGTCGCTTAGCATGGTTCTTGAATGACGCTTTCTGGCGGTGGAAAGTTAGTTTAACTTGAGATACGTTTTGCGTGCCCTCTGATACAACACGAATACTCAAAGACGGTGTAGTATGGCTACGCCGTCCTCGATTGGGCGTTACTCCATAATATACTGTATACAATCAGCACCCTGATCCGTCCGCAGAAACGCATTGTACGTATGAAACGAGGACCTCCTTGATCGTTTCACCGCCGGTATGTATTTCCTTCTTTCTAATGGACTGCAAATGAACGTTGAAGACTTTCTGAGCGATTGTGTCATGTTCCGATTGTTATCAGCGCAACAGGTTTTAGAGCATGGTGCTCTTGGCTACGGGACATTTGCACGGCTCGTTATTCATCATACATTGAATCTTGAGGGTGTATAGCGCCACGCAGAGGAAGGAGGGAGTGCAGCGGTGCGCTAAAGGGGTGTCCAAACAGGATACTACAAAACTCACGACTCCGGCAAATCGTGCGGCGCTCCGCTTCCGGCCGTCGGGGGAAACCTCCCCCCGCTAAAGCTGCCGGAGGGAAGCTTCCCCCCGCTAAATCTCCCCCTCGCTTCCTCCACGGCGGCCTTGTTCTGCTCATCACGTGGGTCCAGAGAACCACTCACACGCTCTGTTGGCTCTCGGTCAATCGCTCAAGGCCTCTGCCGTTTTTTAAGTCCCGAAAACGGGAAAGGGAACGACTCGAAGGTGAGGAGGCGAAGGCTTTTCGCGCGAAACCGATACGGAACCGCATCGGACGCCATCACGACGAAAGTGAATCTCGACAAAGAAAGCAGATCCGAGGCGGGCGAAACGCACCCTTCGACCCAGGAATGTCCCAAATCCACCCGAAGCCGGGCCTCCTTGGCCTTCGAGCCGAGGCGACGGCGTTACGCGAGGGCGTTGGCGAGGTCAACCAGACGCAGGTGGCGTGTGACGTCAAATCTGACGAGCACCGACGTCAGAGAAAAGTGGAGGAGGCGAGGAGAGAAGATCGTGATCGCGAAAATTTTTACGACTCCTGCAAAAATTTTCACGACTCCGACAAATCGTAAAAATTGAAGCGTCCGCTTCAATTTTCACGATTTGTCGGAGTCGTGCGTGATGTAGTGTCCTGTTTGGACAGCCCTTAACACTTCCCCCTCTTCCCTCTCCCTCCCCTTCGCTGCGCAGGAACGGGAGCTGCGTGGTGGAGTAGGAACTGCGTATTAGCAGAATAATCGAATAGGCGCGAAGGCATTTCACGGTCAGATTTGTATCCGCGGTGGGAAGAAGATGGTACAATGCCACACAAGAAGAGGTGCGCATATAAGACAAGTCCCTCGTAAATTCAGAGTAGATGGCTTGCACGTGAAGTCAACGCACTGGGCTATAGATCAATCATGCTTGTTCGTGCCGAGGAGAAAACATTCGGAGGTACGAAATAGGTACGCACTCTGCTGCAGCATAGCCGCCGCAATGAGGGAAGGGGCATCGGTGGCTGAGTGTGTTAGCGCTCCGCAGCTCGGAGTACGTATAGCAAACGTTCGCGCTGCAGAACCCAGGGATCCTTGGGAATTTAGTCCCCACTCCTGGCCGTTTCGATCGGGATGAGCATTGTACCGGCGTGTGGTTATGAATCACTATTGAGTGATGTATATGCTAAAGACCCCAGTCTAGCAACTTGTTCTGTACTAGCTAAATTTCTCGTCTGCAGCTGAGACGCCAGACGCCCATTGAGGCTGACTAACTACCGGCCGTATAAACATACACACAACACAATGGACTCTTTTCGAGTGACGAGCGCCGTCTGGGTAGTTGCCTGCGAACTACGATTGAAGGGCAACCCAACGTGCCTCCGCCCGTCAGAACAGATTGGCATCGTGCCGTTGTATCCGTTTTCAGTGCTTTTTATACCCTATACTATAGACACTAAAAAACGTAGCGTCCAAATAGACTCAATACGCGCGGAGAAAGATGCTGGTCATGTTGGTCGTGCGGGACGGTTCGTTCCGACTATAGCGACAGCGGCAATTTAGGCGTATACGGAGAGAGTGTTCGCATCCGCAGAAGATTTTTGGAAAAAGGTCGATTACATCACCCCAATGGCAGCCGATGTAACGTCAATGCAAGCCGTATCCTTGGCCACATGCAACATCCCACCTTATTCCGGTAACAAGTGCGGCTCGCTAAAAGAAAGACACCTTCAAGTGCTATCCCACATTTATTATATATTTGACGGAATATGTAAGCCACGCGATTCTTTTTAAGTCTTTTCTAAATTCGTGTTCGAACAACGGCCGTTTTATACTTCCCTCCATTTCTCTCCTCCGCCTCACGTTCACCGACCGGAGCTTCTGCCTGTCCGACCGGGCTCGGGGCAGCCGTCGGTCGGCGACGTTCATGCCATCATTTGCATGGCGGGAGAAATGTGAACGACCTTGGCGACCAGCGAACGCGTGCAGCCTTTATTTTTTTTTTTTCTGCTTCGCTCGCTCGAAGTTGGGCCCCCCCCCCCCCCCCCCCCGTCCCAAGTGTGTGGTAACCTTAATGGTGGCTCCCATTCTCTTTTAACTAGCAGCGCCCCTTTCGCGCCGACCGCGGCTAACCGAGGCCGCATTCCGCGCGACGCGGCTGCCCGAGTCACGCAGTTAGTAATCCACGATATAGAGGGAAGCTGATGGTAGTCCCCTCTTTCCCTCCTCCATCCCGGTCACGTGGGTCTGTCCCCGTGACGCCTTGGGCGTCCTGTCGCTGACCGCAACAACCCCCATTTTGCCCCAAGTGGCCCCTAGTCTGACGTCCATGGTACCACGAATGGCTAGCGGCACCAGGTTTCGTGCCGGATGCGTTGTTGCTATTCCCGAAAAGAAGCTCTTCCTCTCACGCTTTCATTCCCGTCTTCTTCTTTTTTTCCCGTCTCGTGAATAATGATGACCATAATTCGAGCGATTGCAACAGGTGGATACAAAACTAACGACCTGAGACGCGCTGCTAGGCTTTGCAGACTGGAAAGCCGCGATCCTATTGCTAATACGTCGTACAAAAAGACGTATACAGACGTTGTCCACGACGTGTTTTATTTTTTTCCTCGCACATTGGTCGTGCAAATATTGTCCGCAGACGAGTTCGAAACACGCGTGTGTAGGAAACAAACATTCTACGAAAATGCTCGAGTCGTGCCCGCTGAAAATTTTGTTATCATATCTGCAGGGAACGCCCTGACACCTGCATGACGTGTGAACACTGGAACTGGAGGCATCGCAACTCCAACGGCGTGCGTTTAATCCCCTTGCCTCCGTTTCACTTCTCAACCGCCAGGCCGCGCCGGGTTTCGCTGCACGCTTTTGGCTCGACGTGAAGTTTGAATACCGACAAGTCAGCCGCTGTGGTATTTGCAGGACCTCACGAGACAACAGTTGGCACTCCTGGACTCAGTGTGGGAGAGCGGTGTCGCAACGCTTAGCTCGTACGAGCGCTTGGGCAGCACTCCGCCGAACACGGAACGCTGTATCTAGCCGTTGAAAGAACTAAGAAGATGACGAATGCAACGACGTCGCGCTTTGACGCTGTTCTCAGTAGTTCAACTGGCTTGTTTAGCGTCGGGTGAGATTTGACTTGTGGTGAAACGAAGGTTTGTGGTCGACCGCGCTGGCCAGTGTTGATCGTTGACATCGTCAAATTTTCCAGACGATGTCGGCGAAGTCGGGAGCTTAAAGTCGTAAGAAAACTTGCAAAATAGTAGGATGGCGGATACTGCGATAAGACAGAACCAGGTTCGGGTCTTGCACTCCCTATGAGATCAGCTGGTTATCGTGTCTGCCACGTGCCTCCGTGTCGTAGCTACAGAGCTCCATGGCACTCGGACCGCTCGCGTCAGCCTTCACCGCCTCGCACCAGAGCGCGCGCGTCGAGCTTCGCCGCTTTGCACCGGAGTGCTAGGAGCAGCGGCTGTCCCGGAAGAGAACTGCGTTGGATGGACCCGTGTACAGTAGCTTCGTCCCTACTGAATATGCCACTCGCATGGGAGACGAAGCGCTTAATGAACTTGTTTTGTTCGATGTTTTTTTTTTATTTTTTTTTTTTGCACAGTTGGCGTTCTTACTTTAGTTACAAAGGCAGAAAGAAGGCTTGCGCTGCAGGAGAAGCACCTATCGAACTCTCAACAGGTCACCGACCATGTGTTGTGGTGGGTGTGCCAGCACAAGGTGCTTGCGGTGATCGAATGTTTTGCGGGCGTGACCTACTGCGCATGATCACTTTCAATACACACACACAAAAAACACAAAAAAAAACGGCAGCACGGACAATGCGATTATTCGAATATCCCGCGCAGCCGGCCGATGAGCGTGCGTTGAGTGGGTTACTCGGGGCGACCATAAATCACCGCGGGTAGGTCGGCGCTTACTCCTTCCGGGGGGGGGGGGGGGGGGGGGGGGGGGAGGAGAGGAGGGGGAGGGGTGTGTAACGCCGATTCCGGCAATTCAGTCCCCGCAAGCGCGAGCCAATGCGGCACGCGTCCCCCTTAATTGAGTTATTCAAATGAGCAGTCGGGGAGGGCATCGCGAGTGGCGCCGGTACGGTGCACACAATTGCATCTAGAAGACGAGGCCCGAGGATGACGTCATCGTCGGTGGACCCCGACCCGCCCCCAGCGACAAATACGCCGAGCAGACTCCTGTTCTGCTGCAGGCCCATCTCCAACTTGGAGGAAGTTCGCGGAAGCTTCGGAAGCCAGGAGTTGGAATGGTCGCGGCGACAACGACAGTCGAGTTTTCGCGCCGTATACATTTTACCGGGACCACCTCTAGCAGCAACCGCCCCAGGAGCGAGGCGTCGTGACATGCCGGCTCCTGTGATATCATCTGTTGCCACTTCGGGACCAGTTATGAGGATGTACGGGCGGGGCATAGGACGTCTAAACGGACCAGCTGGAGACGCGTGCCAGACACCGTTCTGCAAGTGCGTGATGCACTGGCGGTAGGTCGTGTGGGTCGCCGGACTTCCCAGTAATACGCCCAATGCGTTCGTGAGAATATCCCGGTTTACCTGAACTGGATATGAAGTAAAACGCAGGATCCCAGCACGGGATAGTGAGGACTAGGAAACTCGAAAATAACAACGCCTTGGATGAATGGATGGATGATTGAATGAATTCGGCTGGTCCTTTCGAATTCGGATGGCAGACTGCGTCCCTTACTGTTGGCTAGGGGCCGATTTGTTGGTGGCTTCCTGAAATTTCCCGAGAGCAAAGCTCTCTTGATACCGACTATGCAGCTTAGCGTGTTGGCTAAGTTGTGATACGCGATTTATGGGCGCCATCATGGTGGTAATAGGGATGTCGTTCGCCTGGTCGACGTATTCCTCAAGACCCACAAGCATGCGTTCGGCGTACTGTGCTTTACACGCAGAAGTGCGTTGATGTGAGCGAGTTCTTTTCTTTTTCTGCGATAGCCGGTATCGGCGGTGTTTCACGGAACATCGCGTGTGTGTTTCATGTATGTACGTCGGTACCCGCTACATTTAGCGGGTATTGAGTGTCACGTGACGTCGTGGTGCCGCGTGACGCCACAGTGTCACGTGATATCACGACATCACGTGACGTCACACACATGAACAGCGTCCTCTAAATTTAGCACAGCGTAAGACCGCGAAATTTGAACGCGGCAGAGTAAAGCCGCAGTCAGGTGTACTGTAGGCAGCAATGAAAAAAAAAAAAAAGACTTCCTCGCTTTTTTTTTTTTTTTTACGCACGTGCACATTTTTTGAACGTGTTATGGTTCCGACGAGGGCTAGACCAGGAAGCTTCGATCCAAAACTACGTGCTCTTTGACAGGTTGACGTTCAACGAAGGTTGTGGGAGCCGCGAAACAGGAAGGAAGAAATATTGTTGCCGAGACTACGTCATGGTGCAAGAGACACTGCGTTCGCCGCAGGCGTGACGATAGAATTATCCGCGCTTGATTCATGCAAGCATATGAACATTGTGTGCATGCAGGTTTTGTTTGACGACCGTCATGAAAAGAAAAGAAAAAAACGTTGTAAGAGCAGTTTGACCGCTACCTAACTGTCCATGTGCAGCGTCTCAGCTGTCACCGAGGTTCATTTGCAGCACGCTGCAAGGAACCGGGAAGTTTTTATTTTTGTTTGTTTTTTTCGACTCTTCCCGTATGTTTTATTTTGTATCGAAGCGAAACAACAAGAAGCAACGTCGTCTGGACTGCTTGCGTGGTCTGCAAGACATCCTAATACCCGCAGCCGTCGCTTTTGCGGAGCGATGCTCTTTTCGGCATCAAGTCGTCCCTATACCCAGTCCCGTCTTTACGACGGCTCATATTTGTCGGCCTAGCAGCGTCCCAACATACGCGCAGACGGCGGTCACATAGCCATCACTCTGCGGCGGCGGCCAAGCGTTCGCTGAACAGACGGACATCCTCGGGTCTTCTGGCCGCATTCCCATGCACGCGCAGACGAACTACAACACTCCTTCTAGTCCTCGCACACACACGATACATACACACACGGGCGCAGACACACGCACACACTATTTTACGATCCTTTATGCCCGGCCGACTCGAAGATACGCCGCGGGGTTCGAAACAAAGAACGAAAGCTACGACCCACTGCGACACGCCGCGGGCGCTTCGCGAACGAGCCAGATGCGGAGGCGTCGCCGTGTATGTATACGGTATACGGGCACGTTTCGTGCTCCAGTTATTCGGGCCCAGAGTGACATTTACGTTCCCTGCGATCCGGGTTGGAGGGAGAGAGAGATAGAACAGGCCCACGCACCTTACAAAGGAAACATACACCAATGACCCAACATGCTCGTATGCCCCGAGAAAGAGCGAGAGAAATGTATTGGTGTTGTGGAGTGCCTTGCGGCGGCGGTACTACACGTACTGAAGCCGCTGTGGGTGCCGCCTTGTTTCTTTTTGTGGTTGGGGGTATTATTTATCGCAGTGGCAATATAGGCTCCCCGCTCCGGTTTATTGTCTCAGTAGGCGGAGTATGCGCTGTTTAAAAAAAAAAAAAAAAAAAAAAAAGGGGGAGGGGGAGGGGGGTGCCGCGGTGAGACAGTTCTTCTCTAACCGGAGCTGGAAGCAATAATTCTGGTTCGTTAGACGGCCCCCTGGCTTGCTTTTTGGGATTGTTTTTTTTTTTTTTTTTTTTTGCCGCACGGATTGGTGTACACGGGTCGGTAGGACTGATGAGTCACGCGGGCTGTCCGTCTCGCGTAGCAGCAACCTGTTCCTCCTAGTCGTAAGCCTCGTTATTCAACCCGTCTTCCCTCGAAGGAACTAGACGGCAGCGGAGCTGACGTCTAGTTCCTCCTTGAGCCAAGCAGATGGCCGGCCTTGTATACCGCGTGGCGGCGTACCCCGCTGGTACATTCGCGGAGGAGGAAGGTGCAGACCACGTGGTGCGAGAGCCTCTCGACCGATGGATCCCGAGAGGGACGCAGCTTCCAGGTGTGCTGTCAGCTTCGAGGTGAGCTGAGAGGACGCGGCTGGTGATGTGGTGGCAGCAGTGCCAGACTGCGAACATGGCCTTTCGGGTGGCGCAGACAATGATCTCTTGTATAAGGAGGAACCGCCTAGACGTCTGAAGGGAATACGCTGACGCAGCGCGACTGAAACATTCTATCGTATGCAGTGACTGAGAGTCGGCTCCGTGTCCGCACATATGTACACAGCGTGACACTGTCACCGCGAAAAAGGGATTGCCAGTGTTTTTGGTTTTTATTTTAAAATTGAGCGGCTACCATAGACCCTTTCCTGATTCATTCTATAGCCACCTCGGCAACTGGCATCACCTAAGCGTATATCATCTGTACATGCTAATGGCTGCCTATTGATGGTTGATGAAGGAATAACTTGAAGACAGGCATAGATGCGGAGCCTGCACATTTCAGACGCTAGCGTGACTCATTTGAGGTCGTCATGGAACTCCTTAAAATGCTCGGGTACGGCTTGCCTCAAGCAGCTCTTGACGACAAAATGTGGTGTATGTAATCGAGAGATTACTAATACACCTTTTTACTGTTTACAAACATGAACCGCTGCTTTTGTCCCGAGCGACTTCCGGTCGGTCCGTCCTTGCAGGCCTGGCGAGCTTGCTTACGTCACCGGTGCTAGAAAGCTTAAATGCTACACGGACAACGAAGTTGGAGATTTAGTGAGGGCCTTCGGTTGTATGATCTAACGTGAGGAGACGAGCTGGTTTACAAAAATATTGGAAGATTTGAACAGATCTCGCTCTTCCTGCTTCTTTTGGCGTTCACCTGGATAATTGGTGGTTAAATGTTTCATTGAAGTTTCAAGCAGCGGTGGTCAGGGGGGTTTTGTTTATCCTTTTAAGAACCGCAAGTTCCCTGGAATTTCAAAGAATGGAGCACCGCCTGGTGGCGTTTTAAAAAAGAAAGGGTCTATACCCTAGTTCAGTGGTTCTCAACCCTTGATGTTTCGCGGACTCCTTGAGGGTCGACGGAGATGATGGAGGACCCTGTTCGTGGTGTGGGGAAGGGAAAGGTATAGGTTATTTATAATAATGATTTAATAATTATGAATACAACTAAGGGGTAAGTGGGAAGTAGACTTCTCTCATTGACTTACACACGAGAAAGCTCACCAAAAAATCAGAACGTTTCTTCTCAATCAAAAAACAAAAAAATACAGCGTATTTTGCCGGGCTTGACTAACGAGGCAGGGCTTCACGGACTCCTAAAATCTTTTCGCGGATCCCAAATTGTCCGCGGACCCCCTGTGACCATTAGGTAAGCCCCCTCATACCGAGCACTAGTTTCTTAACACCACTGACACTGAAACGAATAGAGAAAGAGGCATATATACAGTCAAGAACATCGTAACTTCCGTAACTTCCGTCATTAGCATTCAAACATTTAGAGTGGTGTTTGAGCCTAGAGCGCAGCGAATTTTTGAAAGGGTCTGTCGAAGCTACTTTAGCCTGGGACAAACCAAGAACCCAGTGGATGTGTTCAGTGTCCAGTACGCGCTCGTCCTCTTCCTTCGGGACATGGCTGCGCATGCGACCAAGTGTTATCAAAGTCGAAAGCTCGCGCCTTTGACTGGGTGCTTGTAACCGATCAGAGTGTGGCGGAAAGTCCTTACTCGGTGCACTAACCTGGTAAGGTCTGAGGCCCGTCAAAATGCAAAAAAAAAAAAAAAAAAGATCTCCGTTGTCGCGTTCGCGTTAACAATGAATACGGTGAAACTGATATTTCGGACTATCCTTTGTTGGGTTGATATTCACGTTCCAGAAAAAAACAAAAACATGTTCGACACTTCCCGCCTGTCGCCGACTTCCGGCTTAGAAAACTCGGAAAAACTTTGCTTTCCAGAGGGTTACGAAAATAAAGTGGATCTTAATCGTACGGACAAATAGGTCGGGCGACACAGAATATGCAGGCGGAAGAACTCCCATTTTTATATCTCCGTAATTATTTTATTATCATTATTAAGTAAATATAAATAACGAGCTGGCCTTGCTAAATTTTGGACGGACGTCCGCTAAATTTAGCAGCAACGTGACGTGTTTCTTTTTTGTGACGCTTATTTTGTGACGTAAAGCCACGATCCTTCTGCTAAAACATCATACAAAGGACAGTCTGCAGACAATAAGGAGTTTAAGGGAACCGTTTTTGCACATTCTTTACGGTACGGTGGGCCCTCCGGTACGCACTGCGCATGCGCTAACACAGATGCGCACTTTGTACCGGACGGCCCATCGAACCGTATCGGATATGCGAAAGCGGTTCACTGAAACTCCCAAGTATTGAGTTTTAGGAAACTGTTTCCCTAAAACTCCCTAGTATGAAGTCTTAGGGAACCGGTTCCCTATAACACCTTAGTAGATAGAGTCTTACGAAGTAATTTCCCTAAAACTCCCTAGTATGATGTCGTAGGGAACCGGTTCCCTATAACACCTTAGTAGTGAGTCTTAGGGAACCGTTTTCGCGCATCCTGCGCTATACGGTACGATAGGCCCTCCGGTACGAACTGCGCATGCGCTACTGCAGAGGACTCTCACATGCGCAGTTCGTTTGAACGGCCCGTCGTACCGTGTCGAATGTGCGAAAACGGTTCCCAAAAATTTCCCTATTGTCCGAGGCGTGTTTCTTCCCTGCATGACAGTCCTGTTACATGGGTGATACAAAAGCTGTGACATGTCGCAAGATATCTATGAGGCAAACATGCTCGTGGCGTGCCCGCACATGATTCTGCAATCGTGTCTGCAGCGAGTGTCTCTTGTACGACGTACCGAACTGGCTGACCGCCCCTTTTGGGCTCATCTCGTGGGAACCAGCCGTATAAATTACATAACTGGTTCTAAGGCTAAAACAGGTTCTGCGTGAAAAGTTAGCTAAAGTATGGCTCCACTGTTCGCGTGTGAGGTATTGCATTTCGCCGCGGTCGCCTAAGTGCCTTCGCTGGCCTGCTCAATCAACATGTTAAAATTTCACAACATATATATTTTTTTTTATATTGTTGTTTACAGCTAGGTCTTTCAGGCAGTCTGTACCGCGTAATTTAGAACATTGTCCGATTTGAGACGTTAGGTTTCTACTCCGCCCCCACTCCTTCACACACAAACGTATATATGTATGTATACCCACACACAAGCACACATAAACAAGCACGCGCACAAGCACAAAAGCGCACGCATACACGCACACGAAAACACACAAAGCCGCAGACATACCCACACATACACGTAGGTATACATGCCCATACGTTCACAAACAATTTTACGAACGTAGACACGCGCAAACACACCCAAACACGCGGGGAATGCGCAATAAAGTAGCGGGTTTGAAGTGGCGCGTCTCTGCTTGAAACCGATGAGCTTCCCGAGTTTGTCCGCGTGCGGCGTCCTGCCTAACAGCGCCGCGCGTGCATCATTTGTAGCGATCGTACGCCGGGCGCCGTCTTCAGGAAAACAGGTTCGCGTGTCTTTGTCCGTGAGGGATCATCCCCGGGGGCGCTGATCGATCCTGTAGGGAGAACGCAGCTACGCAGCTGCTGCGCCTGTTGGGAAAGCGGGGCTTAAAAGACAAATGAGCGACGACTCTGTGGTTACCGATTCCCAAGCGTTCCGCATGCGTGGTTCTGACGTGAACGCGAGCTAGCTGAGGACGTTTAATCGAACCCCGTTCTATTGAACGGTTTTATAAAACCCCGTTTTATTGAGCCCCGTTTCGTCGAATTCCATTTAGACGAACACCGTTTCACAGAACACCGTTTTATCGAACCCAGCTTCATGAGACACCGGCCGTTTCGTAGAACTACGTTTCATTGAACAGTTTTATGGAGGCCCCCTTTTATCAAACGCTGTTTATCGAGCGACGGTTCATCGAAATCCGTTTTATAGGAACCTGTTTTATGGAACCCAGTTTTATAGAACTCCGTTTTATAGAACTATGTTTCATCGGACTTCGTTTCGATTAACTCATTTTTATCCAACCCCGTTTCATAGAACTCCGTTTTTTTCTAACGTGGTTTCGTCGAACGTTTCATTGAACTCTGTTTTGCCGAACACAGTTTCATTTGCCATCGAAAGACGTTTCATCAAACGCCATTTTATAGAACTCTGGCTCATCATACTCCGTTTCATGAAGTCCTGTTTGGTCGAACTCTGTTTCATTGAATCCCGTTTTATCGAACCTCGTTTCATGCAACCCTGTTTTGTAGAACCCCGTTTCATCGTTTCATAGAATCCGGTTTCACCGAACGCCGTTTCATCGAGGTCCATTGCTTCGAACGCCGTTTTTACCGAGGTCACTTCATCGAACGCCATCTGATCGAACCGTGGTAGTCTCCAGTATTTTTCATGTTGTCAGCACAGCCGCTTGTTCTCGGACGTGTTCTCTCGCGCTATCGGTGACCGCAAAAAACAAAAAGAGAAGAAAACAAGTTGTATTTTGGATGCCTGCCGACCAGCGTTCGCACTGTCTGCGCCTAGATGAAGCTAGCCAACATTGCCACGAAATAAATACTACAAGCAGTCGAGGAGATGTCGTACCAAGAATCTGCCAAAAAGCGCGAACATTCGGTGCAGGGGAGACCCCGCTTGAACGAGAAACGTTGCCCACTATTGGCAGCTCGCGCTCCTTTATGCTACCGGGCTGTTCCCTCTGGGCAAGCACACGAGCAACGTCGGTTGCCAATGTAACAAAAGCTGCCCGTCTAAGAACACGAGCAGCAATCTTCAAGAAGTACCCGGGCCTGTTCGTGAGCATGTTCCTTTTGTGTGGCCACTTGGTGAGGCAACAGGGTGCGTGCTCTCGGAACGTCTGCCACCATCGTTTGCTCAATGCTCGTCCGATGTGTCCACACTCCGTCCTTCATCCGTAAGCTGACAGTGAGGTGGAAGGTACACGAGCTGGATAGACCAATCAGCCGCCTTCCTTTCATTATCGGGCCGCCGCTCTGTAAGCAAGCTTACAGCCCATTCTTCCATCCATACTTATAATGATTTAAGTTTTCGCAAACGCTGAGATCGGCTAGCTACGACGGAGGCCCTAACAAGCGTCCCCAACTCCTCGCTGAGCCTTTTTGGACGAGCTTTTACTGACGCTCAAGATTTGTGCCTGACCGGTGTGTTTGAAATTGTCTCGGCATACTCAGGCAGGAAGAAAGCAAACACAAAACAAATATTATGGCCATTAGCAAGCGTCAAACGCGCTTTGAATAATTTCGTTCGTTTGGGGCACCGCATAGGGGTTCATGCCCGTCCGGGCGCACTTCCGGCGAACGGTGCGACATTCTTCACACAAGTGCTCGACTTTTGCTTTCTTAAAACGGTTTGTATGTGCGAATGTGCTTATTTGATTGCAGGATAACTTCATGCGCATACGCGATGTTGAATATTAGTGGAATGCAATCGGGTGGGGACTTCACTTAATTCGTGCAGTGCTGCGGGTCTGTACAGATAAGAGATACGAAGTGTGTTAAAATTGAGCTTTTCAATGGTGCCTCCGAGTTTTACCTCGCATAATCAGGCGTAATAAGACAAACGGTAATCGCAAAAAGTAATATTGTGTCTATGGACGCACGAAACAAACAAACTTCCTTTCTGTTAGCGTTTCGATCGAGGTATGTGGACGAGCCAATGCTGGGAATCTCGACGCTGCGAAGCTCGGGGATCTTGCTTGTGTACGAATCAACAAGCTGTAGCAACCAATAAGTATGCATGCATCGAGCTCGCACCTTTACATTAGTGTTGTTTGCTTGTGTACGAATCAACAAGCTGTAGCAACCAATAAGTATGCATGCATCGAGCTCGCGCCTTTACATTAGTGTTGTTATCAACAACACTAATGTAAAGGCGCGAGCTCGATGCCTACATACTTATTGGTTGCAACAGCTTGTTGATTCGTACACAAGCAAGATCCCCGAGCTTCGCAGCGTCGAGATTCCCAGCACTGGCTCGTCCACATACCTCGATTGAAACGCTAACAGAAAGGCTCAAGTACAAAAATACAACAAGCATGTGTTAAGACAAGCTATACGTCTCGGATTTGTGCTAAAGCTTTGAGGTCTGGCCATTTAGGTTAGTTTAGAGACCACAAATGACGCTCTCGGGACCAGAAAACATGAGATAACGGCCGTTAATAGTCCACGCTCTGTCGACGTGTCGATCGAAACCGAAACCATGCCACTCTCCTCCCTGGCCAACTAGTTCCCAGAGTGCAACGCGCGCCGTGTTGCATGCAGGGCTTTATGGAAGTAGTCTATTGCCTTCAGCGCGCTGCCTTTGCTCAGTCACGCGTAATCAGACGCCGCGCCAGCGTCCACGGCACAATGACATGGCGATTTTGCCGTATTGATATCACCTGGGATGATGCACACGCAGGGAGCGGGACTATGTAGCGAAGATAGACGCACTACCGGTCCAACAAACACGCAGCTTTCACCACACTGTCAGCTGAGGAACGAATACCGGAGTGAAGCGCGTGAGCGTTTCGACAGTCAAAGAGCGATAGAGCCGGCGACGCCCACCGCCCGTCGTGACTTGCCTGTCCCGCTGCTACTCGTGCGCGCAAGGGCAACTCCTGGAGAGGACTGGGCGCGCGCACTGTTGAAGGACCTTATCCAATATGGCCTACAAGACAAGCCCTGAAGCTTCCCCCCCCCCCCCCCCTACGTCATCACTAGTGGATCTACGGAGTGCCGTCTAACCCGCGTCACCATCGCCGACATCGCGTCTTGCAGCGTCTCGCAACTTTGCGGCTCTGCAGCGTACTCTCGTCAAGCTTAGACGTGTTTGCCGCTTGGGGCAGATGGGGGACCCACTAACGATGACGTCCACGTGCGGGCCTTGCCTTCTACGTGGCATTGCCTTTATCCTGCCTCGACGTCGGCATGCGACGAGGAGAACAGCCTTCGCCTCGTTTGCGAATGGGCTTCTTCGTGACGCGTACAAGAGGCGGGATTGCGAAGTTGGAGGAGCTGTTTCGGTCCTTGTTGGTGACGTCATCGAGAGTGATGGAACATGTATGAAAACGAGAAACGAAAAAGGCTCGGATATATGCCTTTTTCACCCCGTAAGGACCTGAGACCAGGAAAAAAAAACATAAAAATGAACAGCCACACAGTGTACTCAAACCCAGCTGCTGCTTTACTTCACAATTACTTTCACACAGACGTCAACACTTCCCGATGGTTACGAACACCTCCTCGCAAAAGGGTCACGAAAAACGAACTAAAATTCGCTTGCCTGAAGCCATAGTCTTAGAATGCTGAAGCCATAACGCCATAATCTTAGAAACTAACTAAAATATTGAAAGTTGACTGAGTTTGAGGGCACCCTTCAACAAACACCATTGTTTACACTCAAAAGACATTTCACTTCAACTTTGAGAGATCATTATGGTCATTATGAAGTTAGTTCACCAGGGGCTCTAGGCTTGTCAAAGGCAAAGTAATAGTAATAGTAATAATAATAGTAATATTTATTTTGATCCACTACAGCCGCGGCGCCACAGAAGGCCAAGTGACCCACACCATGAAGACAATTGTGGCGCCGCATCTTATGATGACGTCATAAGATAGTGTACAGTTGGAGCTGAAAGTTGAAAGTTCACGGAGCGTGAAAATGCGAAGCGCAAGTTCGTCTGCTTCTTTTTGCGGGGTTTGTGGTGACTTAAGAACACCGAACTCTGGCTCTGATTGAAGGATAGTGGGCAGACATAAGGCAGCTTGCTTTGAGGTCTACCCGCTATCCTCCAATCAGAGCCAATAAGAGCTCGGCGTTCTGACGTTACCACAAACCCCGCAAAAAGAAGCAGACGAACTTGCGCTCCGCAATGGACTTGGGCGACGAAAGTGCGACGTTGTCGTCGCGTGAGTTTAGTCAGGCGTGCTTCAACGTCTATCCCAACTTTTATTCTTGACACTCGCCTAGGACCCCGGCTGTTGAACGCCTTCAAAGGTCATCCTGGTGATATTCCACATTGCCTGATGATAGTTAGGGGGAGAAAATTGGCTTAGAAGGGCGGGAAGAATCATGTGTTTGTCTTCTTAGACCTAGGCTAGGTGACGCAAACTACCACCCGTTACAAAGAGTGTAGCCATTAACGTCCATCCATCCATCCTTCTCAGCTCAAGCAGTAGCTCCGTTGTTTTTTTAGGGGCGAAGCTCCTTAGGGTCTAGACTTGTCGGTCCGTCCGTCCGTCCGTCCGTCCGTCCGTCCGTGCTCACATCGATTGCCATCCCATCTGTCTTCTTAAAAAAGAAAAAATGTTTGCGCAGTCGGCAGGATTCGAACCTGTGCGGGCAGACCCCAATGGATTTCTAGTCCATCGTCTTAACCACTCGGCCACGACTGCGGGACGAGTAGGGGGCTCTGAGATGTGGTAGTAACTCAAGAGCTGGGGATGTCATGGATGAAACGTTGCATGTAGCCGCTCAACGTCTATACACTCTCAAGAAAAAAGGGTGTAAAAGGGTGTATCGTTACACCCTTTGTCCCATATAATACACCCCCAAACTTCAATTCGACGTGCAGCGCCCTACAGTCAAGCTTGATAGCCGTGTGGTACAACTTATTAAAATAGCTAATGTACGTTTTACTGACTACAAAAAACATAATCGAGGTTTTTGTGGCCCTACTGTAAAAACTCGGTGTTTTCTTTATGTGGTATTTGATACGTACTTTAGCTATTTAAAACGTTTTATCGCACCGTTATCAAGCCCCTTGTAAAATTTGGGGCCGTCTGTTTGACTATAGGGCGCTGTACGTCGAATTGAAGTTTGGAGGTGTATTATATGGGACAAAGGGTGTAACAATACACCCTTTTACACCCTTTTTTTTTAGAGTGTACAGGAGAGGGCGCTCCAGTCAAATGCGTATATAATCGCGTTAAACTTTGCATGCATTGGCTCAACGTTTATAGACGAGAGGGCGCTGGGGTCAAATGCTCAAATGCGTATATAACCACGTTTCATACCACATATTCTCTTTCTGACATGGACCGTTGACTTCAGCGGTGGAGATGCGTTCCCACGGCTTCTGGCGGATCCAAGCTGATCCGCTAGAAGAACCACTGGCTCTGCATTTCACCGACCATAAAGCAGTAATAATGAAGTCGAAACGCAACCCGGAACTCAGTACTACCTATGAGCAATAAAACAAAATCAGCACCATTAGCACTACCTATGAAAAATAAAACCAGTATCATCAGCACCACCAGAGCTTCGCCCCAATCAACATCATTCACCACGTGGAGATGCGGTCATTTTTTTTTTTCTCTGAGTATCAGAGACGGGCGTGTGGGGGTCCACAGCCTGCAATGACTCGGTTGTTTTTTCGCTCAAGTGGTACGTGTTGGGAAGGTGCATAGCTAGAAGCATCGGCGTGTCAGCGACACGGACACTGCAGCCGTGACCAGTAGCCGAGAACGGGACACTGATCAGCGGGGCAGAAAGGAGCGCGGCGAATGCAAATCACCCGCTCGCCGCCATTCATCAGGAACAACTTTGCAGGAAGGACGCCTGTCTCGTTCCGGCATTTCGCGTCCGCTCCTTTGCACGGAGCGAGTCTGCGACGAGCACTCAATATCTCCGGCACAAGAAACGGAGAAAAGAAAAAGCGAACAAACGAGAGAATAAAAAAAAAACAAGCATAAAATTGTTTCGCCCATGAAATAATAGCCGAGTCCAATCAGATCGTTGGAAAAAGGGCTGCGTCAGACTTGGACGGCGTTTTCTCCGGTCCGGGGGGGGGGGGGGGGGGGGGGAGGGGAGGGGGGGGGGGGGGGGGTTATCTGGGTCACAGCGCCTGTCGAGCCGTCTACCTTCTTTATATTTCTTTATGTTATTAAAAACTGTCCTACGCGAAATTGAAAACAGCGGACAAAGGCGGGCCGTGATTGAACGGAAAAATAAACGAAGTAACGGTTTTGACGCGTTCTGCGATCAAACGCGATCACGAAATGATAGGGTGGCTTATTCTGGTGGATACTTAGCGCGCTGGTTTCCAGCTGCGCTCGTTTCCTGATATTACGTCGGACGCAATTTTTGAAAGTCCATCAGGCAACATTGACGGTTGCCATCTCTCGGGAACGGAGCCTGGGATTGGATCCTCACGGAACTCTGACGCAGTACGATCGTTTTCAACACCGACTGAGTCGAGTCCACGCAGAACCCTGGCGCAACTTCTCGTGTCCAAGTGTTAGCGGTGACAAGCTCGCTCGCGGCGCTTCCGTTTTCTTCACTGTGGGTAGTGCACGTGCTACCCACGGGGTTATGTTTTGACTTTCATAGTGCATAGAAGCTTGGCATATTGCAGGTGCTTGACCCAGCAGATGAAGTCGAAGTATCGTCACACTGGGTTGTAAGAAATTTCCCCCAGGCGGCCAGACCCAAACTTCTCGCCTCAAATACTTGCCCAAACAATGGCGGACTCGGATAATGGGCGCCTCAGCTACTAGATGGCGCGCCCGCTGGAAAGGAAAAAAAAAACGCTGCAGAATCATCATCATCATCATCATCATCATCATCATCATCGTCGGTCTATTCCGAGGGAATTTTCGGGATCGGTGTTCGGTTACACCGATTACGTCATAATACCAGTTCACGGACCTTGATTATTCGGAGGTTGTGTTGAACGTGGTCTGAACGCGTGGTCGTCACAGGCAGCCGTTGGCAGACGCGCACTCGCAGGTACACGAACGTCACCATAATTTGCGTGACGTCAGGAACACGAGTTGCTGCAGACGAAAACATGGAGGCGATTTTACTCGACGCTTCCTGCAACTTAACGGTGTCACCCGAATTCCGCGTAGCAACCCAGCTTCTTCACCATCCAATTTTCCGGTCCTCTTCTCCTTACGGATAAAAACCGAAGGAGAGGGAGATGAGGGTGGGCGGGGACGACAGAGCTCTGATTGGATGGATTAGGGGGTACGCGCAAAGGCTAGCCGTCTTTGTCTCTACCCGCTGTTCATTTCAGAACGAAACGAAAGCGTCGTCTGTTCCTCGACCAGTGTCTCGTGTTCGAACGCCAAACGCCGGTATTCGTGCGTTCGAACTCCAGATCCTGCGCGAGGAGCAGACGACGTCGTACTTGCCCTGATTGGAGGGATCAGGGCCCGACTCTCTGAGGTCACCGCGCTCTCCTCTCCTCCTTTTCCTCAATGGGCGCGTTCAGTAGCGACCCAGAGTCAAGGAGTCACTGACTCCTTCCACTGGACGGCCAAAAGTCACTTCCGGTGCACGTAACTCCGGGGCTTCGGAGTCAAGCTCCGAAGCACCGAGTCCGGAGACGGTGCACGTAGAGTCAAAGGAGCAAAAGATGACCCCATTTCCTGACTGGTGACGACTTCCGGTGCTAAAAGAGAGAAAACAAACAAAATGACGGGATAAGCTGCGTCGGTTCTGTCGCGGTTGTGCGGTTTGCTCGCTTTTGTTAATGAAAAGTGCTCGAAGTAAGAGGAATAACGCGTTCGAATTTCTTTTCCAGGTAAGGCTCTTTTTGGAAAATGCATTGGACCGTATTTTGTTTGGTTTGAATATGCTAATAAACAACGTAAACGTTCATTTGACGCCGTGTCTTGATCGCCGTTGGCACGGAAACTCGGTGAATATCAACGATAGTCCTGTCCGCGCTGAACAGACCATGGCTGGGTGTGAACGCGAATTCGGTAGCCGGTTGGACACTCACGCCGAGCATGATCCCGATTAATGTTTTGTTTGCGTAGCTAAATCGGGGCGCACGTTGGCTGACGCTCGCTTCGGCCGACAAAACATTGATCGCCGAGCGCGGCCGAACTTCCCGTGTGTATACGAATACATTTTATAGGAAGTTCGTTACGAAGGGCAGTACAAACGAATGGCCGTATAAAAGTACCGCAACCGGCGGCGTAGATTCGCCGAGCTCTATATATTGCGTGTGCTGACGACGTTTTTGTCGGTTTGCTGCCTTTGCACCGCCAAGCGAAGGGCTCGATCGCGTTGCATCGCTTCGAACAGCAGCGCTGATGTGTACAGTCGCTCGCTTTTTCTTCAACGACCTAGTCAAGACTTCTTTAATACCGGCGTCAAATAAAAGCGATCGTGCTCGCCATCGTCTGCTTCCAGTTTATTCGGAGACCGTCTGGCACAGGAGAGGAAGCGGAAATTGCGTAGAAGCAAGAGCCGCGATTTTTTTTTTTTTTTTTTGCTGTTCAGTAGGCGCTCAGAGGACTCCCACTCGAGCGACTCCGTTCGGAGCTGAGGGAGCCGCTACTGAACGCGCCCAATTTCTCACCGTATGCGGAGCGCAAGTTCGTCTGCTTCTTTTGCTGGGGTTGCGGTTTCGTCAGAAAGACGCCGAGCTCTCACTGGTTCCGATTGAAGGATAGTGGATAGTCCTCAAAGCAGCTTGCTTTGAGGTCTACCCACTATCCTTCAATCGGAGCCAATCAGAGCTCAGCGTCTTTGTGACGTCACCGCAACTCCTGCACGAGAAGCAGACGACTTGCTCACCTATAGCCTTTTTTTTTTTCTCGCGGCTTTTTAAAAATATTTTTGTTTGGTTGGAAAGGGCGACCCTCCGAAAGGCCGGAACCCGGCGGCCGTCGGCAAAATAAACAACCTTTTTTTTATATTTATCTGCCGCTTTGCTAAAGTGTATTAACATCACGCTTTCCTTCGATCAGCGTCTCGTTCGAGCTGCGGAAGCGACAGTGGTCGGCGTTCCACGCAAAGGTCGAGTTCTCTCTCTAGAGCTGTCAGACCGACACGAAGGAAAGCGCACACACGCACGTACATACTCAGCGTCGTAGAAGAAGTAGCCACCCTCCGTTCTCCACTGTAATCGGTGTCACATGGACCGAAAAATTACCACGCGATTAATGTTCAGGCTGCTTCCTCGTTCTTACGAAGTGCTTGCGACTTTTATCGATTATAAATTTCGCACGGGAACGGCGTAAAAAAGGTAAATGTTGGCTAGTTTCTCCGGATTCCGTGAAGCCGCGGCCTGTGACGCCACGTGACTTAAGTTATCCCGCTAGATTTAGCGAAAAAAACAATTGACTTCACCTGTCCTCAACATCAGTTCATTTTCCCCGCTAAATATAGAAGGAAAAATTACGTCGCACGACTTGGTGTCACGCTACCTATGCACAATTCAGATTCCGCCGCTAGATTTGGCTGGAAAATCGACGTCACGTGACCTCGACGCGTATTCAGTTTCCTCCGTTAAATGTAGCGTGGAAAATGACGTCAGATGACCATGCCACGTGCCACTGCCGAGCAGTGCTCCGCAGTGGCGCTATTTCGCAAAGGTGCTCTGTTTGGGCTACTCGATGACCCGCAGGCGGTTTGTTCTTCCAAAGCCTGGCGTAATAGTTTTTTTTTTTTCTAGGGGGGGCGGGGGGGGGGGGGTATTCTGCATTACGTTTTGTGTCATTCCAAGTCCGACCGAAACCGCCTCTATAGACCCTGGCTCAAGCTCAGATGCCTCTTCTGAGCTTGAGCTGTTGCTCTGCTGTGTGGCATATCAAACCCGGCGCATGCGCCCACAGCTCAGTGACTCGGCATTTTTCACCCGGGGCGATAAGCCAACACCACCTAGACAGAATGCCTCCGCACGCCTCACCGCAGTCAGATCGATCGAGGCGTGAGATTGGGCACGAGTGCTGTATCAGTGTTCGGCTGGGGCTCGTCTCCAATCAGGGCGTCGATTGTCGGGCTGAGGCCCAATAGCCGAGTTCGCGTCATCCGACTCTGATGACGTTTTTTACACGGAGAGGAGACCATTCGGAGGCCTTCTGTCTAGGTGGTGTTGGATGAGTCATGCAAAGGCCTATAAGGCCCGAAAGAGCCGATCACGCGGAGCCGAAAATGAATCGTCACGGCCCTCATTGTCCTTGTACGTTTCCTATAACCGGCTCAACCAATCCCACACAAAAAGATGCGCAGAGTGATTAGTTTGGCCCGTGATAGAAAACGTACAAAAACGGCGACCGTCATGACGGCGCACTTTTGCTTTTGCTTGCTTGGTTTCGTCAGGTCGTGAAGCGGAAGTTCGTCTGCTTCCTTTGCGGGAGTTGTGGTGATGTCAGAACGCCGAGCTCTGATTGGCCCTGATTGAAGGCTAGTGGGTAGATCTCAAGGCAGCTTGCTTTCAGGTCTACCCACTATCCTTCCATCAGAGCCAATCAACGCACGGCGTTTTGACGTCGCCACAACCCCTGCAAAAGCAGCAGACGAACTTCCGCTCTGCATACTAACGGCTGCGGTCGTACTTAAAAACGAAATATAGTAAAAACGTTTTTTTATGTGTGTGTTTTCTTTGCATTTTGATGACGATGCGCGATACTCCGATGACGCTTATGTGCGTGTCTTAATAAAAAAAAGTGTTAGTAGATCGTTTTTGCTTCTTAAAAACGATACTCGATACAACGCGGTGCCTTTGCGCATCTATTGTATTATATTAGGGAATTTTAGTAGATCGTTCCGACACCTTCGATAACAATAACCAATCATTGATACGATGCGTGTGGAAGGGCGTCGGCAAAGTATTGGGTGTCATTAGCGGAGGTTTCGGAATGATCTGCTAAAGATCCCTTATCGGGTGCGGTTATCGGAGCCCAAAAACTGTCTATTTAAACTTCCCGTCGTATAACGGTTTCGCAAGTTTCGGTTGTTAGAGCTCGTTGACAATGAATGCTAGGGGAAGGAGAGGACGCAGATGGCGATTTGAAAACTTCGTCAATAAATTTTCAAAAGTAGCTACATTTGGAGCTGGAATTTCTGAAGTAGCTAAATTCGGAACTAGATTAAAAGACATAAGAGCCAATTAATTTGGGACGGCCACAAATATGTCCCCCCCAATATTCTGCCGCCCTAGGCAGCTGCTCACTCTGCTTATGAAAAGGTTCGCTCCTGAGTAACGTGTAACTACGTTACCCCTAACTCCAAAGAAGTAACGTAGGTACGTTATTCGTTACTGTTTTAAAAAAGTAAAGAGAACGTTAGTACATTATTGAAGGAAGTAACAGGTTATTGGTAACGCCCTTTCCCGTAACGCGTTATCGGTAATGCGATGCACAAATAGTTCGCTGCAGGAGCGCCTGTCGCATTGATGTCACATGACTCTTCCTGGCTAGTGTCATTCCTCTTTGGCCCGCGGGCACGTGGATATTATGCGCATTCTTAACTTGTACCTGACTATATATAGAGTCATAGACATTCTCCACACGAGCGTCGCCATCTTGAATTGCGGAACTTCCTGTAGGGCATGGGCGTACCAACCGGGGGGGCTTGGGGGTCCGTCGCCCCCCCCCCCCCCCAGTTCTTGGAGTGGGGGGCAAGGCATCTGTTTTGCCCCCCCCCCCCCTCCATGAAACAGCCGCCACTGGGCAGGGTAAACACTGGCCGGCGGCGCCCAAGGGAGACCAGGGGCACCGCCCCCCGGCCCCGGGGGGGGGGGGGGGGTCTGGTTTGCCCCCCCCCCCCCCCATTTGAAAACAAGTTGGTACGCCACTGCTGTAGGGGGAAAACACCGGTTTGCTCACGTCCCGCCACTGAGAAGTCTTCACGTTTTAATCGCGACTATCACTCATTCTTGCTCTGCCTCTTTTATACTGTATTACTTAATGGAGGTTGTGAGTTTTTGCTTTTTTTTTTTTGTTCGTCCTCATATCGGCTATGTATCAGAAACGTCTCATGATGTACGATTAGTACACAAACTTGGTATCGCGCACTATTCAGTCTATCTGTCCGATGTCTCGTGAAAGTTTTTTTTTTTTCTTGTTTTAATTTTCTTTTTTTTTCTGAGTAATATAATTACCAGGGGCTATCTTCACATCACAATCTCGTCTTTCTTTGTTCTAGTCCCCCGGTCGTTTTCGTTTGAAATAAAGACCATCAATACAATACGATACAATACAATAAGTGGCATGAACTGGCCGCCAAAGTTGGGCACGTTGCTGCTCGGCACGATCATGCGATCAGCTTCCACAACGCTTCCACAACGTGCATTGCACACCACCAAGATTCTAGTTCTTTTAACACAAGATAAGTGAGAGCTCGTTCCGAGCCTGCGCTCTAAACACCGCGCTCAATTATGGCGCGGGGTGAATATCGGGTAAACAAAGAAAGTACACGGAAGAGACAGTCACAAGCACGCAGCAGGTCAAAACAAAAGAGCGATGCGTTTTTGCGAACGGTCTTCGTCGTTTGTCAATTGAACGGGACGACGCATCGCTCTTCTTCATGGTGTGTAACATGGCGCGTGACATTGAGCGGGGAAGAAGCTAGGGTTCCGAGACTGCCGCGCCAATGTCCGTGCCAGTGTTCCGTTAGCGGGTCGGCCTTGACGGCGGCGTCCTTTGTTGCGGTGGTGCTCTGACGAGGCAACGCCTTCAAGATGGATCGACGCGTGACGTCAAACCTAGCGGGGGGACACGCGGTTCCCCCCTTTTCTTCTGGGAGGGGCGCCGCTACCGTGCGCAGAGACGTGCCCGGTTCGCCCGCCGATAGCGGAAACTTTGCATCGTTGGTCAGCTCGAAGCTCGTTGGACGACTACGGACGCGGCCTTTGTTTTTCTCTCTCTCTCTGCTTAACCCAGAGGCGCGTTCATCACACCGACTTGAACAGACGGCTGACGGAAGGAAGCGGTCCAGATATATTCGGTGTTTGTTTTAAGCTTTAGAGATTGATTTAAAAAAAAAAAGAAGACAATTAAAGCTACACTAAGGCAGTCTGAGCAGGTGAGTTATTCGACCAGGGGCACATAATACAGGGGTCTAATCGTCACGATAAGTCGGACGATGAACTAAAATCTGTTCAGTTAACTTTTTACTTGGGGAACATAAACATATGGCTTTAATTAGAGACTTACTGAGCGTCCTCGAAAACCTCTATATCAGTGTTTTAGACAGATTTGGAGCCCTTGGGGAAGCGCGGTTGTGTGTTTCACGTTTATCGCTCGTGCAAAATGGGCAAGGCTGGCCGTGGCAAAACGCGGATGATTGATTTTACAATTCGCATTTCTTAACAAAAGAAAGCTCCTGCGAGTCTCAAAATTACAGCAAACTTTCAGTCGAATAGCTTCAAACATTTTTGTAGCGAAGCCTCGGTTGCTATTTGAAGGCTTCCAAGGAGGTCATACTCTTTTCAAAAGACAGAGCCACCTAGTGGGAGGCTCAAAAAATGCGATATTTTCGCTCTAATGGCGATGATGGGAGAACAGTATCACCTAAATCAAGCAACCTCGACTGCATGAGTCGAAGGCGACGCACACGGATCAAGTTGTTGGAATACATTCCCCGCTTTCGGCTTTAAGCTTTCGAGGACGTTCGCTTTTCCAGGTGGGGATGAGTTCAGGTTTGGCTGTGGACAGGGTGCGTATGCTGACTTTTGAAAAGAGTCGATACCAACCCACACACACTGCCTTCGCGTTTCGTTGTAACTTCTCGGACTGGAAACGAAGCAACTGCGGCCCGAGTCTTATGAGGGACCGGTAGTACAACTTCAACAAACTTGCACTAGCGGAAGGAAAAAAAAGGTCGGTTGGATTCTTGCGTAGCAATTTCGGCGTCTGGTCGGGTGTTTCGTTCGGCAGAACATGCTTGCCTCCGCCAAGAAGGACGGTGAGTCTCGAAGCGAAGGGGAGAAGGCACCGAGGATCGTGGAAAGAATCTCTCGGCTCGAACACGCAACCGGTTTCTCCCGCGGGGCAGCTGCGGTGGCGGGACGCCCGACCATCGATCAGCTCGTGGGATTGGCATCGGGAGGCCCGATTACGCTCTGCAGTTGATCCCGCGGGCCGCCACTGCTCGCTCCCGCTGCCGTGCAACGACGGCCGGCCGCAGCCCCCGCAGCGCGGACCACGATGCTCCCGACTGACCATGACGTGGACCGCGGAGGAGGCAAACGCGCCGTCCGCGCCGCTCCGGTCGCTACCAGCGTACACCTCTCCCTGCGATTGAGCGCGATGATACCCGGCTTTGATTGGATCGGAATGCTTTTTAGCGTCCACCGCGGTCCACCCCTCCGCCTCTTCGCGGAGGACCGCTCTGTCCCATCCTGGACTGGAGGAGGGGAGGACTTGCTCATTAGGGGATACAACAAGCTTCCGGAATCGCGCACTGTTTCTGTGAGTACGTTAGCGTGAGGGCTGACGCGTCACTGAGCGATTTCGATCGCTGGCACTGACGGATGTCAGGACGGCTCGACCTTGTTCGATATTACCGTTATGGCGGAAGCGGACGTGCCGTCGATGTCTAGACGTAGCCCCTCCCGTACGTGCTCTTGGCAACAATTGCGTTCTTGAACCGCGCTGTTAAAGGGCGTTCAGTCAGCTATCTTCCGCGGTATTATATTTAGCACTCGCAACGTCATATATTGTTCTCTGGATACAATAGGACGTCAGAGAGCCCATATTCGCCCGGCAGAATGAGGAACTGGCGCCAGCTGGTTCGGCCTCAACTCCCGCAGTCGTGTTGCGGCGGTGGATGGAGCCAGACGCTTCTAGAGGTTCGCGTGGACTAAAGCGATATCCATAGGTGCTAAGAACCTTAAAGGCGTCCATTCTGCGCGCTTGATTCTGCATTGAAATAATCTTCAAAAGCTAGAAGCTCGCGTACCTACCCGTTTTTGTTAGTTTGTGCTTCTAACTTTGAATTCGGACGCAGGCAACTCTTAGGTATACTCCGTTTTAAAATCCGATGGGTCCAGTCCAGCAGCACAGAAAGTGCATCGACATGCAACTCCTATCTCTTCTTTGCGCGTCTGCTATCGCATTCGTGTGCTTCCCTGAACGTACCACCACGCCAGAATTTGTTTATCCGTTCTGCCTTCTCGAAACAAAGACGGATGATCGGCCCGTGGCCCATTTCACTCCGGTTTGTCTTGCCCAGACAGAGCAGCCGAGGCGGTCAAATTTCGCTCGCAGTGGTAACTCGACAGGCCTCGACACTGCAAACGGCCCAACTCGGTCTAAAGATGAGCTCCAGCCTCGCTCCGGGCACATTCGTCACAAATGTTTGTCCTATCCGTATTTATATTATTTTTCCACTCTCCCTTTATCGCAGTGGAGCCCTGTGCTATGTGTTAATGTTTTCTCACGCCTAATCGGCCATGTATATCGCCAGACCAGATGCACTGGGATGGCGAATCGTCTGTCGCGTCACTCCTGATTCTCGTTTATAATATTTATTTTCGCTCTTTCCCTCTGTTTATTTACCGTGTAACTCTCTCTCCTCATTCCCGATTAACATTTTGCATTAAACTTTACCAAGTACGATGATCTATTTTTTTTTTTTTTTTTCTGTTGAGAAGCTTGAATTTTCAGACGATCGGATCTCGGCCATCTCGCTTGTGTGGCCTGCCCTGAGTCCTGACACAACATCCGTGGGAACGAAAGTTCAGTGAGCGGCCGCAGTGCGCAGCTGGAGTCGCTCTTGACGTCGCTGCCTGACTCTCCCGCGAGGAAATTACTTCCTTAGGAACCTGACTACGTTTAATGAACATCGGAGCACAGAACGTCAGGGATTGGTTGCAGACGCCCTTCGCAGCAAAGCCATTCGAATTCTCAGTCAATAGATCTTTGAATGCAAACAATCGCGCCGATAAAACATGGTGTACTGCACTGGTGGCTTCAAGTTGCACTTGTTAGTAAGTCTCTCGACTTCACTGGCTTAAAATTTAAATAATTAAAAATATTTTGACGACTTGAAGATGCCATCATTAGTAAGATTAGTGAAGCGCTTAGCCTCACCGAAAACGGATACCTTTAAGTTAACTTGGAACTGTTAGGTAACTTCTAAAATGAACCACCGACGTATTCAGATGACAGCCTTGATGCCGCAAGCGCTTTTAGAACTTGTACTGAAACCAGTAGTTTTTCTTGAGATTGCCATACGCTGGGAATGAATCTGAGGGCAGTTTAAAGGGGCGGGGCAACGATATTCAATTGGAATGTTTTTCACTTTATCCGAGCTTACCGGAACAAGCGGCCACGTGATCTGGAGCCGATTATATGCCTCCAATGTTGATCATAGCCTTGAGTCCCACTAGACACTATAGTGGGACTCAAGGATACTCGCACGCAACGCCACTGACCAAGAAACTCCTTTGTTGCGCTGTAATTTCGAGGACAAACCCGAGTGTTTTCATTCAATCTCTCCCTCGCAAAACCTGATGACGTAACTGGGCGGTAGCAGTACCGCCCAGTGACGATATTTGAATGCGGCTCATAGATTGGACCCGAGCATGGCGTGGGCACTCGATTTGGGCTCGTGATAATCGATAGTTCGAGAAGCATTCGGGTAGTGGCCCGTGTCCAATCGCTGCAATGACGACAACAGCCGAACCATAACAATGTCTGGAACTCAGCGCTTGTCCTGTGCCTTACCAACGCCAGCGCGTGGCTATGATCAACATTGGCGGCATATAATCGGCTCCAGATCACGTGGCCGCTTGTTCTGGCTGCGAGTTGAGGGGGTGAACTCTTCTCGTTTTTCTTTATTTTTTTCTGCGACTTCGATTGCGCGTGGTGAAAAACGAACGGGTATTTCACAAGTCATTAACGTCAGGGATCCGTTCTAAGCGGTATTTGCGCAAAATACAAAACTCGTTGCATCGCCCCTTTAAGTGTTCTGTTTGTAGTTTACCCACTCTACTTTATTGGCGACTTCGGCGGAAGTGAATCCACATCACTGTCACAGTTATCTGCAGTGCTCTCAGCGCCTTCGCTGTTAGCCCAATATAGACGAGGCTGCCGAATTCACCAATCCAGACGCGTTAGCCTCAAACTTATATGACTAACAAACCCTTGCCGTCTCCGAAAGGGGCGTATGCATTTTAATAAAATATTCGCGAAAACTCCACGGCAACGAAAATGCGTGAAACGCCCCAATGCGTTCGTGCCGCTCCGTAGCGTGAGGGCTTGCCGTTGGACTCAAGTGCCACAACTCTTTGCCGCGAGTTCAATAACCTATACGGCGCCCAGAGGGTGCCGCGTGCGTAAGCGACGTTAGTCTTCTTGCGATGGAAGCGAACTTTACTGGGTCGCATCTCTTAACTCGAAACGTTTCTGGGATATAACTTTGTGTCCTTTATCAACCACACCACATTGCAACCTCTTCGCACGGCATTGCTTCTTTTTATTTATTTTTTTTCTAGATTTTATGTTGTATTTTGTTTTAGGCGGCAGAGTAACAAAGGCGAAGGAACAATCACGGAACCGGTAAATCGTCAGCGAAACGTGAAAACACAACCGCCGCAGGTATCGAGACAACGAACGCATAAATATGTGGCCGCTCTCTGTCTTCACGACGGACACCGCAATACGTTCTCCCAGTCGCAACAGTGTTGCCAGCTGCATCGTTTATTTGTCCACATTGAGTCCTTTATGGCCTGCATTGGGAAAGAAGGACAAACAAAATTCGATAACAACTAAGGACAGTAGATTTCATTGACCCTCCTGCATATCGCTTACGGCTGCCAGGATCCGGAACCAGAGACGCAGATGTGCGACAGTGCATGGCGAGTTGGTGTCTCAGATCACGCCATCCGCCGAAACCTCTTCGTTTCAAGATTCTCATGCGCTTCAGACACGAAAACAAACGTGGAACATTGATGACAAAAGCAGACGACGCGGCTTTCAGCTTGCAGCTAAGGGCTGCTTCACACGCTATAGTGTTTGACTGTATACGATGCGCTGCGTTATGATCGCTTGCGACGCGCGACGAGACAACGCCCCTGGCCCGCTGGCGCAATCTATCGGGGAGCCCTGGAAGCACTCCCGCTCTGCTTATAACGTGATTGAAGGTTATTATAGTATTTGCAGATGAGATCTACGCGCTGTCTATATGAGAAATGGCCGCATACTGTTAGAAATATTTCGAGCGCGCGGCGAAAGTATTACGCGTACAATATACGAAGACCACAGGCGTTCCAAAGTTACCGGATGCTTGGCACCAGTGTGCTTTCTTGTCGTGGGCGGTTACAAGAGAATCACAATGCATTCGATCACACTGGAGCGCAAATGAGTAATCCAGCCTTATGTACGGTCCCACTCAAGTTTGCACGTTTTACCTGAGTGGTGGTTCGGTTTCATTTATTACGTCAGCGTCGAGAGATGCCACCAGTTGCGGCAACGCTATCAGTATCATCGAAAGATGGGATGCGGAAGGCGAGAGGAACGGTGAAAGGTCGATATAAATACGAAACGAAGGTAAGGTGCAGTAGTGCCACCCCCTTAATGAGAAAGCCGTAGTGCATAGGCTGTCTACGTCACCAGAAGGAGGCCAGCGACGAGGCACAGATTAGACACGAGAGCTGCGTCAGTGTTTAGTTGGAAATCGCACTTGTCCTCGCTGGTTGAACGCGAGTCCTCGGTTTATCGGCTCGTATTGTACACGGGGGCACTTTTGTCATCCGACATTCGACAAATCGCCCTATGACGGATTGATCTTTGATGAACTGGCTTTCGACGAGTTCTTCACACTGAATGCTATAACCCCTCCCCCCCTCCCCCCCCCCCCCCAACACACACACATACAAACACCCACAAAAATTATCAAAGGCCACGAGCTATAGATATCGTAACATGTAAGACGCGTACTACGGTCTTTTGTGTTCGTTCCATCGAATGAAGCGACGCATGAGAATAGTTTTTTAGCGAGTTCTCTCACGGTTCCGTCGCCGTCTGGCTTCGCACGAGCGCCTTCATGTTCCCGCGATTCCGAGCGACTTCTCGGCGACGGAATCGGGACGCCCTGGGCTGTCCCCGGGATAACCCCTCCTAGATTCTAGGGCCTTGGTGCTGAATTTCTGACGTCACGTGCCGGAGGCAAGAGCGGATTGCAGACCGGATACGAGTGCTCTGACTTTGGCTCGGACATTTTTGTCCTCACTGATTGAGCCCGAGTCCCAGCCAATCGCTGACGTAGCACTCGTACCTCAAGACAACGAGTGTCCACATAAAATCCAGCACTTCGGCCTTGTAGTGCTAGGCATCGTGCCTCAAGACACGCAAATTCGGCACTACGGCCTTGCTATCTACGTTGGCTGTCCTCCGATGTGTGACGTAGAAAGCTCAGCAGCTACGGCCTTGTTGCCTGGGCGGATTTCACTGCTCTCCTGCCGTCGACCCCGCGCCAAGTCGCCATCCCACTCCCTTTGTCAGCGACGGTGACAGCGGTGAGAGTTAACGTCGCTCACTGCAGCAGTGAGCGGGTAGCCTTGGGCCACGTGACTGCGCTCTCTCCACCCGTCGCGCATGCAAGCATGCATAGAGAGGGACGTCACGTGGTCTCGCTCTGGCGACGTCCACGTTCGGATTGGCCCTCTTGAGAACGTGCCTTTAGAACCGCTGTAAGGTTTCGTGCGCGAACGGGCGGTGGTGTCCACGAACGGGTTTGGCGCCATTCCGTGCACAAAGCCGAAGATGCTTCTCAGGATTTAGGGCAGCCAAACACGCCATATAGGGAGGATGGCTACGGCGAGTCCTTGAGGGGATTCCTGTCAGCTATGCTTATTGGACGTGTTTTTTTTTTGTTTTTTTTCTCTTGCCGTGGGCTTTGTTTTATCTGTTTTTAGCTGCCACGTGCTATTTGTAGGGCTTCTGGTTGCAGTCGTTATTTTCTGACGCGGTTATGCTTAATGAATTGATTTTTTTACTACAAATCGTTGAACTGCGCCGTAGAGACGCGTCCTCACGCTTTCGACAGCGCAAAGTCCTTTATTGTACAGAGAAGAACAAGTTTGACAACGCTCTTGCAGCGCGCGCACGACGTCGAACAGGGCTGCTTAGCCCGCGGTGTTCTCGATCGATGACAACTAAAGAATTTGCATTCATGCTTTGACTTAATGAGCGTGCACTCTAAGAAGCTTGCACCTAAGAACAAAAACGCATATATGTTCCAGTAGGCGTTGCGCTTGAAAAAAAGTGAAAAGCCAGAAAACAGAGTTTATATAACACCACGCCTATTACGGACGAGCTGGCCCTTAGAAGTTAGGCATACCAATATGCAATATTAACACATTCCATCAGCCGTTCATTCCCGAAACCTCCTAAAGGTGCATTCACACTGACGCTCAAATCGCGAACGTGAAGCGGATCCGCTCGTTTTCATCATCAAACGCTCGTTAAATTGTATATTTTAAGCAACCGCGTTCGCAACAGCTTCGCGAACGAGCTTCAACCGCCACTGTGAATACGGCGTTAGACTGGAACCGTCCTTTCACTACCGTCTTCACAATCCAGTCCGATAATTTGTTCAACTGAGCGATTTCTTTGCTGTATTGATATATTGGAAAGTGCCGTGTCTTAATCTGTGTTTTGCCTTCGGTAATAATTTATTTAATCTTATTCCCCTCTTCAATGTCGTCGGCTGTAACGTATTGAAAAAAATAAATAAATAAATTAGTAAATCAGGAGCAAGTTTGGGTTTAGCGCATCTATTCGACTGCAACTAAAATAGTCTACTACAAATTATGCATTAAATCGATACGAATGCACATGACATGAATGATCTATCCCAAAGGTGGCCAGACGGACATATGCTGAAGCCATAAAAAAAAATAAAAATGTGTAGCCGAGAGCCGCAGTAAAAAAAAAAGAAAAAAAAAGAAAGGGGGGAGCATGACGTTTTTAATCTTTCTTTTAGTTGGTGGCCAAAGCGAATTCTACCGATAATGTAGTTTCTCATTATGATTCTTCATTTTGCGCCCCTATTCGCCAAGCAAGCACCTTGAAGTTTGGCTCGAATGACATCGCTGCTGTCCTGAGCAGCTCAGTTAGGTGCTTGTCCATCAGGGTCGCACCCGGCTTTGATTTTACCTCCCTCACTGTTGAGACGAATGCCTCAGAGCAGAACGTTGATTCGAGTATCAGCGGACATTTCTGACCCGCAAGCTTGGCATGGAGATGCCTTGTTATCGGGACCACGCTGACCATGAAGCCGCGAGCTACGATTGAGCCACTCCTGGTCTATTCCGAGCGGAGCAGACCATTCCCATGATGGTCCTCCGCATGCCGCCATTATTGTCTACTGGGATGAGTAACGCCTTCTGCGCATGCGTTCCCGCAGTGGCTCTGTTGTGCGGGAAAGGCGTCCAAAGCTTAGCGTCTTTCGCCCGCTGCGCTGGAAAGGTGTACGTAAGACGGAGACGGGTCTGGAGACGCAGTGCGCATGTAAAGTGCACGCACTGTCATTATGTTAGACGGGGCTCACAAGCTCCATACACAGTGCGGTGCAACATAACTCCTCGCTCCTTCATCTGGAGCTCAAACACAAATAAAACTAATAGTATAAAAAAAAAAACGAAAAGGTTCATTTTTTTTAAGTGAATAAATTACGGCAAGATAGCGTGTGAACCAGTTGAGGGGCGAGGGATGATTAAAGAGTCTTAAACGAAAGAAAAGAAAACATCACTGATTGTGAAAATCAATACAAAACAAAACCAACAGGATGAGAGAGAGAGAGAGAGAGAGAGAGAGAGAGAAGACCTGGAAAGCAATGAAACAAGACCGACTGACACCGGAGCCCCCGTGAAAAATGCCCAACCCTTCGCCTCCCACCCCATCGTGAGCTGCCATTCCAGAAGGGCCACCTCGGTCGAAACTCGCAACCCCCCCCCCCTCGTTCACTCCCCCCAAGAAGAGTCTCCCCTCACCGGTCGGACTTTCTCCTATTCACCCGCGCCCGCACGTAAATCATATTCCCTCGGGGGCTATCCGGCGATCTCGCCGCGTCACGAGGGCGAACGCGAAGGCACGGGATCGGGTTGATCGGGTCGTGCTCGGAATCGCGAAGGAGTAGAGGAGCTCGGTCAAGATCGACTTCACCATCCAAGGTTACGTGATTTTTTTATGTTTTTTTACTACGATTTGTTTTGTTTTCTTCTCCAATTCTAGGCCCATTGCTGCTACGAGTTAGCACTTGCGTTTTTTCGGGCAACGTCTCGCTTTTGGCGGTTGTTACTTGGAGGGTGTCCCTTGTACGTTTGAGATACTTTTTATTTTCTCTTTTTTTTTCGTAATATGGGGTTTCCTGTTTGGAGATTTCCGTCTAAATCCCCCTCGCCCCCCCCCCCCCCCCCCCCTTCTTGTTTTCTCTTGACCTTGACTGACCTCATCCGTCATATTGGGTGGCGAACTTGAAAACGTTGGCGAACGCGCTCCCACTGGGGCAAACAAAACCCACCAACACTCCTAATCGACAACAAAACACTGTACATAAATACTTCCTAGGCTCCATCTGCACACACTTACTCAAGACGACAACTCTTAATCACTTCAACCTAGCCTTCACACCGTTCCTCGATGGCCGCAGTGTAGCTGGCGTGAAGCCTCGGTCACGCCGCTAAGACATCATATAAAAGCCAGTCTGCAGACATGTTTTTAAGCATAAAGAAACCAAGCTTCGGGCCTCTCATCGAACACCGTGTCGTTTGTATGGTGCACCAGCTCTATGGCTGCGGCTTAACGGAAAAACAACATTGTGATTCACGAACCCTTGCGATCCACTCACACACTCCCGTAAACGCCCATCTTCCCATTTTCTTTTTCGGAGGGAGGGAAGGGAGGGGGGGGGGGGGGCGGAGAGAAAGAAAGGGAGAGAGGTGACTGCCCAGTGCCAACACTTTCTACTCCCCCACCCCTTCCTATCCACCGTATAACTAGAGGAGCAACACCGGCGACGCTCCGGGCAGGGCATGAACACGTCCACAGAAGCGGCTGCGGTTCTTGCGCAAGGCCGCCATGAATGCTAAGAAGGTTTCCGAGCTCCTTATCAGATGGCTCTCGATCATGATGGGCGATTCCACTTAACACGCCGGCTCTCGAAGGACGCCGATGCCGGCCCCAGAACGCCGAGTTGCGTCGAGCCCCGTGCTGAAGACGCCTCTCTTGCTGCCAACACTTTCTACACGGGCCCTCGGGTTCCAGAAGGTCCAGGAGCGCGCAGTCTTCAGCTGCGCGAGTTTCAGCTCTTGCGATAGCGTGTACGCGACTCCGATCTAATAAGGTCGGACGCTTGTTACGCGGCTATTAATCTTGGGCGTTTCAGTGCATCGAGTCATTAATTAACGGAGAGTTATTAATGGTCGGCTCCAGACGGGTCTTGGGTGCCGTGCGGCGGAGATGCGTTTTTGTTTTTCTTGTTGTATGATGGCGGCGCGCGCACGTTTGTCGGGTAAGACAAAGGGGGTTTGCCGCGTTTCTTTCGTGCTCCTCTCGCACCCGTAGACCCAGGAGGCAACCTCGGAAGAGCCTTCCCAGATGCGTGGTCGCTTTTTCTTCGCGGAGAGGGAGGTAAGCAACCCGCTGCCATCATCGGCCTCTCATATGTACGGTTGATGCCTCTTTTGCGTCCTGATGACGCTATAGAGCCCCCCTGTTTCCTTGAGAGCCACAAAATAGACCGTGCTGAAAAGCGATCTCCCTCAGCTAGTCACATTGTTGCGAACAACGGGTGTTCCTGTCCTCAGCGGGCTCCCGACGACATTCTCTAAAGAACGCACCTCCAGCTTGTTTAAACATGCTTACCAATTGGCACGAAGTACGTTTTCAGGTCTGGAGTGGCTCCGACGTCTTGTAGCGTGCGTTGCTGGGTCGTACCCAAGGCCTCAGCAATGCTTGGCTATCAGACGGTCTACCCACACCAACAGGAAGATGGCGGCGTCCAGAGGCCGTACTTGCAAACGTCCATAGATCGCTGTAGTATCGACCTTGAAAGTTGTTGCCAGTCTACTGGATAACAAAGCAAAATACGTGATGAAACCGAAACTATACAAGAAAAAACAAATCTGTGGGTTGTTGCCCGGAGACAACACTGGTCAACAAAGGGTTAATCGTAGCGTGGGGTCAGTGGCGTCACAAGGAGGGGGGGGGGGGGGGGGGGGGCGGACCGGCCCGGGTGGAGCGCTCAGGGGGGTGTCGCGGCGGGCCACGAGAGCGGGGGGGGGGGGGGGGGGGGGGAGGGAGTCGCGGCGCGCCACGCGAGAGCGGGGGGGAGTGAGTCACGGCGGGCTACGCGAGAGCGGAGGGGGGGGGGGTGTAGCAGCGGGCCACCGCCCCAGGTGCCGCTGACCCTCGTGATGCCTGGGGTTTAGGTCAAGTGAAGGGCACTTTTTTTAGCACTTCGGGGCTTGACGTAATGTTTATTTTATTATCGGTCTCATCATTAGCGCGAAGGCAGTCCTCCTGAAGTCTGGA
Organism: Ixodes persulcatus; assembly: GCA_013358835.2. Taxonomy (NCBI): domain Eukaryota; kingdom Metazoa; phylum Arthropoda; class Arachnida; order Ixodida; family Ixodidae; genus Ixodes; species Ixodes persulcatus. The sequence goes on along the minus strand of JABSTQ010010594.1, from coordinate 79,302 downwards.
AACAATTTGCTGTATATGTGTATTTGACCACCAGGGGTCCAGCGTTTTCCGGTGGACTTCCCGTGCACGAGGCGCCATTCTTCTTGTTCCATGAAATCGCCATGAGGTTCCAACTCAACGATGTAGCCTAACCCGTTAATAAACAAGATGTGACTACGTGATAAGTACGTTTTCCCCCACCGACACAACACAATTATACATTAATTGTTTCGCCCTCTCCGCGTGCATGTTAATATGGTTGCTTGTAGAAACTTCATGTTCAAAGCTCACTTCTCCCCGCGGGCGTAATGACAGCAATACGCCCCTTTCGTCCATCGCGACGCTGATACTGCCATTAGCGGAGTAATTATATACACTTCCGCTTTACGGGTCAGATATCTGAATCCCAATGTCGTATCAGCGGTTGCTGTTTGGATAATACAACGGTATTAATAATGATCGGACACGAGCTTTTTTATCCTCATAAGCGTGCCACAATTACGGAAAGGCTGCGCTCGTGCTCTACTCTACAAGCACTGCAACGGTAAAGAAAAATATAATTATATACCACGGGGAACACGAAGACTAATTTTTTTTTTTTTTTTTTAATTTGTATTGGCATTAGTTATTGAAATTTACATCCTAAAGTAGGTTAGCTTTGGTGCAACAATCCTCCCCGAACTTTAAAAACAAACAAACAAAAGGCATAATTCCAAAGTCTGCCACAGTGCCGTTAGTCAATAGTCCTTATAGGGATGTGCATAAACCGGTAGAGGCAGACTGCTTTGAAACCACTTTTCTCCCCAGCTGCCGAATTGTTACTTCCTCCAGCTCGGTGCTGCTCTTGGAGTAATGATATAGACCATTTACAAAATTCAGTCTGGCCACTTTGATCACTAGCCTCATCTGAGTATAGGGATTCCGTGCCGTACTAATGGAGGCCTTCCGGTGGCGTTTCGAGGAGTTGAAGGTGCTCCTGTGCGGAGGGCACGAACCCTGAACATTCGAGTCGTGAAAGGGACACTGACAGGGTATTTATGTTCGCCAAGGTTTTTATTTGCACGTGACATATGTGAGCCCAACTACCCATAACACAATTTGCGGCTCGAAATTCGTTTTCTTTCCGCCCAAAAACCGCCGATCTAGAACTCGCAGGTTTGAGTCGCGCTCACTCCCTTCTCCGTGGTCACGGGCCGTTTTCCATGGTTTAGACACAACCACCGAATATAATCAAAGTCGTGGATCATCGAAAGCACGCACTCAATATTAAATATAAAAGAAGATATCTGATACGCATTTTTTGTGACTTTGTATGTTTACTCACTACAAGAATGCAATATACAGTAGTAAATGAAGTAAAGTCTGACGTTCAGTACATAAAGTATGGGGTTGCTCAGGGGTCCATTCTTGGTCCTATATTATTTTTGTTATATATTAACGACATTGTAAACATGTAGGTATGTATGTATCTTTTATCTCAGACACAAAAAAGGGTCTGGGGGGCTGGGGCAAAAGAAGACGAGTTGTCTTTCTGACGAGGCTCCAGCCCCTTTTTTACAGCACTCGGAGAAGAAACAGGAACATAAACATACATGGGAGTTCGAATATAGTCGTAAACATACATGGCAGTTCAAATATAGTCTTATATGCAGATGACACAAATATTTTCGTTTCTGGCTCGGACATCTATGACCTCTTTGGAAAGGCAAAACAGTGGTTGCAGGGATTAGACTTGTGGCTTAGATATAATAAACTTTATTTAAACATACAAAAAATAAAGTACTCACTGTTTAGATCAAAAGGAATGGTACCACCTTCCAATTTGAAATTGAAATTCCAGGACTCTTATATTGAACCATCTTCAACCATTCGATTCTTGGGGGTTTTATTCCACAAAAACCTATCATGGACTCCACATACTGATTCTTTAAGAACAAGTCTTTGTCGAGCTGTTGGTGTCTTAAATAGATTAAGATATTATATTCCAACAAAAGTGAAACGGCAAATCTATTTCGCCCTTTCGCAATCCCGCATAAGCTACTGCCTTTTAGTGTGGTCAACGACATCCCAAACAAACCTAGAAAGTATCGTATCCATACAAAAGCGAGCATTGCGAGCAATTGGTAACGTACAACTTCTTAAAAGTGCCTCACCATATTTTAGGACATATCAAATACTCAACGTAAGAGATCTACATAAATACAAACTATCACTTGAAATTTGGCGGCAATTCCAGCTCGATAAATTGGTGTTCCATGCTAAGTACCACGCGAAAGATAGCCCGTATAATTTAAGGCGACGTTTATTAATGAAATCGCTCTCGCGAACGAATTATGGAGACCAGAGTTTGAGTTTTCTGATATCACACCATTTAAACCAGCACCGGTATAATTTATTTAGCTTCATTGGATCGCGTACGATCACTCATCAATATAAAAATATTGTAAAAGAACATTTACTCACAGGGGAATAAAACCGGACGTGTTTTAAGCAAAATGCTTAGGATGATAACTAGCAAATTCCTTTCACGTTATGTTGTTTTGTGATGTATTTGTGTTTTTTTTTGTAGAGATTTTTAGTTTGGAGTGAAATTGTATCACTCCTCATTTGTTTCATGTTGGGTGGCATGGCCCCGTCAGGCATTTATGCCTTTAGCCATGTCCCCTGAGACATCTCTGTACTGTTATGTCTTAAATAAAGGTATAAACAAACAAACAAACACTATAATGAATCGCCTGACAAAAAAATAAAACAAAAACATTTTGGGGGTTGCCAGAGTCCCAATTTAAGCCGCACACCCGCTGCTCCTACATTTCCTTCGCTGTAGACCTGACGACAAGATTATTTGGGGACACGCGCATGGTCGCCGCATGTTTTCTTTACGCACATGTACTCTTCGAGCATGTCTACAGACAGCTTTCATGACAGGACCGTCATTAAAAAAAAAGAACCTCGCCTCATAGATTATTCAGACTGTCTTTTGTGGGAAGTGCGTACATCGGCTTTAGCGCAACGCGACGGACTAATTAGACGCAAGTGCTGGGTCAGCGTTTCAAGGGATGCTGAAAAGAAATTTGTATTTCACAAAATGAGGTAGCAGGAGTGTTTAAAGGGGCGCTACAAACCCCAAAACAGCACTAACAGTGAAGCGATATCTCGCACGGATGGCCGTATTTTTGTAAAACAAGGATGCGATTGGAATCGCGACGTCGCGTTTCCTGCTGAATGGCTGAGGAGGAGGGGAAACGGCCTTGCTTCCTTCTCTCTTCGCGTCCTCGCGGAGTCAAAGCAAGGAGAGGAGGAAACGAGAATCGTGACGTCACGGGCTTTTTTGGCCTTGTTCAAGCGCGCTCCTCTTTCACAAAAATAGGACCATCCGTAGGAGACACCGCTTCGAGAGTGATGCTTTCGGGTTCGCAGCGCCCCGCCGAGCGCTTCCACGTTTTTTTCTGAAATCAAAATTTCGTTTCAGCATCAATTTTAAGTCGGAGTCGGCTCCAATCAATCCCGTGGTGCGCATTCGGCTCTCTAACCGCTCATTCACACTGGAAGCGGATCCGTGTTCGCAAAGCATTTGTGAACGCGGTTGTATAAAGATCCAGTACAATTGCACGCGCACTCGATGACATCGAGTGCGCGTGCAATTGTACTGGATCTTTATACAACCGCGTTCGCAACCGCTTTGCGAACGCGGATCCGCTTCCAGTGTGAATGAGCGGTAAAGCTTCTGGATGGCGTTGGTGTTTTATCTAATGGTCTATGGGTCCCGGTGATCTCGTGATCCCGAAGCTGCCGCGGGGAAGGTGGGCTTTTCTCCGCCCTACGAGTGCGCGGACGTGGCGCGCGAGTCGTGCAAAGATTGGCGGCTGCGCGTGGTTAGTGCGTGGACGCCCGTATATCCAAACGTAAAGACCGCGCCGGATGCCCAAAGTCGAGTCCTTTCAGTGCGCGATGCTATGCGTGTTTTTCTTTGTGAACCTGTTAAAGGCCAACGTAAGCTTCGCGCCTTCCAATTTTCACCGCCTTCCTCCTTTCCTTTATCCTCTCCACTTTTTACATTGCTCCAGCGTTGCTCCCCTCGCGGCTTAGGAGAGGGGAGTGCTAAGAGGATTATCTCCCCGGCAGAAAACCTTTAAAGGGAAGCTCCGGCGAAATTTCGAGTCACCGATTGGCCTTTGAGATCGGTCCAACACGTTAAAGGGATACTTCAACGAAATTTCGGCGCTCATTTTTTGGTCTATATGTGTTCAAAGGAGCAGCCATTGAACATACCAATATCTTGTTAAAAAAAGTCTCCAAAAGGAATTTTAAAACGAATTAAACGATTAGCAAAGAGCACCTGGTGGATGTCGCTAACGCCTCGCTTGTAATGCCCGTCTAGGAACCTTGACAGTTAGTGACGGTGAGTGTCTCGCCTCCGGCCACGACGAGAGAAGAGGGGAAGAAGGAATTCCCCTCTTCCCGAGAATTCCTTTTGTGTGTCCCAGAAGTCGCTATTGTCCCCCTTCAAGATTATAGAAGATTAACCCGTCACTCAAAATTCGTACAAAAGCAGCCGCTTCGGTGGCTGGAACGACTAGGCCATCCTCTCGAAGTCAGCCTCGTCGTAGCTTTGCTCGTCCCGAGACGACCTACGTCACGATTGCGTTGGATGTCACGTGGTCTCCGCTGGGCCTTCTCCGAGCGCTTGCCAGTGTGGGCCGTTTATAACGAAAAATACAGCCACCAGGCTCAAAATACAAACGTGCGATTGTCATTTACGGATATTGTGGATCATAGTCAACCTATTTTTGAACACGACGGGACTATTTCAAATTTCGTAGAAGTATCCCTTTAATAGACATATATGAACTAGTAACTCAAATTACGAGATAAAATATTAAGTTTGGTCTGCGAGGCTGAGAGGCGCTTACTGGAAACAATGAAATTGTGATGTCAAGAGTTGTAATAGGGGGGGGAGGGGGGGCAGTAGAGCTTGTTCCCCACAAGCTACAAGAAGTTTGATGGTGCGAAATAAACGCTTAAAAAACTTATCACGCCAGAAAGCAAAAAAAAAAAAAAAGACGCGCGAAATATGTTTTTAGACTGCATGCTTGGCCTCCAAGGCATACAAAACGTGAAAGTCGCCCCACTGGAGAGCGCGAGAAAATATAAATGTTCCGTTTTGGCGTCACTTTCATTTACCGTTTTCTCCATCGCTATTATGAATTCAAAAATAATTAATAGCAAGTCGGGAAGACTAGAAATGTATTCCGAAAATGTGTATAATTTAAAAATCTAAAAAAAACAAAAAAGACCGTTGGCCAGTGTACGCGACTTTAACGCACGAATCATCAACGGATCTTTATAGACCAGGCGGTTAGTGCACGCGACTAGGCGGGTGGGGTTTATAACGGTTACCGGAGCAGCGCTCGTTTCTATTTTAACCTGTCCAAACCAGTTATGGGTGTGCACGCTTGGACCCCAAGCTGCGAGTTAACTTCGCTAAAACAACTAGTTTTCTTTTTTTATATGTGTGTGTGTGTGTGTGCACCGTTTGCTTTCGGGCATACCTTTTAGCGATAGGAATCTTAGCGTTGCTTGCAGTGCTCGGGCTTTCGGCTCTTCGGTAGTTTTTAGTTTGCCCCTTCCGCGACCGGGAAATAAAAATGCGTGGCTACTATACGCCGTTCTTTAAATAAGAGCAAACGCGGAAACATTACGAGAAGCGTCCCGACGGCTCTTTGTGCTTGCTCCTAATTCTCGTAAAATGTAGACCAAAGAAGACGTGACGTCGCCAGTGTGGTCCTGGTCATGCCCGTATTTCAAAAAAGCTAGCTTTTTCTGCATAAATTTAGGCCGCGTTTACCAACGAACTCAGTTCGGACAAGTGCGTGAGTTAGGATCAGATGAAAGCGAAATGGTTCGTGCTACCGTAATATTATGATATTTTTCTTTAACCTGAAAGGAAAATGTAGTATTATCTAGGTGCTACTTCTGTTCTGTGCAATTAACACCTTTTTAACACGAAAATACTAATTTATGCAGTAATTAAAGTCTGATAAAACCAATACTCAAATAAGAACAACAGCAAAAACAGGTTCAGTTATGTACTTTAAAAATGTTAAACTTTTTAAAAACTTGCAACGGTAATTTTTGTTAGAAATTGTGCCTAGATGGGTGCACGTACTGTTTCGAAGGTGATTTAAAAGTCATCGAACTAGATATTGAAGCATTTGCTGATCGTGGTTAGATCTGCATGTGTGAACACTCCAGTATTCATTTTGACGGGTGAGGTAAAAGGGATCTTTCTGTTACAAAGCTGATAATTTGGTTAAAATAGCATTTGCTTTTCTTCCCCACAAAGAGAAAAGAGTAAACGACATTGGTGCAGTGCACCACCGATTTTGTTTTTCTCGGCAAGGACAAGTAGATATGACCTCCATCATGGTGCGACGACGTCACGTGCAAGCCACCTAGTCTACCGCCGACATTGGCTATTCAGCGCATGCCCCGCTGTCCCGGACGGTACCCCTCGACTTTCTCCGGGCTGTAGCTAGGAGACGTAGACCGTCGCGTCCTGCTCCCGCCCCGAGCACAAAGCGCCCCACTGTTGGAACAAAAGGCAGCCCTGAGTTAGGGCAAAGCCGGCGACGACACCGACGGGGCAGAGCGAGTCGCCGCGTCGCTAACTCTTCGCCGAAAGAATGTGGACGTGCCGGTGTCGCGGAACGGCATTTTCCATCGGCCGTGCACGAACTCCCCGACCAATTTCTTTATCGCTTCCGTTGCCGGCGCTGCCGTCACCGTCGTCGACTGCTCAGGCCTTCTTGAGTGGATCCGCCGGCGCCTAAATATGTGAGACGTGGACGAGCCGAAATGGCTGGGACATTTTCCGCTAGGTGCTTTGTCGGTGCAACCCCCCCCCCCCCCCCCCCCCCCCCCCTCCGTCTGTCTTTAGTGGCCTGAGAAAACGTGTCTGGGAGATGCCTGAGGGCAACACTTAATGGGAAGCTTGGCCAACAACTTGCGGTCTCCCTTACCTTTGTTCTGTCCAAAATCTCTCTCATTAAACTGTTAAGTAATCTGCCCGAGCTGTAGCAGTAGTACACAAGGTGTTTCATTAACGATTCACGTTTATTGAAGAGAAAAATGGCACTTCAAATTAAGAAACGATTTTTCTATGATAACGTCGCCGACCGCGGCGGATGTCAAGGTACAAATTAAAAGTGATAATTAGTAATAAAATCTCATTAAATTAATTATTTATCTGGCCCGTCCAAAGCAGAGGTGCGTTGCCCGTCCTTCAAGCATATTGCTATACCAGTTGAAATCAGAAAACTAATTTCTTTGTGATATCCAATGGGGCTGACGTACATTTCGCGCTTTCGACATTTGCCCGCCTCCTCCTTTCCCATATCCTCTCCGCTTTTTACTTCGCACCAACTTGGCTCCCCTCGCAGCTTAGGAGAGGGCAGCGCTAAGAGGATTATCTTCCCTGCGGAAAACAGAGGTTGTACGTCGGCCGTTAAGCTTTTCTTAGAGTCCGCCAGAGCAAAGCTAACTTAAAAAGAGTGCCTCCCTTCGCCCGCCGAGGGGTCTGTGACTCTGTGTAAGACTTCCATCGCAGTAGTCTCGTCGCGGCTTCATTTGGCAAGAGAAGAGAACGAAGCCAAATTTAGCGGCGAATTCACTTTCCGGCCGGCAACCTAATGAACGTGCATTAATATTTGCTACAGATGCTCGATATTTACGAAGCAAAGCGCTAAAACAGCCGTACAGCGTCTACCCTGACTGATCGGAACTGCTCTCGTGACTAGGCCAGTCCTACGTTTCGCTGTTTAGCGCGGTACGAAGTTCGCGTCACACAATGGCGATGCAGCTGATCACAAGGTTTGCCATCATGCTCGAGCCGGTAGCTTCGGTTTCGCCTTAGACCCCCGAAAAAATACAGCGAAATAAGTTATCCACAAAACTACACAAAAGATCGACGGGAAAAAAAAAAAAAAAAAGAACGACACCTCGTAATGTCGTGACACTTTCTTCACTAAAAACAGTCGCATCTGTAAAACCGAGAAAATATACCGGTGTTACCCTTGAAATGCAGTCCCTGAACTACTTCATAGAAGGCACCAGCGTGTCTTCTCGTCACTGATGACGAGGCTGCACAATAGACTCGGTTGGAACCAGACGTGTGTGAACCGGCCTTAAGCCGCGGTCATGCCGCTAATAGACAGTCTGCAGACACTTGTCTGAGGCGCGATATTATTTTTTTTCATTGTACGATGGTCCGCTGAACGCAAAAGGACTGTCTTTAGACATCTTCGAAGAACGCGTATGTATAAAGAAAACATGCTTGATGCCAGATCATTCTGTCGTCATGTCCGCTGCGAACAAGGTATCTTTTGTACGATGTACGGGCACAGTGTGACTGCCGCTTTAAGAAAGCCACGACTCCCCGCGGCGTCCAAACACCTCCGTGCCGTCCGCGTCCATTCCTGCCGGCATACGTCCCCGCAGAGCTTCGCGGCGGCTTCCCCCCGAGCGGAGCACTGTCCCCTTCTCGGCGTCCGGGTAGACCCCTGACCCCCTCGGGTCACCCTATAGCTCGCCGCGGGACGTCCCCATCCATCACGGGGACGCCGTTGCCGATGTCCATTACCTAATGCTCGGGTCCCCCCTCCGGCCCCATCGCTTGCGCCGCAGCTACCGGGTTGTCGGTTGATCTGCAGGGAACGACCGCCGGCCATGTGGAGGCGGCCCTTTTGCGTCTGGTTCCGATATACCGTTGGGCGGTGGGGTACGCGAGTTTATACTTCGTTTCATCCGAAGTCCCGGACAAAGCCGAGCTTACGAGCTGATAGGATCCGTCGAGCAGAGTGGAAAGCGCGGGTCACTGGGCTTTCCCCGTACATGATGGGTTCAGCGATGATGGCACACGCACAGAAATGTGACGAAACATCGTATCGGTGCGATATCCAAGCTGTGCTGATTGGTCACTCGCAGCGTCGGCTGCGTCCAGACGTAAGACGTGAAACGTGGTATTATCGACCAACGCAAAGAAGCCTGCGTCTGCCCGCAGCAGGTGTGAGCAGTCCGCGCCCCCAGAAACCAGGTTCCTTCGAGGCTGCCACTATAGGGTGGCGCCTCTGCCGGTCAGCAACGGCGACTGTGTTCTAGCGCGTGTGCAAAGCGTCTATAGGCCGTTTTTGCGCTCCAAGTACTAGAGAGTTTTAGGGAATCGTTTTCGCACCTCCGATACGGTACGATATGGGTCCTCCGGTACGAACTTCGCATGCACTACCACGGAAGACTCGCATATGCGCCGTTTGTGCCGGTGGACCCATCGTACCTTATCGGAGGTGTGAACACGATTCCCTAAAACTCCCTACTATGCCTGATAACGACCCATGCACGCGTGCAAAGATGCCGCCCGAGTATCGGATATCTTTATTTTAGAAAAAAAAAAAGCAACTTGGTTAACCTCTCCTAGTGTTGTTATACTCCACGTTTTACCATCGCGTTAATCACCCTGATGTGAAAGTGAACCTGTTATACTCCTACGTCGATGCCATATTTGAATGCCATTTCCATCAAACGACGCGCGCCACTAATGGCGCAGCTCACTGCACGCGTGACGCATGTACTAAGGATCACGCGAGCTGCTTAGTAGGAGATCTCATAATGTGGCTCGATGGAAAGGACTTTAAACTCTGCCGTGTCGCACGTTTTTTAGGTGCGTGCGTTTTAGTTGGGGTTTTTGTCGCTTCTAGTGCTGACACCCTGTCAATCGCCTCATTGCGCGGAAAAAATTCAAACCTATACAAAAAAGCCTCACAATTATTTCGGCGAGTAGGGCTGAGGGACTATTAATAAACTGAGTTGCGCGGTGTGAGTGTGTGTGTAGTTTCATGAGGGTTTCTGCTCGGGAGTATGGCTAAATTCCGCTACCTTTGAGGGGACCCGTTTTCCACCTAAATTTATCCGGTTCCTTGAATTGGCCCTTTCCAAAAATTCAGTGCAATCCGGTGGCTCGAAAAGCAGCTTCACTTTCGACAAGAAATTCCGAGAACACGTAAGAACTTCTTATGATTTGTGAATGCGAAAGTGTTAAGGCCCGTTCACACAGTTGCGTTCGGAGCGACCACTACGCTTACGAACGAATGCAACCGGTTGGAACGACGAGTTACCATAGCAACGAAGCGCCAAACGGTCGTTTCGTTCGTGTTCGTTCGCAACGCAAGGAGTTGAGCCGGGCTGAACTTTTTCGTTACGTTCGGGAACGACGGGAGCGACAGACCAATCACAGGTCGAGGAGAGCTCGGTCGCGCGCGTTGCATGCCGGTCGTCCCGGGCTCCTTCGATATGCAGACATGGCGCATGGCGCCGGTGTGATCGTCGACGTGGACGGCGTGGTGGAAGCTCATCGTTCCGCGTAAAAGCGCTATCCTTGACTGTAAATTTTTGTCGTGTGTCGTTATGATAACCCAGTACGTACTGGAAGGGAAGATCCACCTACTCGTGCGGCGATCTCGTGGCCGCACTCTCAAGACAGCAGAAACGCCCGTGCCGTCGTGTTTGTTTACTTCGACTACAGTGGTGCTTTCTTAGCATTTGTGTCCTCGAACATCGTCCGGATTTCTTTTTTGGCGCATTCCATGCGTGTGCTCAAGTTGAAGGTATTACTGGTGCGTACCGTATAAAGGATGCGCATTTTCACGCGTTTTCATCACCCGAGAAAGGTGATTAGTGTTAGCAATCCTGAACGCTCGCAATGTCTCGCTCGCAACGTCTATCTGATCACGAAATTATATTTCTACGTTGCTATATCGCTGCCAAGATTACATCGTCTTTTATAATCGTAGAAAAGGCGTGTGGCGAGATTTGTACTGTTGTCAAAGTCGTGTATTAAAGTCGTGATCGTTCAAGACGGCGTACTGCATCTTTTTTTCTTTTTTAATGCACTACCCTGCAAGCGTTTCCTGAAAAATAAAAAAATAAAGTTTGTGGTCATAGAAGGCGGTCTGTTTATTTTGTGTTACGCAAGTGAGTGGCAGCGCGTCCCCAACAGCTGACGGCGGCGGAGAGGCGATCGCCGTGCTGCCGACGCACTGCGCTTATTGCAGTGGTCGCAGGAGTGTACTACGCGAGGCGCAGAGCGGTCGTTCCGGTCACAACGGACCCAGTCGTGGATAACGGGTTCGTTTCAGATGTTTGAACCAGACTTTACACAGCTATTGTAGGCGCAAAGCAGATCTTCGTGACTGTACGCCGTAGCCGAAACCTCTGGCTGCTCCGGTGAGGACGGTGGACCTCGCGTCGGGTCCGCCATGTTTGAAAGCGTAGCTGGGCTGCTTACTATTGGCTAGGAGCAAGAGCTGAAGCTCGTTTCTCATTGGCTGTTGATTCGTTTGGTTGCATGCGGTTCCATGTGTGTGTACACGTCGCGTACAGTTGTCGTTGAAGTCGCAGCGGTTGCATTCGTTCGTAAGCATAGTGGTCGCTCTGAACGCAAATGTGTGAACGGGCCTTTAATGTCCAATTGGACGCCGCCAGAGGCGGCCGCAGTGCCGTCAGGGGGTGCGGCGGTGCGCCGCGCATACCGCCCTGGCTCGCTGGTGACAGCTGCGCCGCTGGGTGAGGCAGCGGCGGGAGTGCGCAACTCGGCGCCGTGCCGCGCTCCGACGGTGACATCACGCTCCCTCACTGCGCAGGCGCGGCACCCCCGCCGCCTCCACGGCTTCCGTGACGATGCATCTGCGTTGAGCGCTTTTCTGTGTTTTCTTTGACCTTGAGCGCCCCGCTGGATTCCGTGACGAAGCATCCGCGTTGCTGTGCTTTTGGCCAATGGAACTTTGGGTGCGGTTTCACTCAGCCAATGAGAATTTAGCTGCCCGTTTTTCGCTGTTACAGACAGGATTAAGGTGCCGTTTTTCGCGGTTACAGACAACGCCGGCTTCGCTCGATGGGACAGTTAATGCTTTCGCATTAATAATGGAGCCTCGGAGGTCATGAAACTTTCATTTGTTCCGCAGCATCACTTTCGCACATCGATGGCAGATGGAAATTGTTGGTTCTATCACTTCGTAATTCTTTTTTTTTTCATTCGTTTTAGTTTCGCTGGTGTGAACATAAGAATTGACCAGTACGAAGCGGCGACCCATACGCCCCTTGGTTAAATTTCCAGAATCAAAAGTCACACTTGTGCCTATATATCGCTTGAACCACACTCCGTAATAAATGTTTTCCACCGTTTATTCTAATTCGTGCGTCGTGCTGTACCGACGCCTCAAAGGTATACGGACCTCGTATATGCTTCACTTGGTAGTATCTTCAACTCCTTCCTTCTACAGCCTCAGAAATGCCGCCATTAGTTCGGCACAGATGCCATACATTGAGGTGATCATAGCGATCATAGTTGCCAGGCTGAATTTTCAAAAATCGTCTCTACTCACTCTGTCTAAAAAAAAAAACTAAAAAAAACACTACATTGGTTTCCATCTTACGACCGACCGGCAGCGGATGCTACGAGCCATCGGAGCCAATCCTAGGCCGTGTGAGTGTCACGTGACCTTGGAGATGGGGCACAGTGCCGGGCGGAGATCGTATCAAATTCTACGTTCAGAGAGCTGGATTTGCTGAGATGGCTCGTATCGTACTTGGCGGCTGGACATAAGGCGAAACGGCGTAGAGAACAGCATGATTGTAGAGGGAAGTTGAAGAAAGAGAGACCGTTTGAAGAGCAAGGTCGGAGGACTGCGTCGTTAGCGGCGGCGGTCCTTTTTCCCGAACGAGCGAGCGTTTCGACGACAACGGCAACAGAAAACACATAGAAAAAAAAAAAGAAGAAAAAGCTGCCGATTCTGTATAGGAGGCGCGCCGCCGCTCTGTCGGCGAGGGAGGTACCACCGCAGCCGGAATTCCAAAGACTGGTTCGCTTCGACGCTTTCCGATGCATGGTCACTGTTATTTGGAAGGGAGGGCCCACCGGACCCCTCGATGCTGCGTCGCCGTCTTTCCCGTGTTTGCTCGCGGCCGCGTTTGCCGACAACTTCGACCGATGCCGAGACAAGGCCACCTTCCTATGGACGTCACTATAGTGGATCCACGCTGTGCCGCCTAAAGCTTTCGTCGGCGTCGCCGCCAGCGCGTTCTTGCAGCGTCCCGCAACAAGCGTGACGCAATAGCTCGCGCGGTGACGCCGAGACGCGCGAGCGTCGTCTGCCGCTTTGCGTCGTCTCTAGTCCAGCTTCAGCAGCGTGTTTGCCGCTTGGGGGCGGGTCTGGGATCATCTCACGATGACGTCACGCGCAGGCCTTGTCTTTTAGGTGGTACGGCTTCGACCGACCGCCCGGCCAAAAAAAAAAAAAAAAAAAAGAAGAGACACGGCTTTCCCCGCTTCGTCGTCTCTCGGAAAAAGAATCGCCGCCACGCGCGGTGGCGTTTTCTTGAGAACTCGTCCGTTTCCTTTCGTCTTCCGTCGAAGGGCGTTCTCACTTTTTTTTTTTTTTTTCCCGAACGCTCCCCATAGACATTTGCTAGCAGCCACGCTTCAAGAACTAGCCTGGCCACCGTAAATGAAAAGCAGCAAAAAAATCTTTGTTTGGGCACCATTCTGGCAACGGTGGGAACGTCTTGGACAAGGCTTGACTACCGGTTCGTGTATACCCAAGCTAGCGACAAGATGGCCGTGCCCAGGGACCGCACTTGGAGACGTCTATGTTCCGTTTCACCTTATGACGGACAGCATAGGATCCCGCCAGAAACCATCGAAGCCAATCCAATGCCATGCGAGCTCGTCACGTGACCTTTGGGAAGGGTGCAGCGACGGGGCCACGTGATGCGGCCACAGCGCTGATTGGCTGGGATGGCTTGTGGGCTCCGTTGTGGTCCGTCGAAAGATGGTACGGAGTATAGAAGAGCCGAGGCGACAAGGACCTCCTCTGGTCAGGCTGTGTCACCTTCGTGCTGCCACGTAACTCTTGCGCGCTGTGTTTGCTCGCGTGCCTTTTTTCAGCCTCGATTCCTCGAGGGTGTGTTCGAGGAACAGCCATATTTCGCGGAACACGACGTTTCGGTGCTGAGAAAACACCGCGGAGACACCCACCGAGGGCTCGCGGTGTGAGATGGGCTCGACGAAAACCGACGTGACACTGACAACTCGGTAGACGTGCGCAGTGTTAAAGGCTGGTTTGCTCACTTGCGTTTAGTTGCAACCGAGAACGTTGTGCTCCCTTGTGATCGTTATAGTTGTTGAAACGTTTTGGTTGTATAAAAATAAAATGAACCGCCGTCTAGCTTGACCGTATTCATCTGACTCGAAGGCGTGTGGAGAGGTAGATTGGACAAAAGGGAGAAAGATGTAGTGCACGAGCAGGCGTGTACGAGCACGGAGAACTGGAAGGCTGGAAACATGCACGCAGTTCGTTGCGCACGAACTTTTAGATTGTTTCCGTCTCGACGACTCGTCCGGAAGTTTCGTCCGTCAGGCGTATATATACAGTGGGCTAAGGTATTGTCGGGGCTCCTCACGAGTGATGGTGCGGATCAGTTCCGGGAGATTGGTGGCGCCAACCGTTGTTAATGGAAACCTCGGGGAGGCGTTCACAAGGCACCTTTGTGATACAAGAGCTCTGCGTTCCGTCGAAGGTTTTGCATTCTGTTATAAGTTGCTGTGCGGTGGTGGGTGCTTTCGATGCTTCAAGGAAATTCCTTATACAATCCTTTAAACAGGCGTCGGATCTTGTTGCCTTCGGACTCGTCGACGCGTCGACAGAGACGAAGGACGTCTTCGATATAGATGGATGACTCGAATCCGGCTTGGTAGCGGCGGGAGAGCTTGTCGTTGGTCAATTGCTTGTGGCTTCCAAGTTTGCCGAAAGCTTCCGAACAAGCTGTCATGAAACCGTCCCAAGAGTTTACGTCCTCCTCATGACTGTCAAAACACTGAAAAGCACTGCGTCTTCTAAAAGAAAAAAAAAAAGCACACAAACAGCGTTTGCAAGCTTATAAGAGTCGTACCAATGATCGCGAAGGCTGGCGCGGTCGTCTTGCTTCAGCCAATCATTGACGGCCGAGGATCGGTGTAGGAAGGTGCGCAAATGTAGGAGAACGTACTGACCTCCACCACTTGTGAGAAAGTTTAATGTCGTTTTACAACGCACGATGAATGACTGTGTTTAGGGTGTTGCGGATGTGATCCAGTTGAATTCTCTGCCTCGGGCGCCGGCTCGTCAACTTCTTCCGCTTCCCGTCCTTTCCTTCCTCACAATATAAAAAACCAGATAGAGAGTTATGCATACAAAGCCTCGCGATCGCTTACGACAAGGGAAAACACTGCCGACATCTATCGGGTATACCGGTGGAACACTTGGCATTTGCGTATATGGCAATAGGAAAGCGCTCCTGAAGAGGGAACTTTCCTCAGTGTGCGCGCAGCAAAGCCAGCTACACGTAATAGAAATGCTTTCATTTGCGGGGTCGTGTAACACCGTAGTGGCACAGGAGTGCCAACGGCGGGCGCAGCAAGGTGGAGAGGGAGTACCAAGGAAGTTGTCTGCAAGACGAAAGCGCCAGGATCACGCGGCGGCCGACCGGCAGTTCAAGCGCCAGTTCCTGGACAATCCGTTCGGTGCTGCGTGTAACCCGTGAGACAGACTGGTTTCGGACGTACGTGAACAAAGGCGTTCTAACCGCCCTATTAAGTCAGCGCTGTTCCTCGGGTTGATTTAGCGCCGCGATGTGGGAATCGGCTTTTAAGCCACGGTTCACGATGCTAATACATCATACAAAAGAAAGCCTGCTGACATTGTCTGGAGCGTCGTGTTTCTTTGCTGTACGGCGGTCCTGCTGATGGGACGTACAAAAACGGCACTTTCAAAGCACACACATTTATGAAGCAAGCATGCCTCTCTCCCGTTTATCCCCCTTTTCTCTGGACAACACCAAACAAACAAACAAAATACGTTTCGAACCTACTTGAAGGGCGTTCGTAGATAATTCTGTAATCATTCCTGCGTTGTACACCGCGTCTTTTGTGTGATGAACGAGCATGTGCATGTGACGGCGGCTCTAGTGGCTCCGCTTGCAAGCATCCATCGCCCGCTGACCTCGATCTTTAGTGAGGCGATCGTACGAGAGAATCTCGTCAAAGTCGAAAAAGGTCGGCTTACAGGGCACCCCCCCCCCCCCCCCCTCCTTGCGGTGTCAACCGGCAGGCGGGCGAAGTGAACGAGAGGAGACCGCGTTTCTAGTTAGCCCCCCAAACAACGAGTGCGCTTTTGGAAGCAAGGCGCGCGCGGTGACGGCGCGAGCATGGTCCGCCGTCCGCGTTCGTTGAACTGGACGCCAGAAACGGCGACCCCTTTCTCCCTGGCCCCGTAAATTCTCGGCAGGGGGCCTGGTGTGCGGCGACCCCCCCTCGCACGCTGCTGCCCAGACCGTTCACCTCACCCCTAACCAGACAGTGCGGTGGGAGCCACGCTCTCGTCGGAACCAATCAAACGCCTCGATTTCCGTCCCCTGGCCCCGCTTTCTCTGCGCGGAAGTATGGGTGAGAGCGTGATCACGTGACGGAAGGCAGGTGTACTATTGGTCCAGCGAGCCCGTACCTTCCACCGCACTGTCAACTTAGGATTGTAGCGGAGCCGAGACTCGTTCGAGAAACCGTCGGGTGTGGCTCCTCCCAGTGAACGTCTTTTTGTGTGTCCAAGAAGGACCGCTCCAGCGCGGTTCTCCTTCCTGAAATGCGTTCAAACCCGGCTCAATCTGAAAAAAAATAATAATAAATAAATAAAAAAATAAACGGTTTGTTTTTAATTAAAATAGAAAAAAAGAGTTACACGAATGCCTTCAACAAACATAAGAGAACATGTAAAAATTGTATAACCTCTTTATAAAAAAGGAAATATTCACGTATGATTTGTCCAAGAAACATATGAAACCTTATATGAATTTATGACAGGAGTGTAAAAGCTTTGATATGATCTTATGAATTTTGGTCTTAAGTTTTCATTGCAAATATTCATATACATTTATTTCTTCTCGCTTTGAAGAATATATATATATATATATATGCACAGGGTGTTTCACGAAAGGTGAATAAATTCGATATTGCGAAAACTACGTGTCTCAACAAAACAAGGCTTGTGTCGTTTTGTTCCTGGGCCCGGGGCCTATTTAGGAAAATTTTTAAAGTCCGGGATAATTAGATTGTGTTATTATTTTTGCGTAATTAACTTTTTGAATATTGCGTTTAAGGGCATGATTTCAAATAGAAAATTGCTCAGCATCATCGAAAAACAATAAGTCAACAAATTGCAGAACGATAGAAGGCACGTGAATCGTTTTACGGCTTTCTGAAAAACCGCACATATTCGACGGGTTTTTAAGTTTCGGTTTGCAATCGGAGCGCATCTCGGCCCTGACGGCACCGCGCCCCGTGGAGTAATAGTGCCACCAACCTCTGCTGCGCTGTCCTCGCGCAACGCAGCAGTTAATTGCGCAAGTTAATTACGCAAAAATAATTAACACTCTAATTATCCCGGACTTTAATAATTTTCCTAAATAGGCCCATGGCCCAGGACCAAAACGACACAAGCCTTTTTTTGTTGCGACGCGTAGTTTTCGCAATATCGAATGTGTCCACTTTTCGTGAAACACCTTGTATATAGATATATTAATTTGAATGGATAGTTTTGTCGTGGCGCTTTTGACTTGTCCGTTTTGGGGCTAATCTTGGACATTTTAATATTATCGAATATTGACATAACTAATGCCCAAAAATATGCTTAACTATAGTAACGTATAAAATGAATACTTTCTAACAAAAAAATAATTATTGTTACCGGTTGTGCAAACTTTCCAATTTTGTGAGGAAAATGTTCGGGACAACGCGTACACCTGACGCTCTCGGAAATAAGTGGAACTCTTGTTACCCCAACAAATAATTTTTAGTATTGCAGTGAGGATCGCGATATTAATTTTAATTCGAGATGACCGAAACGGGTTTTGCCTTAAATATTGCATAGTACCGAAAACGTTCTGACCATCCGTACGTTACATACTGCGCTGAAAATCCTGTAAAATACTAATATCACGCTGAATGCGCTCCGTAGAATATACAGCGCTTCGGTATTTACGCGTGTTCCTTCGAACACTCAAAGTCGTCTCAACATTTCGAATGGTTTAATACCGCAGAAACAGAAGAGACTATAATATGCAAGTTCATAACAGCGAGCGACACCCCAGACAACACGCCAGAGGAAAGGCCTACTTTGTCCTAAATTTGACAGCCGTATAGGGTCGTAACTTGGGCCTAATAATGTTTTGCTCCAGGGCGTCAGCGACTGCCAAAGTACAGTTCTTTGAGATTTTCTCCGGTTCACCACATAATTGCCAAAATTCCAGACGCGAGCAAAAAAAAAAAAAAAAAAAATACCACGCATCAATTTAACAACAAGCACTGTTAAGCCTACTTTGTCCACAACATGTTCGGCAATGTAGGCCCGAGGTTGGGCGAAAACCGAAACAACCATACAAACGAAACCCCAAGAACCGCGGTCACACTGCCAATACATTATGCAAAAAGACAGCCTGCAAACAATCTCTGAGGCGTGTTTCTTCCTCGAAGGACAAAAAACACGTCTGCAGAGACATTCGAAGCGTACGAATGTATCGAGCAAGCACGCTTCCGAGATGCTCGAGGGCGTTTCCGCAGATCACTTATGTCACTATGTCTACAGAGAACGTCGTGTCTTTTGTGTATGATGTACACGAACAGAGCCACCCTGACCGAATTCTGGCATTTCCTCCGAAAATGAAGCCCAAAGATTCCAGGTGACGTTTCAGGAAAAAAAACGTTTCGGGGGCATTCCGAAGTCCAGGACCTGAATATTTCCGTTCTCACTTAAACCCTTCGTACAAAGAAAATAAAAAATAAATAAAAATATGTTTTCTACTTGGAAATTTTCCTTGCACGCTGCTCACGACGAGTCGAAACGTTCGGCAGCGCTCTTTCATCTTCCATTCATTTTTCATCATCATCGTCATGATGGAAGAACGCCGTATTATTATTAAGATTTTTTTCACCCCCAAATATGTAACGCGCTCACGTATACTACTAGAGTGGCGGGCCTTTTTATAATTCGACACAAAGTATTACCCTTGACCACGTTTCTCGCCCGTCCCCGGTTTTGGTCAAGGATAGAGTTTTCCTTTACTTTTTATCCTTTTGTTTTTAAAGATTATTAGGCAGGGTGCAAAAATTTTTCTTCGGCAGTTCATCATCGCTTCACTTATCTCTCTTAGAGTGCTAGGACACAACTGGCAGCGCGCACTGGCCGCTTCCCGCGATCCCGCGGAACAAAGACCCGAAACAAACAAAAACAACAACGAGAAAGTAACCGCTTTATTTATCTAGATACACCCTTTTAAATTTCTGTTCTTTTTTTTTTTCTCTTTCCACATGCCGCGCCGCGTTCGTTGGAAAGCGGAGCCTGTAGTGTATTTCTTTATTGTTTGATTTTTGTCTGTTCGTCCCGTTTTACCTGCTTACCTGTTTTAATAAAGCGTGAGATTAGGACGTCAAGATGTAATGATGATGTACGACGGTCGCTGTATATGTACGTATAGCCTCGAAAGGTGCGATCTCGGGGCTTGAAACTTCCGCTTCGT
The DNA here is from genome assembly GCA_013358835.2 of Ixodes persulcatus. Classification (NCBI taxonomy): domain Eukaryota; kingdom Metazoa; phylum Arthropoda; class Arachnida; order Ixodida; family Ixodidae; genus Ixodes; species Ixodes persulcatus. Next base: position 59,670 of record JABSTQ010010594.1, on the reverse strand, counting down.
TGCTCTCTCCGCCGAAGCTCATGTCCTAACCGGCGGAGCGAGGGGCGGGGCTCCCGAAAACACTCGCCTTATGCCGTGGACCAGGACTGACGCTAAGAGCCACCGGACCCAATCCATTGTCGCCCTAGTGTCACGTGATCTTCGGGGAGAGAGCTATGCACCCTCTGCTGGGCGCTCCGGGGTACTTCAACGAAATTTGAAATACACCCGTCGTGTTCGCAAATAGGCTGACCATGATCCACAATATCCGTAAATGACAATCGCACGTTTGTATTTTGAGCCTGATGACTGTATTTTTCGTTATAAACGGCCCACTCTGGCAAGCGCTCGGAGAGCCGCCAGTGGAGGCCACGTCGCATCCGGCGCAATCGTGACGTAGTCTGTCTCGGGATGAGCAAAGCTGTGGCGAGGTGCCCTGGCCTCCTTCGACCACCAAAGCGGTCCAAGGAGACCAGCGCACCACAACTAACCGCGAAGCTCTTTTGTGTGAATATTGAGTGACGGGTTAATCTCCTATAATCATATAGAGGGAGAATAGCCACGTGTGGGACACAAAAGAGAATCGCGTTGAGTGGAGAGTTATCGTCACTGCCTTTCAAGGTTCCTAGACGGGCATTAAAAACGAGGCTTTAGTGACAGCCATCAGGTGCTCTTTGCTAATCGTTTAATTCGTTTCAAAATTCCTTTTCGTCACTTTTTAAACAAGATGTTGGTGTGCCCGATGTGATACTGCTACATTTGAACACGCATAGACCAAAAATTAAGCGGCCGAAATATCGTCGAAGCACCCCTTTAACGGGATACTCCAGCGCGCGTTTTCTTCGTAGTCCCAGATTTTCATAAACATTTGCTAAACACACGAACAAACATCGCTGAAATAGTAACCCAAATATTGGGCCAAAATAATGTTGTTTTTTGGCGAAGTTATTGAATTTACAGTTGTAATCCTCTCCGTGTTTTTTTTTTTAATTTTTTTTCTAAAGTAAAAGTCTCTGCAGAGACTAATGGATTACTTTTCACGTTACTTTCTAAGTTACTATAGATGAGGTCAGTGCAGAACACTGTCGCCTGCGCCGCGTCAAACTCGGATCGTAAGAACCCGTTGCACAGGAAAGGAGACACTCTCGAAGGCTTGACAGTCAACACGTCGCTGAGCTCGTTGACATTTTTTTTTTATCCTTCTGGTATCTGGTTTCGTTTTTCAGTTGTTCAGGTGCACAAAAAAAAAAAAAGTGTCCAATGTTGGCGCAACATAGAGCAGTGACACACGTGCACGCAGAGCGATTTGTACGTAAAAAATCTTAACTCAAACATTTTTGCAATTTCGGAAACGTATAATTGATTGCCTGTAATTGATTACAGAAAAATAGCAATTGAATTAAGCAATAAAGTGAACGTTAAAGAAAAAAAAGTAATTGAAGCGTTAAAAGTGTACAATAAAATGTAATTGAATACAAGTAATTAGTTACTTGTAACTCGTTACATATACAAATCTGATTGGCAGAAATGAAAAAGTGACGTTCGGGGAATGCAGGAGTTCACTCATTGGACTGTGGACGTTCTTCCCAACTGATTACAAGCAGTTCCACGGTGTCAAATGACTGCCTTGGAATCTCGCTCTAGCACCAAGGGCAGCAGCACGAACCAAATGCTCGGTATAGTCCATTTTTAGACTGCCCGCTCGACCTGCAAGCCTGCCTTCCCCTGACGTGCCGGCGAGGTGGACAGAATAAACGATAGTAATCCCAGCAAAACGGGATTATTATTCTTTTTTCCAGGGATTATTATCTAACCTAACTAACCGGCAGTTAGACATCAGTAGAGCAAACGGGTTTTATCAGCTGCCACCAGTATAACCACATGGGTCAACGGCCTGCATTTTATGGTTACGATGATGCTCCTATGAATGCAAAGGTGCAAGCAATCTGGGCAGAATAAGCGATAATAATCCCTGGAGAAGGGGAACAAGGGTGACAAAGGACAAACGCAAATCTCGAAACACAGCGTTTGCTGGCGTTTGTTCCAAAAAAATAGTAGAATACTTTCTTAAAAACCTCGAGAAATTATATTCGCCATAGAACGCAAAAGAAAAAAATAAAACGCGGCAATTTAGACTCTGCACTCTTCCCTTATATGTTCTTCCTTACGGCAACTTTACACTTTATCGCCGGATACACCCGACTGTTACGATATTCCCAGCAGAAGGACGCGAAGTAACTCTCATCTATCATTAAAAAAAAATCGAAAAAAACAAAATCACCACATACTTTGAATAGAGTGTTTTGCCGCGGGCCGTACGTGTTTTAATTATTTCAAATTTTCATCAGTCTGGATTCAAATTGGTTTCCTCAATGTTTGTCTATATCACTTTCTAAAAAGGAAACGTAGCAACCCCCCTCCTTCCCCCCCCCCCCCCCCCCAAAAAAAAAAAATAAATAGATAAATAATAATAAAAAGTTAAAATTTAAAATAAAAGGGTGCGACGAAAAAGCGTATTTCGGATAGCCCCCACTATCTCTCGAAGCAAGTCCCAGCCGCGAAAAAACCGGTCCGCGTTCCTGGGTTAATTCCGACATCTGACGACGTTTGCGAGATGATTGGGTTATTTGGTGATAAGTGGAGCGAAAGCGACACGTTGACTGTGTACCGGTTCCTCTCGCAGGAGTTGCCCCCGCATCGGCGACTTTACAGCGATGAAGACATAGAAGCGTATTTCGAGGTGCGGTTTCCAGGCTCACTATACAACGCGTTTAGCCCGTTTCCGGGGATGGGTTTTCATTCCAAAACGGGGCACGGATGTTGCGGACATTTAGGTCCGGTAAATTCCCCGTAAAAGCGGCAAAGGCTATTAATATCACGTCGCGGGTTTGGGTCACTGGTATTGCTTTCTTATTCTTTGTTGGCGTTAATATGTTCCAACTGTTTAAGGAGCGGTACCTATTTTTTTTTACTTTTTTTTTGATCAGGCTGTTTCTAGAAAATCGAGATTTTGACCGTTGTCAAATTGAAAGGATACATATTTTTATGACAATAACTTTTGTTTTTATAAGCTCTGAAATTTGTTTTAACGCAATTTGGAATACCGAATTAATAATTTTAATATTTGATAGAATTTGAGGATCGCTTTAGTCGTGCTATTTTTTCCCCCGTGAGTGGTAGTTACTCGCGTGTAACCGGGTGGGGTGGCTCTTTCTTCACGGTTATCACGGCCGTCAGTGACGCGGTTTTTAGTTTATCATTCCCCACAAGACAATAGCGATTCGAGTGTCAATACTCTAAAGCCCCAGTTGCACGCCGTTTGCTGCAAGCATAATGACAGGACCAACTGGGGACACGCCTCAAAGATATATTTTCGAAGCTTCATACACGTGTATGAAGATGTCTGCGGGACGCCTTTGTAAAGCGAATATGGATGGATGGATGTTAATGGGTAAACCCTTTGTAACTGGCGGTAGCTTGCGCCACCTAGCCTAAGTCTAAAAAGACAAACCTATGATTGCTCCCGCCCTTCTAAGCCAATTTTCTCCCCCTAAGAGACACACTTCAGACGGTGCGTACGGGCTGCCTTTCGTACGACGTCAGAGTGACTGCGGCTGTCGCTTCTTCGGCGGCTCTCGCACGGACGGACGGGTTTCTCGGCGAACGTGGACGACCATCCACGAGTCGGCAAGCACGAGGACTCGCTGTTCCCAGAAACAAAGCCGACGCGACGACGAAAGTCGGGGGCACCAACATGGCGCACGCCCCGCGGCGTCTTCCCCACGAAGGAGACCATGGCATTATCGCTGCCGCCGGGGAGCGGAGCTGCTCCGCATTACGACCTGCGCGTCTCAGCAGTTTGCGCCCCTCGAAATTACAGAGCGAGGGCTTCCGGAAAATTGAGCCGCAGCTCCTCAGCGGCCGTGCAAACAAAGAGCACGGCCATCGCAAGGGGTCATTAGGCGCCGGTGGCGGCGGCGGTCATCGATGGACCTCTGCGGAGTCACTGTTCTCCGAAGATCTGGTCCCCCTCCGACGGGGCCTCCCGAACGCGGCTGGTACGCCCACTCCTTCCGCGTTGTCCCCCATCGCTCGCTCGAGTCGGAGAACTTGGAAGGACGGAGGAGTTCGGGGTGCGGGCCGCCAACGGCCACGAAAGGAATCGTTGCCGCTCGCGGACTCTGAATCTTACAATAGGATGATACCACCCTGTAACTTGTAAGATATATAGTGTAGGTGCGACGCAACTTCCACATAAAGTACACTTCTCGCCTTGGTTGCAAGATGAACCATCGATGAGCCTTCGATTATTGGCTAGTGTTCGCCTGTCGAGGGCCCGGTTTCCCATGCTTGTTCTTAAAGTCATTGATTGGCTGTACCGCGCCACGTAGAACGTGGCACTTGCACTACTTGTGTTACTTAAACACAGCTTCGTTATTGACCCTACTTTCATGCCTCAACAGTGGCAAGAACAGTTTTGTGAGCGCGTTGAATCCGAGGGATCTCTGGTGCGGTGTTCAAGACAGCGTCCGTCAAGGTCAGAGCAGACGCGCCCAGTGAAAAGCGCGTGCGGCCGGGTACCGTGACAAAGATACACTTTTTGTTTTGTTTTTATTTATTTCATTTTTTCTTTAGTTGCGTCGTCTTTTCGGCGGAGGCACTGTCGGCATAGGTTACTCGGATGCGCGCCAATAGGACTTTATCTGGTCGACCGCGTCGCAGCTTTCGCCGTGGTCTTCAACTAAAGGCTTTCACACGAATTTGCGTATTAGCGCGATGCGTTTAGTTGCGGCATGCGGCTGCAGAACATTGCGAAGAGCGTTTGCTCAAATCTCGTGCACAGAGTTGCGTTGAAACGCACTCGACCTAGCTCAAGAGCTTAGTCGCCCCTTTTTTGTTTGGTAACAGACTCAGTGGCGCCATCTATTGGATAGCCCCGGCACACTTCTGGTTCACGTATATTTCCTAATTATTTTTACTCATCATCCTTTCGCCCTAAAGGCCCGTTCACACTCTTGCGACCGAGTACGACTGAGAGAGACGAGATCTCTTAAAACTTCTTAAATTTTTTTTTGGAACGAGGGAACACACTGGCATTGTGGCGCCATCTATGCGGTGACCCTGGAACTGCATTTCACAAAAGCGAAGGTTTTGCGAAATTTCCGAGGCCAAATGTGCGTAATACCCATAGAAAGGCTCGTTTATAACATTGACAAACGTTTTCGAGCCAAGAAAGAAAGGATAATGCGCGAGATAAATAAAAAAATATGCCGGACCGCCGAGTTTACACTGCTACCCAATTGATGGCGCCAGTGTGTCCTCTCGTTTAAGAAGTTTTAAAGGGATGCTGAACCGAAAAACAGAATCTAAATTCTTTGTCGTTTTGATATTTACAGCACACGAATGGCTCTTAAATGACGGTACTTGAAACAATAAAGTAGTCTAAATTATATGATTTATGTAAATAAATATTCTAAGGTGCACCTGGTGAGTTTTTGAAAGCTCGTTTCGTGACGACAACAAACTTGTAGTACGCAGAACGCGGCTATGGTGAGCCATCAAAGTTGCCTCGGTTGGCTCCGACCTACCTCGTTGGCTCCGGCGTGCGCTCACGCCGCGTGGTGGCGCGACGAAACGGAAATGCGACGTGCGAACCCCGTCCCGAAACGATGAGATATATTTATAAAAGAAATGCAATTTTATCTGATAAATTTGTCGAACAGTGTTCATCATGTCGTTTTTGACACGACACCTATGCGGCGCCGAACGGCCTAGCGAGCGTCGCGAGCAAGCGGCATCTTGGCGGCATCAAACATCAGCGCTGTCGAAGTCTCCGTGGTCGCCGTCGTCATGGCCAAATTATCAGGACGGGAAAGAAATCGCCGAACTCCGAAAAACCCACAGACCAAAGTCGCCGCCGTCGCTACGACGCAGGTGCAGAAGTGGACTGGGGGTGGCAGGGTGCAGGGTGGCTGGCAGGTAGTGCGCAGCTAACTTGGCTGGATTAGTTGGCAAACTTCCAACGCGACGGGCATCCGTCTACTGTTATTCAAAGCGCAACTTTCTTCCACGCTGTGGCGCGTCGGCAGCTCGACTTGTTCACGTCAGTTCCGTTGCAGTTTGTTGACGTCAGTTCCGTTGCGAGTAATCCCAGAAGGCCTCGCGCGCATCGGGGGCTTCTGGCGCTTCTGGCTCAATCAGCGGTCGTCATTCCAAGAAATATAATAATCCGATCTCCATCCCTTTACATGAATAGCATTTTTAGGTATAGTGCGGTCCTGGGAAGCTTGTCCGGGGCTTATTTCGGCAACTTCAGATATCGGTTCAGCATCCCTTTAAGGAACCAAGGTTTAAGAGGTCGCAAGAGTGTGAACGGGCCTTAAGAGTGAGTTAAGTCTGACACTCCTATAGACCTTTTCCGCTTACTTTCGCCCCCGAGTGCCAAGAAGGCATATCCGGTATGGGCGACAAAAAAAAAAAATATTAAAACGTTTCAACCTGCGAATAGTAAAAGAATAGAGGGGAGACAAAACGAGAATGGGTGACGGTTACGCTTATCTCCTAAATGCATTCTATTGGCGTGGCGACGGCAAAACAATGTTTTCGCGCATACTGGAAGTGACGACAATTCAAGATGGCGGCGCCCTTGAGAAAAAGGTCTATAAGTGGCAATTTCCAGAAGATATAGCGTGCATATTTGACTTCGCGAATACTGCGAAATTGCGCCGTCTAATTCGGGACCGGAAGTGAATGGGGGCTGTTAGCACAGTGGCGCCGCCACGTTTCAACAAACGCGAGAGAGAGCGAATACGAACGCGCTATCGCCGCTTGCGGCTCACCGATAGGAGCGAAATCCACGGTGACATGGCGGCGCCCGGCGACAACATCGAGGTGGCCGGTCTTGGGGCGATCCCGCTGGCTACCGCAACTTCAGTCCATCTTGAACCATCGCAGCCTCGGGAAAAACTTTTGAGCTCCCGTCTCCCCATCACTCCCCAAGAAGCAAAAGCAAGAACCTGTCTCCAAACTCCCCGTTCGGAAACGGGAAATGGGATGCGCGTCGAGCGAACGGGGGCGATCCTACATGGGAGTTGCGTTGTGAAATTGAGCCCGGTTGAACTTTTGTTTTATTGCGCGGCGGCGCGCTGTGCGACGGCGTTTGACGTACCACGAGCAACCGCTCCCCGCCACAAGGCTTAAGCCGTTTCGCGCTTACTCGCATTGAAACGTAAATTTTGTGTACGTGGGCCGAAGCTGTGAAAAACCGACGTCACCTCTCGCGCCCGGAGCACAGAAAACACTGCGGCAGGTTCGAACACCCGCTCGATGTCGCTGCGAAACCTTCTGATGCTAATCACGCGAGACATTGTAATTAAGTCACATGCTAATAATCCTCAATTCGTTATTCGGCACTCTGTGTTTCCAGCGTTTCTGGAAAAACATATGAAAAGGGACAATTACATTAATATAAAAAAAAAACTTGCTAAAACAGCAGTAAACAATCAGCCTGTAGAACGGTTTTTTTTTTTTTTTTTTGGGGGGGGGGGGGAGAAAGAACGTGGTTAAAATTACTATTAACGTGAGAGCGTAAAGGCCTGTTCACACATGCAGCGGAGCGCTACAAGGATAGCGCAAACCTCGCGCTAAGTGCGTGCTGACCGGAGCGTTCACCAGCTTTGTATCGCACCGCCAAAACTGTTGCTCGTGGCAGGCGATAAGTAGCTGACGGCACGTGAGGAGCGCTACATCAGCGCTTCGCTCCATGTGAGAACCGGCCTTTAAGGAGCTCGTGTCGCAGAAGACCCGGCGTCAGCGTCGGTGGGACGGAAAAATCCTGATTGGTCGGTAGGGTCATGATGTCACAGCCGCATGACCTCGCGCTGGAATTTCAAACAACCCACAACGTTCACGTGAAGCATGACGTCGCGCGTGATATGAAAGGGATTAAATCATGACATCTCATGCGATTTCAAGGCCGCCTCATGTCTCAAATAATTTTACTTTATAAAGTATTTCAGTTGCCATAAAGTAAAAAAAAAATTGAAGTATTCTGGGCGGGATTCGGATCCACGACCCTTCGGTTGCGAGCCAGACTCGCTAATGATTAGGCCACGCAGACACGCGTGCGCTTGTTGGGAACGAAGGGGAGTTTAAGTTTATATGTTCGGCTCTCGTGTTCCACCCTTAAAGGGGCGATGCAACAATTTTTGTACTTTGCGAAAATACCGCTTAGAACGGATCCCTGACGTTAATGACCTATGAGACAAGCGTTCGTTTTTCACCCCACGCAATAGAAGTCCCAGAAAGAAATTAAAGAAAAACGAGCAGCGTTTACCCCCTCAACTCGCAGCCAGAACAAGCGGCCACGTGATCTGGAGTCGATTATATACCGCCAATGTTGATCATAGCCACGCGCTGGGGTTGGCAAAGCACAGGACACGCGCTGAGTTCCAGACATTGTTATGGCTCGGCCATTGTCGTCGTTGCAGCGATGGGACACGGGCCACTACCCGAATGCTTCTCGAGCTAGTAATTATCACGAGCCCAAATCGAGTGCGCACGCAATGCTCGGGTCCAATCTATGAACAGCATTCAAATATCGTCATTGGGGTGTACTGCGATCCCCACGTTACGCCATCAAATTTTGCAAAGAAGAGATTGAATGAAAATGATCGCTTTTGTCCTTGAAATTACACCGCAACAAAGGCGTTTCTTGGCCAGTGGCGTTGCGTGTGAGTATCCTTGAGCCCCACTAGTGCCAGTAAGCTGGTGTAAAGTGAAAAACATTCCAATTGAATATCGTTGCACCGCTCCTTTAAGCGCGCTCCTGTAATTTTTTTCAATGTACCTGCTTCTATGAGCGAAAACACCACAATGCGCGCCAAGACCTAGAAGTACAATTAGTGCCACTTATAGAATGCCCCGTAAGCCTCAAAGTTACTTCAGAAGTAATATGAGTATTCCTCATATAGTATTCTCTTTAGAGTATTCTTTGCAAAGTATTCTTCAGTTTCATAGAAGTAATAAACGCACTCTCCAGAGTTTTCTGCATAGAGTGCTCTGAGTACTCTTCGTATAGGATTCTTCATCTTCATAGAAGTAATGCGTATCCTTCATAGAGTATTCTTTGGAGAATACTCTTAATCTTTAAAGAAATAACATGACACCACACTCCAGAATATTCTTCATAGAGTATTCTTCGAAGAGCATTATTTATCTTCACTTAAGTAATATGAGTATTCTCTAGAGTATTATCTATACAGTATTTTTCGTTGAGCATTATTCGTCTTAGTGGATGTAATACGAGCATTTTATTTTAATTGCAAGATACAGTTACTACATTCGAAGTGAGTGTCACCATTTTGCCTTAATCGTATTGCGTGCACACCTTGAAGCTCTGATAGTCAAATCTGCTTTGACTTAAACAGCGCAAATCAAAACCTTATTTGCGCTGTTTAAGTCAACATGTCTATACTCTGTTTCACCTTATGATGTACCGCAGAAAGGCTACAAGCGCGAGCTCCTTGCTCTAGGGCACATCTCGGCGGCACAAGCTCTGGTGCGTTAAGGGGTATTCACACGAGGGAGAAATCCCGGGGATTTCTCCCCGGCACGCGCATCCCACGACGAAAACGTCAGGATTTGCGATGCGCAAAAGCCTCGCGTTTTCATCTCGTGAGGCGCGCGTGCCGGGGAGAAATCCCCGGGATTTCTCCCTCGTGTGAATACCCCTTAAAGGGGTATTCACACGAGGGAGAAATCCCGGGGATTTCTCCCCGACACATGCGCCTCACGAGATGAAAACGCGAGGCTTTTGCACATCGCAAAGCCTGACGTTTTCGTCGTGGGATGCGCGTGCCGGGGAGAAATCCCCGGGATTTCTCCCTCGTGTGAATACCCCTTAAAGAGCAGCTCCCAACGCTATCAGCTCGCGCTTCTAGCCTTCTCTGCGGTACAACATAAGGTGAAACGGAGTATAGCCAACTCGCCCCGCAACTCATTTTGGCTGCTTTCGGAAATCTTCGCTACTGAATTTTCCTCAAAACAGATTTCTAGCACCAGACCAAGGACACGTGCGCTCTCCTAGAAAAGTCGTACAGACTACAAGAAATCAATGCTCGGTACACACGAATGATATTCACACATCAAAAGAAACCTAGCATTAAAGGTAAAAATTCTTAATTCACATATTTTCTCACGGTGCCTCACTTTAATACCACCCCGGTACTCTTAAATTGAAGGGCTTACTGACCGTGGTCAATGGATTTTGGTTACTGTAACTGGAATGCTCTCTGGGTAAGTAAAACTCAAAGTGCCACTTTGATACAAAAAAAGAACACACACACACACACACACACATACACCAAAAAAAAAGCAAACAAACGCAGACACAGAGGGCCTTACTGTGGCACAATTCGTTTTTTGTGTTCGTCGTTGCGCCGCTAAACATACTTCATAGTGGGGAACAGGAGTGACAACTACCGCTCCACAAAGAGACCTTGACCAAACATAATTGAGGAAAAAGAAAATAAGCAAGTAGAAAACAAACTTTGGTAGCCTGAGAGTAAACTCAAACAGTGTATGTTATCACCCATAATACATCAAAACAAGTATAAAAAATAAAAGACGCTCCTTGGAATGGAAGGTGGGTAACGTTGGGAGGAAAACCATGCAGTGTGCGTTTGTAAAAACACATTCCTCATAAAATAAAAAAAACACATTAACTAAAAAAAACAAAAAGAAAAAAAAAACGACTCTAGCAGCAACCGAGGGTTGGCGTGACTTACCCGCCCCTGCGAAAAAACAAACAAAAATGGAATCCCGCACCTGTGGCACATTGTGCGCCAAAGCGTGTGATTATAGTCTGGTGAGAGGACACCCCTGGCTCGTGCACCCCGCCTTGACTTCCTTTCTCGATAGCGGTATGGATGGCCTTGACTTTCGCCGGACTAATTGCAGCTTCTGCGTTGCGTCCCGTGACGGCGCTCTATTCACGCAGCAGAGTACGTAGACGACGAAGTCACGTGGTTCGAGACGAAGAGGCTGATTGGTCGGCACCTTGTCGGGTTTGTGGGATGGTCAGAGCAGACGCCGTACCTTTGCAGACAACCCTGGAGGAGACACGGCTGCGTGAGCCCTCCTGAGAACGCCGCCATCTTGCCAAAACAGTCTCTGCCGCCTTCTGTTTTCCTTCTTTCTTTCTTCTTTATTTTTCTTGTCTTTGTGATTGCGTTTTCATTTGGGTTTCGTTGGGGAACGCCTCCGAAAGGATAGAGAGAGAGGGAGAGAGAAAGGCACCTCGTGGATAATGTTGGCCACCTGGAGTTTGACAGTCCCGCCTCCTTTTCGGGTGGGTAGAGACACGCCACCTCCGCCTCGCGTCACAATCCATTATAGGAACATTTCCACTTATTGCCACGCTTTGCTCTCTCGCGATTAGTTCGGGCGAAACACGATGGTTTCTCCCGTAAATTGCGCTAAAGAGACGGCTGGAGTGATGGGGAATAATTATTAAGTAGAGCCCTGGAGCGCACGGAGAAAGTTGGCTGATCAGCAACACAGTGGTTGTTCTATTCAAGCCCAGCATTTCTTTGTTTCTTTGAATTAGGTACGCGTAGCTTCTGCGATATTCAGAAAATCTCTTTCCAAGCACCGTACCAGAATAGAAGAATTTTCCTCCCGGTATATTTACTTCGGATAATGTACTTGAATCCATTGAACGCCTTTTTGAGGCAAAGTTATCCTTTTGTGAATTTATACATTTATTTTATATGCCACACCCCTCATCTAATTGTTGCACTGTGTAATATCTGATCATTTCAAAGCGTGGCCGCGAGGCTCGAAACAGGATGGGTTTTGAGTGGGGTGAGAGAGGCCATCACAGCAAAAAATCGTTGGCGCCAGGCGAAAATTGAACCATGACTTTTTACATTATGAAGCTAGTGTCTTTTCAGCATGTCAGGACACTTTTTTTTTTATTTATTGCCTGGATGCATCGCGCAAAGCATACATTTCGAAGACACAATGGCATAGTAAGCCTACAAACAGACATTTCCAAACCTCGGCAGCCAACTTCAGCAGTCATGGAGTTATCAGAGAGATCTTAACACAACCACGCCGTCTAAAACTTGCAACCAATCTGGAGTTTCTCCTAGAACGCAACACATTTTTCTACGTTGGCTGATGCTGTGAGTAAAATAATGACACGCGGGTCGCATATCAATGTAGGCGTGTCGCACAGCCATGCGCGGCTCTTCCAAAAACCTCTGGAGGCCAATTACCATGATTAGATCATACGAAACCGGGTCGGTTTTGTCAACTGGCAGGAAACGTATCCCATGGGCGGTTAACAGAAGTTATTTTTTCAAGGTTCGCGCCAAAACGTCCCAGTATTGAACACAGTGTCGCAAACAATCCGACAACACGTGTTTAATGCACTCAGGTTGCTTACACATAAGGCAGTTTACTGTCCAGGGCACAAAGATACCCTTATCTTGTAGCCATGTCTTAACCGGAAGTGTCCCGCTATGTAAATTAAAAGAAAGACGAAGAAAGCTTTCATGTGCGCTGGCATCATCATTGGTTTTTTTTTTTTTTTTTACACGGTGGACGACATCCTGTTCTGGGAGTGAATTGTACAACATTCGGTAAAGGGTGGCGAAAAGGACAATTCAATTAAATCTTTCGTCAGTCGTTTTCGAAATGTCACTACACATCGTCGTCAGTTGAGGTGCCATTTGGCGGGAAATCTCTGCGAGACATCCGCTCTGCGTCCGGCTTATTGCAACTTGTCACCCTGTCACACGTTTTTAAAGCCCGGGTTTGCGCCGGTATCTCCATTCCAGGAATTGGTATCGAGTGTACATGCCAGGCGTTAAGCGAGTCGCTAAACTACCAGATGAAGAGCGCCGACACCGTATAGGCGCAACACGTTTCACCTGCAACGCAATTGCCCAGAACTTTGCTGTGCTTTTTTCTTGTGTGTGCAACTTTTTGTTTGTACTTTTACATATCTATTGTTTTCTATTCTTCACCCGCTCCCCTTCCTCCCCTGTGTCACGTTGTATAATTCGTGCTAATCGACCTCTGTATAAACATTATATCCACTCCTGCTTGGCCCTCAATTTCGGTTCGCAGTATATTGTAAATAAAGAAATAAATCAATAATTAGAACGGTTTTCTTGTGACATGTGAGTCGTGCCCAAACGCGTTCGTACTATGAACCGATCAACCGAGCTAACTACGCTAGCCCAACGGCTCAACGCGAGGAGCGCTGGAAGGGGGCTTAATCACCACGTTATCATAAAAGTCACAGCAGGCGCTACTGCGTCAGTGTTGTTTGTTTTCCACGCCGTGGCCTTGAAATAGCGGACTAAATGACATGGGTGTTACGTCAATCACTAGAGGCTGGTTGACGCTTTTATGCTGCACTAACCGCTGTCACCGGTGATGATGGGATGGCTTCATTCTAGATAAAAGAGCCGTAGCGCTGAACCTTCTACCAGGTTGGGGAAAAGCTAGGAGTGCTGCTGCAGCGCTGGGACACGCGTGGTCAGTCAGTGAGATCAGTCTCGGTCGAACGCAGGACTGGCTTCCGATTTGTGCCGCGCGCTTAAAGGGATACTGAACCGAAATTTAGATTTCGCGAAGTAAGGCTGCAGAAGTGTTGAACCGGACGCTACGAACTCCAAAACATCACTCGTACATCGATATCTCAAACGAATGGCCGTATTTTTGGAAAAGAAGACCGCGATCAAGCGAGTTCTTTGACGTAACTGTCCTCCGGGAGAATTTGAGAATGAGGAGAAGCGGCCTCGCTTCTCTCCTCCTCGCTTCGGCTCACCAGCTTGACGGGACGTAGCGAGGAGGAGAGAGAATGGGAATCGTGACGTGCCTTGTCTCGTCGGCCTTGTCGGCCGGGTTCAATCGCGCACTTCTTTTCCAAAAAAATATGGCGATCCGTTAGATATATCGCCGTATGAGTGATATTTTTTTGTTTTTCAGCTTCTCGCCTATCCGCCCGGCCTTGTTTAGTGAGCTCGAAATTTCGGTTCAGTTTCCCTTTAAGCCTCCGCTAAGTGACGTCACCAATCCAGCAGCAGGGCCTTGTTTTTAAATACTCGTATTCACCTAAAACAAAACGTTAAAAAAAAGTCCGGCTTCTCGCGGAGCATTACCTTTTTACTTCTTTTTGTGGCGAATTAAAACATATGTGGGTGAATTTTAGATTAGCTTCTCGTTATTTCATCGAGACGTAAAAGTGTGAGACGCCAAGAAGCATAGTTGCTTCCTCCGACAACCAAATCTTGTAAGAACTACTTCGTGGAGCGCACGAATAATGCGCAAAACGTCCCTTTCCTCTCGATGCGAAATCGAATGTAAGAGGCTTATGGTCGTCCCTCCTTTCACTTCTTACCGATGTTTATCCAGTTTTGTACACAATACTAAAATAAAAAAAAAGCAATTGATTACAGTAATGATAACTCTTGGTTAAAAAGTATTTATTTAGATCAGTTGAGATAAAGAGTAATTGAGGAAAGTAGCCGTTGATTTTCGATTCCTTCAAATTTCCGAAACCGGCATATCTTCCTGCCGGTTTGAACACGTTTCTTTTGTACTATTATTGGCTTAGAATCACCGGATTACAAACTCTTCGTCGTCTAAATTCACCACTTTTGATAGTGGTGAAGCTCGACGCATAGACCAAATGGCGTTATTACGAAGTAGAGCGGAAAATGCACGGTTACAAGTATTCATGAGTAACCCGGTTACTCCTGGGATAACAACCAAATAGAGGTAATAAAAGGATTACAACATTACTTCGAAAGATAATCCATTACAAGTAATTTTATTACTTGTAAACTAGTATCGTCCTAGCCCGTTTATGATCAACACGTCAAAGGAGCAAAGGAGCTGCTGGAGATTTTATCTTGATCTTTGTTTTGGTTGACGTCTGCGTACATCGAACCCTGTATAAGCAGGTGACTGGCGAGTGCTCTCAATCGCGTAGCACGGTATCTTAGAACATTGTAATGGAATAATGATCTAATAATTCTAACGTTTCCCCTTTCCTTGCAGGTAAGCCCACGGAGTTTGGTCCACGACCTCTTGGTGGCTGTGAGTAGTTTGTCTTCGGCTTTCTTTGTTTCATTTTTTTTTTTGTCGCCTTGTTTTAGTTGCTTTGCGCGATTCTCCGAATGGTCCCGTTTCTTGAAACGTGCACCGAAAGGGCGGTACGGAGATACGTCGGTGGTATGTCTTGTTGGACGGGCGTAAGTGTCTTTGCCCAAGGTCTCTGGATTCTACTTCGCCCACGGTCCGCGCTATAATCATTCACACGAGTGATTTTGTGCGGAGTGACTGCCTTCGCATATTCCGCTTCACTTCAAGTCCGACCTCTTCTCCAGTGTTTGTTTTGCTAGAGTCGAAAAGGGTGGAAGGAGCTTCCCCTGAACTCTTATCCCGTCGCCGAATCGACCTCGCGATCATGTTCACATGAACCGGGGACCACAAAATGTGCTGCGAATGAGCTGAGTACATGCTCTGTGTGTGTGTGTGTGTGTGTGTGTGTGTGTGTGTGTGTGTGTGTGTGTGTGTGTGTGTGTGTGTGTGTGTGTGTGTGTGTGTGTGTGTGTGTGTGTGTGTGTGTGTGTGTGTGTGTGTGTGTGTGTGTGTGTGCGTCCTACGTGACGTTACGTCATGAGAGCACGTGACTGTGACATCACACGACGACATTGTTGTAAAAGAAAATTATTGCACATATCCTTTTTTGCAACAGGCGGCACGGCACACAAATGCATATTTTATCGAAAAAAAAAGAAAAAAAAAAGGGTAAACCGGCCTCCTCACTGTTGTTCGGTCGCAGCTGAAACGGATTGCTTGGGAAAAAAAGGGTGTTGTGCTCCGTGGGAGGGGGTGGGGGAAGGATTAGGGTGACGGAACGGGGGTTACTCGTCGGGGCTGTCAGAGGGACCACCCGCCACCCTCTGTCATCGGCTGCCAGCATTCCGCCGCGAGACATCCCCCGGTGGGCGTGCTGCGGCCGGGGATAAATGTCCCGGCAGTTCCGTGCGTCGAGCGTGCCCGTCGTCGTCGAAAGGTTCCCGTCGACAGACAGGTATATACGGGGCGGGGTCCGATTCGGCTCGCTTCGCCATTTTGACGACGATATTCAAAGCGACTTTAAAGTAGGGTATTCAGTGCGGTTTTTGTCGGACGTCGTCGGCGAGTGCTGCGTGTTTCCCACCGTTCGCGCTCGAAATAGCCCTTGGTGCCGGTTGTCGACTGCACCTTATGACAATATGTGACAGGTCTATTTAGATGCGACAGATGTATTTCTTTTTGGTTTTAACTCAGAATGTGTTTTATTTGCTGCATTCCGCGAATAAACAGTCCTGAAAAACCGTCACAAAGAACCTTCCCGAGAGGACTGCGTTCAGGTGATGTCAAGTAACAACGCGACGTTGTGCGACGTCGCAGTCATGCGACCTCTGATGTGAGTTCATGTCACGTCACGCAGACATATTATGTGCCCAGCTCCTTCACAACACATTCTATGTTTTCTGGTCTTTGTCAGCATGTTAAGATCTAGTGTCTTTTTTTATTATTTGGGTTCTACACGCCAAAGCGTTGTTTATGAACAAAGGTGTTTTCTCTCAAACTCTGGGTGGCCTCCGCATGTGCAAGAACCCTCGTGTCGCTCAGCGAGTGACTCTACACATGACGGCTAGTTTCACTGTCCAGAAACTCGACTTTGTGTATAATTCTATGGTGTAAACAGAAAAAAAAAAATCTAGCCGCTGTTTTGTAATTTTTTTTTTCGGTCTACAGTAGCTTTTTGCCCTTTCTATTCTCCATATTCTCCCTTTGTAGCTTGTGGCTTCATAAGAAAAAGTTTACGCACAGGATATTTTTTTTGTAGAGTACATGTTACTAAATACCTACGCTTATTGACTGACTTGTGTGCGCCACCATTTCGTTGCCTATTAGCGGCGAGATGTTTCAGTGGCGCCCTTCTATGGTTATCTTTCGTGACGCCATTACCTTGCGAACAATAAGTTCGATGGTGTTTGTAAGGAGCATGGTGGAAGCTTGAAATCATTGCGCTCTTAAAGCCACTCTACCAACACCGTCGAAATTGAAGTCCTTCCATTCCTCTTATTTCCGTCGATGAGAAATCCCTTGCTGGCGGCCAATCGCGGAAGGCCGACCACAGCGACGCTTTCGATCGCGCACGTCGCCAATAGCGGAGAACGGGCGGAAGCGGGGATAGTGCGGCGCTATTCCGCCCGTGCATCAAAAGTAATCCCAAAAGTGGCGAGAAATGACGTCACGAAAGCCGGAGTGTCACGCTGCCACATGTCGCGATCCTGGTGGTTAATCGCATAAGTTTGGGGGGAAAAAAAAGCGCGAGCGAACGCGAGTGTCGTTGTGGTCACAGCGTCGCAACTCTTAGCTGCCGGAGCATCCGTGGTCTGTCAAGCTGGATGGAGAGCGAGCTCTACAGCAGGACGGGCGTCTGCCACCTCCACCAGCGCTGCTGTGAGACCGCCAGGATCGCGGCGGGCGACAGCGTGACATGTCTATGACGTCATCGAGCGAAAATTAAGGGACCACTTTTTTTTTTTTTTTTTTTTGGAGACACACCTCTTGTAGATGCCTTCCGGGCGCCATAAAGATAGTTATGAATCACAAAATACGACATTCAGAGCTTTGGATACGCTCTCATGAAGCTCGGGCGATGTGGTTCCGCCCTGTCACAGACTGTTTTAACACTTTTGGACGACAAAATTCCATCTTCTGCGATAACCGATAAAACGTCAAACAACTGGAAACAATTATTTTAAACGACAATATGACTCAAAAGTCGTTACTGTGAACTCTAAATTTCTTAGTTGCACTCAAAAGCGAAATGAAAACCTCAGGGTCTTTTGTTTTTTATCGGGGGGGGGGGGGGGGGGGGCGGTTTACACATTTGCGCTTGACTGTCACTGAGTCCGTTGCGTTCTTCTGTAACCACTTATGGCGAGACGAGGCACTGGTACTCTTGCGCCATCAAGCAGACGTTGTCATGTATCTGCGTATCACGAGACAAAGGTTTTGCGTCATTCGCGAGAACAAATGTGGCCATTATCTCTGGGATAATGTCGCGTCTCTAACATCGTCATTGTGGCAATGTAAACATTTGTTACTGGTGTTTATAGCTTTTTTTAGGAAGTATTGTGTCGTATAAGTGCCTGTGTTCAGTACGTTTATTTATTCATCTTTTTCCGCCCACAAGTGCTTAGTACTTGTATGGAAGGAAGGGGGGGGGGGGGGGGGGGGGAGGAGCGAGAGCATTGAAGCTGGTCGGACAGAATGTTTTCCCAGCCTCCACCCACCGAGCTTTTGCGTGATGAATGAGTGACTGAGAAAACTTTTATCAAATCACAAGATTATGGCGGGCGGTTGCACTTCGGCGGGGCCTGTACTGCCTTATTACTAAAGTGTTCTAGGGCCTGCTCATAGGTAGCGCCAGCGTGTTATCATCTCGTGTCGGCGGATAGAAGAGAGCGCGACTCACTCGAGCCCACTCGAGCACAGACGTGAGACCCAGCCTCGAGGATTACCGGTGCGCGTGGCAAATCAGCACTCCTGCAGTTTGATCTCTCTCCACTTACGATGAAACGACAGTTCCGAGTACACGAGACATCAAACGGGGTTATGCAATCTGGGGCAGACCCTTTCTCTCTCTCGAGGTTCCGGAATAATGGGGGGTGATTAGTCGGGCTTCTCTAGCCTAAGCACACATCGCACGTCAAACGCGATGTTCGCGCCGCTTGTCTGCACGCAGCTTAGCCAATACCACGCCGCAGAAGACGAGTCCAGCCCGTGGCGTCATCGTTAGTGGATCTCAGCACCGCCCCTAACAGCAGACACGCAGAAGCTAGACGCGGGTCGCCGCAAAGCGGCAGACGCGTCCGTTCTGGCGTCGACTCGTGCTAGTGTTGTGCCCGTCGTGAGACGCTACAAGACGCGTTTGCGGCGACGCTGACGCCAGGCATGCAGCGCCGCGTGCATCCACTATCGACGACGGTTGTGGGGCGAGGAAGGGGGGCAAGGCGCGCACGCCTTTTCTTCGAGGTGGCTCAGCCCACGGTGTGTCCCACATTGAACTGTATACGCGTCGATCAAACGCCTCGTCGCGCAGTATTGACAGGCTTCGCTCACCGCGCGCGTCACGAACCGTCGGTCCACACTCTCTTCGCCCCTGGCAGTGCCGGGCGAGCATATACGCGCTCACCGGAACCAATCGGCCGCCTCGCTTCCATCACCTGACCCCGCTCTCTGCGCGCGTGGGTATATCGACGGGGATCGGGGACCGAGGAGTGTGCTGATGCGCCGTACCTTGGAGCGCGTGGAGCGAAAGCTCGCGCTGCACAACCCCGGGAAAGAGGGTCCTACTTTTGAATCGACACCACCTAGAATAATCAAAGCCTGTAGGGAAGACACAGATTGGATACGAGTACCGTATCAGAGCTCGGCTGGCCCTCGTGTCTAATCAACGCTTCGAAAGGCGCTCGGCATCGGCGGAAGCACCAGACGCCCATTTGGGGCCGACTATGCCGAGAGCAAGTTGTCTTTTTTTTTGCGCAGGAGTTGCGGTGACGTCAGAACGACGTCGAGCTCTCATTGGCCTTCATTGAAAGGATAGTGGGTAGACCTGAATGCTAGATGCCTCGAGGTCTACCCACTATTATTGTTTTCAATTAGCCGATAAGAGCTCGGCGTTCGGACATCATCGCAACCCCTGCACAACAAGCAGACGACCTTGCGCTCCGGATACTTCGTTTCACCATTAAAGGGATTGTCCGGTGAAAACCGGAAGTTCTTAAGATTTCGTGATGGTTACCTGGTGGGAGCCTAATGATTAACATAGGCCATTTTTATTCCATTAAACGACACCCCAATTTAGTGTAATCAACGACGGATAATTGAACGAAACTCCATGCCGAATTTCGCAAGTATCAACGGCTACTCTCCCATGCCTGACGTGACGTCACACCAGTCTTGCAATTGTCATATCCTATGCCTCATTCCTCCGTGGGAACACAGTGCTCCCGACGCACCGCAGCATTCCATATTACTCGCCACTGTAAATGTCGCGGAGAAGTGTGGAGCGTGACAACCGCACAACGAAAATACCCTTTCATTCTAAAAAAAAAAAAAAAAAATATCTAGCGCAGCAGCGAGGGTGAACCACGTCGTACCGCTCACGCGGAGGACAAAATTCGAAGTGCACTTCAGTTCGGCGCGTTCTTTGCCTGATGTTACCTCAGAAACTCCGCTTCCCTGAAGGTGGAAGAGGAAAACGCCGTTTATGCACGCTTTGGTTAAAATACAATTACTCCTCCAGGGAAGCACACAAAATTCAGATTTGTCGTGGAAGATGCTCCTACAGCCATTGACAATGAGGTCTAAATGTTTTCATGAATATGAAATTTGACCGGATAATCCCTTTAAGTCCAGACGCAACGGACGCTACGAGTTGAGGAGGCCAATCAGACAGCGTCAACAGGGCACCACCTGGGTGCTCCTCCTGTTTCTGTACGTGTTGTATCGTCGCTGAACCAGTCATAAACATGAAAAATGGCCTCTAGTGACTTGCGCTTTGGACGCTGCTTCATTAATCCCATTACGTCGTAGCGTCGGCTGCGTCTGAACTTAAGCTGAAACGGAGCGTAACTTCCGGCTGTCTAAACATACGGGCAACGCGAACATTACGTGGATATGGAGGGGAGCGTGATCACGTGGTGCAAAGTATAGGCGTACGACTGGTCCGACCAGCACGTATAGCTTCCACCGCACTGTCAGCTCGGGGGTGAACCTATAGTGTTGCGCAGCTTCGGATATCTAGGCCATCGGAGTTACCCGCAGAGAGGCGATTCAATAACGGGTGTTTACCGGTGAAGCCGTCAGAACGGACACCGCAAGCGGAGGGAGTAGAAGTGGGCGTGCCGTTTGTTGAAGCTATCAAGACGGAAGCGACGGACGGCCATCCGATATTCTTCGCATGCACGATGGTTTCGTTTTTTGTTTTGTTTTTCCGGTGTACGGTAGACCGCTTTTGTGTGACGGTTGCCGCGTTGATGTATGACAGAGTCAGGCGCCAGAAAATGAAGTAAATAGTCTAAGCGCAACTAGAGTTAAGAAGTATAACAGGAAAAAGAATACGTGACTGCTTAGTATTGGCTGCGCTGTTGCGCAGCCGGTCGTAACCAAACAAGATGTTTAAGAACGGGTTGTAGCGCGCTCTGTTGTAACTAGCAAACAAAGGAAAGTGTGTGAACACGCTTCAACCGTGTAGCTTGCAACGTCTCGGCTGCCACCGCAGTTCATTTGCAATACATGGCAAGAAACCTGGATCCTTTTTTTTTTTTCATTTTTGCTATGTTGACGACCGTATCCATCTCTTGCCAAGCGTCCTTTTTCGTTAGTTCTCTTCGGATGAAACTATAGGCAACTAGTGATCGTAAGAGAAAATTTTATTGTTCACACCATTGTCCGGCGCCCGGTTCGAGTCACCACTGCTCCCACGTCAAATAGCGCAGCATTCATTGTTTGTCGCGCATAAAAATTTCTGTTCTTTTTCTTGGGGGAAAGGGGGGAGGGGGCGCTTGTCATGAATGGATTATTAGATACGCTTGAACCCTTTCAATCGGGCGGCGGATCGCGCCACCTGGCCAAAGCTTCTAAAGCGCGAGACACATGCGCGTCCAAACTGTCCGATTCGGCGTGCGAACCGCCGGAACGACGTTCGAGGGCGAGGGTTTTCGTCGCACCGGAGCGTCGGACGGGGCCTCCGTCCGGCGCCGGCGTGCGTCCAACTTGCTAGATATCGCCGCACGGCTGTCCGAATTTCGGAGGGCCGCAGCCAATGGCAGCACGGATGGCGCGAAGGTCATGTTGTCACGTGACTTTCGGCCCGATCGGGCGAGGAGGCGCTTTGTGGTTCGGGCAGTTCGGGGAAGCCGATATCCCCCTCTTTTACAACGCCTACACACACACATGTGGCGGTGCGCGGTGCGTCAAGCGACGCGAGTCGTCGTTGTGAAGGAGATGGACGCTATCGAGTTTTCTCGCGCGCACAAAACAAGCTGCTGATCTCGCGCGCCATAGCAAGCCGTCCTTCTGGGACCGATCGAGGCCGTCGAAACCCGAATGTACCCCGTTTTACCTTACGATGGAGAGCAGCGGACACTACGAGCCATTCCAATGCCGTGTGAGTGTCACGTGAACTTCGGGTGAGACGCAGCAATGCGCGGTGTGCGTAGTCACGTGATTTGTACGCAGTGCTCGCTTCGCTGGGATGGCTCCTTAGGTCCGCTGCGGTCCATCGCGATTAAGTGATGTTGAGCAGAAAAGTAACCTCACGGAAAATCTCTACACACGCACACTTTAATAGAATGTAATAAAAATATTATGTTTGTTTTAAAGTCAGAAAAACCAAGAAGGGCGAGGGAAGTATTTTAGTTTCCTTGGCTAGGTGGCGCGAGCTACCGCCCGTTATATATATAGCCATTAGCATTCATCCATCCATTCTGTAGAGGGATACCCGAAATTGGGCGGAGCTGAACGGAGCGACGCAACGACACGTCGGAAACCATGTGTCGCGAACCGTCCTGTGCGGCGATTCGGAGCAGCCATCTTCCCGACAGTTCGCACGCCGGACCGGACAGTTTTGACGCGCATGTGTTTCGCGCTTAAACCCTTTTCCGACGCCGGCGCCTTCTGAGCTTGCAAGAGGTCTCTATCGGCGGTGAAAGTCGATGGTTACTTCAGAAACTTGCGCTTTTTTGGAGAGAGGTGTGAGAATGTTTCTGCACGAAAGGAGAAGAGGAGTAGGACGGCCTAGTTTCATAAATGGATGAACAACCGATACTGCTCGTCAACAAAACAGTGGCAGAGCCTTGGCACCCCGACCGGTCTTCCGCGGTATGCTGCTTCTTCACGAACATGTTTTTTCTTAGTGATCTGTTGATGGCTCTATATCAATCCCATAGGCCGACGCGCATCTCCGACTTCACACCACAGCTGTAGCGGTGCGAGCGCTATAGGGGGCCGCATCCGCAGAGGGTTTTTCCTTGGAAAAACCTAATGAACACGAAGGGTTTTTATTTTTTTTCCTTTTTTTCTGTTCGTTAACATACCATGAGTCTGTATAGGCGGGAAATTGGTTAACGAAGAGGAAAGGAGATTCATTGAAGGAGGGTGAGTGGTACGGAGAAGGAAGCATGTACAGAACTAAAGAATCCAGATGAAAAAACCTTACTAAAAACAAGTTCGGCTCCTTGCGGAGCGTTACTAATTTGCCAATTTATGTTGTCAATGAATGGCATTGATATGTGCATTTCTAATGTAGTGTTTTTGTGTTTTTTTTTTTATCAGAACGAAGACGCTTTAATCGCAGAAAAATGCATAGTTTCTTTCTAACTACCGAATCTAAAAAGGAGAAACTAAATATTCGCGCAAGGTGCCAATTATAATTAATCCGCTCACTTTTTTTTTTTTTTTTTTTGGGGGGGGGGGGGGGAAAGGAGTGACAGCGAGAGGGTTATTCTACGAGAATAGAGAGAGACCAATGAATATGAACACTGCGATCAAATAAGCAACGGGGAGGGTCATTGAGTTGCAAAAAAATGGAAAAAGGCGAGCAGCATTTAAATTTTTGTTTCTTTTTAGTTTAGCAGAACCATGAAAGCGAAAATGAAGGGTCTGAAATGGCAGCTCTTGTCAGAAGTTGCGCCCCCTCCCCCCCTCTCCCGCTCCTTCCTTCTCGACCCAGCTGTTCTCCCTTTCGTGTTTCTTCCCCACGTCACGTGACGGAGGCCGCGATGTCTCGCGCCGCACGCGATGTTCCGAGAACTGCGTCGCTTTGACAGGTCCCACCATTAATTTGCCGCACATTGGTCTTGCCACCCTTTTTTTTTTTTTCCTACCTCTCTGCGCGATTTCGCAGGGGATTACGTCTACAGGGTACTCGACCACTATATATGCACAAGACCACTATATTCCCTTCTCGTCTAGGCTAACAACTAGTGCGGCGGCAACTGTCTGGTGACTGAACCAATAAACAACCGGCCTAACACCACGTGACCACGGTCTTTGTTGGAGCATAAAGACGGAGTGTGCAGTCGCATGAAGCGATGCTGACGGTTTGTGTCGGTTCTGCGAGTCCCCTGCTTTGATTACTCCCCGTTTCGCTTTGCGATGGAACCGGAGTGGGAACTACGAACCATCCCGGCCAATGCAGCGCTGTAAAGGGACCACGTGACTAACCCCCCTTGCCCCCCGCCCCCCCCACATACACACACACACACAGATGACGTCAACTGCTTTTAATTTCCGTGCACAAGCATAATGTCGACCTTTCAGCGAACTTTGCGTTAAAAGTTCTTTGAAGTCGAACCCGTCAACATCGAAACCTGGCAGGTTCGCGTCATTCCTACTCACTCCTGGCTATTTATTCTGACACCGGATGTTGCTGAGTCAAGCCTACAAATGTCTAAACAAAAACGAAAAGTGTTTTTTTTATTTTATTTTGTAGACAGGTGCTGTACCTGCCACCCCTTGACGAAAGTAAACGGTCCATGACTGCAGGCTACAGCGCGTGACGATGTAAAAAAAAAAAAGAAAAAGAACCGGGTTACTTTTGACGGGTATGCATAGACGCTTTTAGACAGTGTGGTGTGCGTGCACGCAACCATAAACTGCCCTTCACTTTTTGTTTTACCGGTGTGCTTGCCACTAGAGCCACTAAATGAGCTGCGCTTAGAGTATCGGCACTCCGTTCCCCGACATTGTTGTGGGCGCCGCCATATTGGGGCTTGTGCAGACCAGACACAACTGCAGATCGTCATGATTCAAAAATGGGACTTCCTCAGCATTCGATTCGGTGTTAGGAAGCTCATGTAATATTGCTTTTCTCTGTCGCGGACTCTTTAAACATTTGTGGAGGACGGAAAAGCGTTCCCTGTGATTTCAGATAAAGCTTCAGATAACTGGCAACCATGATTTTAAGCCACAATATGGCCAAGTGTCGTTACTCTGAAGCGTAGCTTATTTAGTGGCACTACTTGCCACTATGCTTCATTTCAGCTTAATTCCACACGCAGCCGAGGCTACGTCGTAATCGGACCAATCAAACAGCGTTAAAAGCGCAAGTCACTGGGAGCGACGATAGAAGGCGTACAGAAACACGAGAAACACTACGATAGTGTGCTTTTGACGCTGTCTGAATGATCTCCTTCAGCTCGTATCGTCGGCTTCGTCTGCACTTTGGGTGAAACGAACTATAAGCCGGCATTTTTGTGGATACGGTCATCGCGGGTTTCGGTTTCTCGACGTACAGTACTCTACCTAGACCACAAGTGCTGCCCTCCCTCCCCCAAAACGTCATTACTAGTGGAGTAGACCCACGCAGCTAGCTCGTGTCTAGGCCAGTGCGCCTTAAAGGCCGACGACCAGACTCGAGATTCTGCGAGGCAGAAGATCTTCCTCACCATGGGGGGAGGAGGAAACAGGAAACGGTTGACAGGGTAGAAGGTGCGAGAGGAGGAAGCAAGGGAAAAGTGGAAAGCGCGAACTGGTCGTCGGTCTTTAGCGTCTCACAAGGAGCGCGATGTCACTGACAGAATGAGACCGACAGCTTCTGTTGTCCCCGCCTCCGCTGCGAGCCTTCGACAACGCTTCGCCACGCGTCGTGTGAGTCTCGAGGGTGCAGGCGCACCCAGAGCACGGTGGAAGGCAACGGGTGCCTGCTCGAGACCGCGGCATCCGGAAAAGACGCCCTACCGTCCTCGCCCTGTTGATGACTCAGCGAGCGGTAACGCCAAGACGGACGCTCGTCGAGCTTCGGCGTATCCACACCTCGTGGGGGCGGGTCTGGGGTCCACTAACAAGGACGTCGTACGCTGGCCTTGTTTTCTACGGTTTGTGACAGGTCCAGAGTTTGGGGAGCTCCTCCCCCCTCTTCCAGACTTGTACACGTTACTGAAAAAAAGTAACCGATTACAATCACAATTACTTCACTGTAAAAATTAACCGATTACAATTACAGCCTCTAAAAATAATCAAAGAATTACTCTAAAGTAATCGATTACCTCCCACGTTACTTTTCATCCAACTATTTTATTGCGGTAGCATGAGCTACCGTAATAACTAAAACTGAGTGAGTTACGCCAACACACCCCATGCCTCTCGTGAAAAAAAAAGAGCACTGTTTAAATACATTTTTCACAAGAAGCTGGATAAGGTCATTTTCCATACCCGGATGTATAGTTCCCTGTGTACCAAAAAAAAAAAAAGTACCTAGGAAACTAAGCATAGTGAAGTGGCCTACTAATCCTCGACCTACCGTCCTTAGTGGTTTCGAAGAAAAAAACTGAGAAAAATTGTAATGGGTAATTTTGTAATCGATTACAGCAAAAAAAGTACTGTAAAACCCTTAATGTTCGCGAGCCCTTAATTTTCGCGAACTTCGCGAATTGAAGAATTCGCGAAATTTAAGGGCACGCGAAAAATTCGAACCTTAAGAGTTTCAATGCAGGCGCCTGGATTTCACGAAATTTAGTGGCCGCGATTATGTCCTCTGTGACCGATTCGCGAAAAATAGGGGCCGCGAAAATAAAGGGTTCTACAGTAGTTCAATTACAAGGGGTGTTACTCCATAAACGATGTAATTGAGGCGTTACAAAATCACAGTAAAATGTAATCACAAGTAATCCATTCCTTGTAACGCGTTACGTACAAGTCCTGCCCTCTTTCCCCTCTTGCAGAGCGAGCGCTGGAGATCGCCTTCTCTCCAGCGCTCGCTCTGCCGAAGTGGAAAGAGCTGGCCTTCGCCTCTTCCGAATTGAGCGAAGAGGGCGCTTTTCATCGGAAGCTCATGTGTGAAGGCGGGAACACGTGTGCGAGAAACCACAAAGAAATCGTGCGAATTTTTGAGTATCGCAAAATAGCTGGTATAGTCGCGGCAAAAATCTTAAATATGCGTCTAAGGAAACCTTATCTTCTATATTTATTTGCGATAGATACTTTAAGTTTTCGATGATAGCGTACAAGGATTGTCGCAAGTTTCAACTTCCGTGTGATAGTTTTTATTAATTTTCCGTACCTGTGTCCTAGTCTTGAAAGCTGGAACACATTTGCGAATAAATAACCAAAAATTGCATGAGAACATTAACAGAAAAAAGGAAAGAAGTCCCACATCGTTGTTGTTTTTTTAGGGGTGTGGTCGCGGAGCACGCGGAAAAACAGTGGATGAAGCACGGCCTTTTTCATCCCTAAACAGGCCGGTTTTCCGAAATGGACCTCATAGGGCAGCGTTTCCCTCAGTTTGCGACACTGCCACCAACGCCAAGGCCACGGCGTGCTTTCGGATGCTGCAGCATTAAGCCTAATGGGAAGTAAAATGCGCGGTGTTGCGGTAACAGCCCTCTCCAAGGCCGTCTTGCGGTGGTGTGTACACGCCAGGCATGCGCTCCTGCCGGGCCCCATTAATTCTCGCCGGGCCGGCTCGTTTGGGACCGCCGCTGATTTGTGGGGCTCGTGGGCTCCCAAGGCAGGCCCGGCAACAAAGAGCGAGGAGGCCGGAGCGCCGGGCCCCCGCCAACCTCTAGGAACACCCCCTTCGAGGTATCCGTGCGCCTTCCGTCTGGGAGATCCCCGTTTCATCAGCTTGTGATCCGAGTCTCCGATTTTATGGGGCCGGGCTGGAGAAGGGGATGGGGGGGAAGGGGGGGGGGGCAGAGAGGGAAGGGGGGATCGGATAAAGAGAGAACGCTACGGCTCCGTCTAGCGAATCAGAGCTATGGAAGCGAAGCACGTGACAGCCTTACGTTACGAAGCTTACGTACGCAGTTACTTTGAGATACGACTGCAAGTCACCGATACCTAGCTGCTCTGCTGTATGCACAGCTCTCCAGCTTGGCTGTCCGCCGAAATTTCAGCAGCCAAGAGTTGCCCCGATGACAGCCACGCTCGCGTTCGCTCGTGCCTTCTGCCGAGACTTCTTGCATCAACTGCCAGGATCGCTTCAACCGAGGGCACGACACGACGGCTTCCGTAACGTCCTTTGTTGCCAGTACAAGACTACTTTTTCATAGATTGTAGAACTCTAACCACACCATGGTATGGTTAGAGTTCTATGATCTATCCTACAATACATAAACGCGTTTCCGACTGCAGTCGGAAAAGCGTTTCGGGTATACCGTACTGTAATGGTGCTTATAGGCGTTCCCTCGATCCTCATCCATAGTCGGTACGCTGTTCTGCCGGTCTAGAATTCGGACTACAATGCCGCTCATGGTTCGTGCACCTCTATGTCACAGTTTGCAAGTAATATTGAGAAAAAAAAAAAAAAAACGCTAACGATGTATTGGTTTTTTAAATTTTCGAATTGATGTGCGATCCGTGTCTGCCGATATATACTTAAGACAGATCCCGGTTCTCCGATCGTATACCGTCTGACGTTTCGACGGTGGGCAACCGCGCCGACCAAAAACGCGCATGAAAAAGAAAGAGACAACGAATGGTCCGATGATGATTCCTCCTCCAGGAATAACCCACTGGCGCCGTGTGCTTGGTAATGTCTTAGTCCTTCGATTGCTGTGATCGTCCTCCGATGATGGTCATGGACAGAGCTCGAAATGCCCCGATCGGAGACGCTCGAACTGCGCTGGGGTGGATCGTTGTTGTTGCATTGTTCAGCCCGCTGCCTGTGGCTTCCCCAGTGCCGAAGAAAGAAAACCTTGGGCGTCGTGTTTCTTAAATGTTTCCTAATGATACGTGTGCCGCATTCTTCCGAGGAATTTTGGTAAGCTGTTCTATTTTTCCGCGCCGGTCACTGAAACCAGGGGACGAACGAAAGACCATTTTCAGGGAGACCATTGCGCTTCGCATCCAGTCTTTTTTTTTTCGTTTCTTTTTTATTATTGGCACCGGTATTGCATGTAGTTTTCGACAGTTCTGGTCGTCTTGTTCGTTTTGATTACCGTTTTTTTTTTTACTCCTATAGTAGTTCGTGGGACACTTCGCGGGTTTCGCGCCGTCGAACGCGCTTCATATCGACGTGGGTCATCTTCAGCACTCCGCCAAAAGATTCCACATTGACGTCACGCCGCTCGACACGACTCTGACGTCAGGCCGCGCATCACGTCACCTGTTGCCTGGCGTGAGCTGACACCATGGCGTAACATTGTCATATCCAGTCACGTTGCACACTGAAGCCACGCGAATTATTGACGTCAGGTGACACCGTGAGGCACGTGTTGTCATGACGTCACAGGACACTGTGACGTCACGTGACAATACGTCGTCACGCGACAACACGTCGGCACGTAGAAACATGAACATAAGACTGCTGATAATGGAAACGATAAAAATAAAGCGTTTTCGCTCATTATGCCCCAAATGTTCTCGGGTAATAAAGCCAATACAGTTAGGTGGGTGTTAAAGGGATGGTGAACCAAACATTTCAGTGTCTATAATAAGCGGCGCACTATCTTTCCATGAGTCAGCATTCCCTGGTGTGCGCGAGCACACGCAACGAAATTGACGTCATCATATCCCCCATTCACGCTTAATAAGCTCGATTGGGGGATATGATGACGTCAATTTCGTTGCGTGTGCTCGCCCACACCGGCGGCTGCTGACTCGTGGAAAGATAGTGCACCGCTTATTATAGACACTGAAATGTTCGGTTCACCATCCCTTTAAGCCGGCGAAACCAGGGGCGTTAAATTAGGCTTAGCAACACGCTTGAAACGAGTGTGCGATTTTGGAAGTCTTTTCCAATGACAACAATGTGTGTGTCCAATAACATTGCATAAGACGTTCAGGCAGCCACACCAACGGCAGTGAACGATTCATGCATGCACATACAGTTTTCGTCGTTTGCCGGATTTCAAACTTGGGCGCGCGATTTTCGAAGCGTTCTTCAATTACCACGAAGCTGGCTATAGTTTGCGTCCAATCAAATTGTTTAACAGGTCCACGAAATGCTCTCTGCTTAATACAACCTCATTGGTTCCAAAACACTATGGACTTTTCGTCCGGTGTGTTACCCGGTTTAATACGAAACGCCTAGGGGGACTCTATGGTGCGGCTCGCACCTTTACCTTTCATTGAGTCCGTCTGTTCCGAAATGACTTTGTGCGACGAGCGATTTCATTCATTTGTATTCCTCTGTATATAATATATGTATATATATGTGTGTGTGTGTGTTGTGTGTGCGTGCGCGTGTGTGCGTGTGTGTGTGTGTGCGTGTGTGTGTGCGTGCGCGTGTGTGCGTGTGTGTGTGTGCGTGTGTGTGTGTGTGCGTGCGTGTGTGTGTGTGTGTGTGTGTGTGTGTGTGTGTGTGTGTGTGTGTGTGTGTGTGTGTGTGTGTGTGTGTGTGTGTGTGTGTGCGCGCGTGCGTGCGTGTGTTTTCAGACAAAAATAGTTAGAGGAGCGGGGGCATAGAAGACAAGAATGTCTACTGACGGTGCCCTGTCTGATAGCTGGCCTTATCCGATAACCGGTAACTGGACTCAGCCATATCCTATTGTTTTCAAATTAATTTATCTTCCCGCGTCCCATTCCAACTACCAACCGAGGTGCGCTATTGGGCAGGAGATCGAACTATAGGCGGTTATAGGCGGCGCTTTATCGAGCTTGTTGTCCCCACAGCCCGGTGTATACTAACACAGCATAACAAGGAAATTGAACCTCGCCTAGGACAGTCCGGGCGCGAGCGCTTCCGTCTCATCAGTGCTTTGGTCGCACAAGGAGCGGCCTTCGAATCGTCATCTCCGAGATCGCTGATTAAAACAAACAATAAAATTCGGTTTGTTGTCCACACTATTTAGTGGTTCTAGTCCACACAGCTAAAGTGCGCCGCTAGAGGCCTGACTGTTCCATCTCCTCCCCAATGCGTAAAGATGTTTTTTTTTTTTCCAACAAATTTTGGTTTGGGACATTTTTTTTCCTTTTTATAAGAGAAATTCAACAGGAATCACATTGCGGGTTTGAGTATCGGGCCCGATTCACATAATGAAACTTTACTTGCGATTTCGCTGTTGCGACTTCGCTTCCACAAAGAAAGCGTGGTGGAGCCGCGCGTCAATGATCAGCCACGACTGCCAAACACTTCGTTAGATAATTCACGCTGTTGTTATAACCCATGGGTGTGGTGATCAACTTAGCCAATGAAAGGAACGCGATGGAGGGGTTTTCTGCCCAGTACATATGTATGAAGAGGAAATGTATTCACCAACAAACTTCACTTTGAAAAATGGGCCTAGTCCGTAATAGGCTAATATGATGTTGCCGGTGGATAACAACCTCTGTTCACCGCAAAAAATAAACAAAACAAACTAAGTGTGTTTTTGTAATTGTGTTTTGTAGTGTGAGGCGTCGGTATTCAGTTCAAAGGGTAGTTTTAAATCTGGTAGTGTCAGCACGGGATCATTGGAAATACTGGTGATCAGATCTTGGTACACAATCTCACTCTGGTTAGTCCATTAAAATGGTATTTCTTCCTTGGTGAGTTCGGCGAGGCATTTTTTTCCAGGAGTAGTCTTTTACGAATGCTCGAAAATTACTGTCCAACCCGAAAAAAACTTGCAGAGAATGAACGTTATATGGCCTCACCAACTTTGATATGCGATCAACGGATTCCTGCTTCGTATCTTTGTGTAGCCATTAAAACAAGAGACCCAAGAAGACGACCCTTAGCATTAATTTTTTAATGCGCAGCGCTTAAAGCTTCAATAATTGTTCTAACATGTTCGATGTGTTCTTCGGCGGTCCTCGAGTAGATGATAACGTTATCAAGGTAGACAATGAAGAACTCACCTCTGAAGGGCTTCAAGACCTGGTTCATCATTTTCTGACACAAGGCTGGAGAGCTTTTCCACCCGAACGGCAGCAGGTTGTACTCGTACATGTTGAATAGAGTCCCACAAGCTGTGTACTTCTTGTATTTTTTCTGTAATAAGACTTGCCAGAAGCCTTTGCATAAATCGATGCGCGAAAACATCTTACAGCCGCCAATCTCGCCGATGATGGCTTCGATTCGTGGCATAGAGAACAGAAATAGATCGGTTTGTTGGTTGAACATCCGTGCACAGACGAAACGACCCATCTTCTTTTGGAACAATGGTGACTGGTTACGCGAAATTTGATGTAGATGGGCGTATTAACTTCGCGTCTATAGCATCTTCTACAGCTCCGACTTTACCCATACCTTCTTCTTTCTTTACATGTTGTGGGGTTTCCTCTTGACAACCGTTGTGTCCCTTAGTTTAACGGGTACCGTGATTGCTGTAGCCGCTTCTGGAAAGTATCCGAGTCATTGGAGCACCGGGTACATCTGTGTGACCTCCACCACTGACTTGGGTTTTCGGAGAGCTCTTTCTGGAGTCGGCTGTGCGTCTTTCAAGACTTGCGCTTTGTCTACGCTGACCTCTCGAGTCCAGTAGATGCTCAAACGCAGCTGCTCAGTGACTGGTCGAGACAACAGCGCTTGATAGGCAATATTTTGTATCACCAGATCCTTGACTTTGGCGTGGTTTCCTTGGTAGGTGATAATTTTTGTTCATTTGCTGCACACCTGCTCTTCCCGATTGTAGCCCTGCACCTCAATGGTCTCATCACACAGTATATCGGCATCCTTGACGGGGTCTTTATTATTACAGCGACAGTTGCTCCACTGTCGACTATAGCATCAAGCTTGTTTCCATTTACGTCCGAGCGGGATATAAAAAAGGTTAGCGTTGTTCAAGAAAACATTCTCACTCGGCATCATTGGGCAGAGACCGAAACCCTCTTTTATTAGTTTTTTCCATCGCAATTTTATCATCCTGGCCTCTTCGACGTCTTCCTTTTGGGACATGTTGACGGTGTTGGGGGTGGTCTCCTTGTGCTTCCATTGATTGAGGGAAGTACTCCTTCCAAACGGTTTAGTTGACCAGGTGCAAGACCTTCGGCGCTTTTCTGTGATGACATGCTGGGCTTTGGTGGCACCGAGCAGTTAAAGAGCTTTCCGCCACTCCTGTGTGTTGGCGAATCCACACACACTTGTTGCATACATCTTAGCAGTTCTTCAACCGCCTTGGGAGTTTTCACCTGGAGTTGCTTTTGTACGTCTTTCGTCAGCCCATGAATGATTAAAAGAACCAGTGTAGAGCCTGGCAGATTTGAATCTGCGAGCTGCAGAAGCAGCCACTTCTCAAAAATGTATGGCAGTGGAGGCCCCTCTTTTGTACTTGTAGGCTATTGCGCTATCCCACGCTTGTATCTTGTTCTCTCACTACTGCGTGATGCACGTTAAAGACCCCAGGCTAGCGGTTGTACTGCACTGGCTAAATTGCTCATCTACAGCTGGGAGACTCGTCGCCCGTCGAGGCAAACCAAGTTCTAGGCTGTATAAACATAAACACAACCCAATTTTTTTTATCTTGTTCTCACCAAGAGAGGAAAGAAAATTGTCTCGTCGTCCTGCCATGACTCATGCTCGTGCGAAAACATGTGAAGCTCGAAATACTTTTTGGCTATGCCATCGAGAAAGAGACGCAAGTTATTAACTTTGTCGTCGTCTCTCTTCCAGTTGTTTTGCCCGCATCCGTAGAAACTAATCCAGCTTTCCGGGCTGCTAGAAGCTTCGTGAAAAATGTTGGGTTTCACCAGCTTAAAACGTTGCTTGTTCGCCGCTTACATTGTCGACGGAACTGTCTGAAGGAGTTCGGATTGCTGGATCATGCGTTGTTGTTGCAAACAAAGTATCCTTGCAATTAGAAGGCCAGCACCTTCAGACTGCAGGTTTGTTGGCGATGACAAAGTGGGCTCCAGAATGAACTTCTGATAATAAGACTGTTTCATGTTTATCTTGACCTTGCCTTTCTCTAAAACGTCTTCCAAGCTTCGGCCTGTTTTGCCAAGTGGATATTGAATGAAGGCGCGGGTGCTTACCGTTGGCGGTAACGTGACGGGCTCTTCACCTTGTGGCTGACATTTCATGGACCGTATGCCTCCCCTGTCGTCGCTTTCAACTTTGAGGGTCACCCGCATCTTGAGGTAACTTCAACTTACTGCAATCCTGTCGACAGCGTATTTTTGTAGGGTTTCAAGACTTAAAAACTGAGGAGCCACATCATAAAAAATGCGGTCGCCATCTTTTCGTTTTATTTTATATCCTTTTCCTTCTCTTTTTCTCGTACTCTAGTCCTCATCTTCTTCGGTCTCTTTACATTAATTAAAACTCGGTGGCCAATATCCAATGACGCTTCAAAATGAACTCGTAAGAAAAACACTTACTGGTTTCAATTGAGACTCAACACGGTGCACAATTTCAATGGAAACTCGTTTCATTTTTTTCTTTTTTTTTATGGGTTAGTATAAGTTGAGAGAGCGGGGAATTAGCTAGCCCCAGTGTGATGGTGTCTTCGCCGTGGATGAGAAATTTAGCGAGGGCAGTGGCACTGCTAGCCCGGTGTATTTAACGTGCACCACGCAGTATAGTGATACACGCCCGAACGCATATACGATGCTCATACAGATCGGAACACGGGCAGGGGTGGGGATAGAACCGAGGAACCCCGCGGGTATTGCAGCGAGAGCGCTCCAGACGCCTTCGAGTTGAGGTGCGCTAACACTCTAGGCCACCAATCTAAACTAACTGCTATGGGTCCATCAGATTTTTCTGAAACATGTGATAACAAATCGGTTATTCCCGGTCGAGTGCTGTTAGTGCTTGGCATTTTCGCACGGCATACATAGCTCGAACCAGATGTTATCTTCGGGGAGCAAATGGGAATTCCAAGGACCCAATGCTACCGTTAGTCTTTTGAGACCATTCTTTTTCTTAGAGTGCACGCTCCCGTGTCCGTAACTTCTGTAGAAAATATTTGGCACCATCGCAGTTGTTCTCTGCAAAGTATTGCCGAGAAGAAGTTCGAAGGTGCGAAATGTAGGCTGCAGAAGCTGTACAGGAGCATCGGAGCAATGGCGGCGGCTGATCAGGCGTCAACGCAAGCCATGTAGAGGTAAACGAGGTGTTCACAAACGAGTCCACGCGAGGTGTGAGAGCTGCGCATGCGCAGGAGCCAGATTCGCGTGAAGAGTCTGCTCATGCGCCCGCTCTGCCGATAGCAGCACCACAGCAGCGGCGCGACGCCCGGACCGCGCTTTGGTGCGTAGACGTGACCGTGGTTCCGCTCCAGTTCAACATGTCAGAACGCAGGTTAGCCTAACGGTACATTACGCTCTTAGAACTGCAAAAGACAACACGTTCTTTCTAAACCAACACAACTCGTAACAAATCCTTTCTCTCTCTTTTTTTTTTTTAACGCATAGAAATTTAACGTTTTTTTTTTTGTTTTTTTTTTTCGTTCCGTCCCTTCGAGCAAAGCGTGCGAGCACAGCTCTCGTGGTAGTTCTTCCGCGGCCGCAGAAGAGACGCAGAGCGGAGGCGGCTGCTGCTGGCTTCGCCCCTCGCCACTTTGGTGCACGAAAAGGGCCCCGTATCGGCAGAACCAGCGACGATGGTATCGTCTGCCGAGGCATTAGAGCCGCCCGCCTAATGATGCCGTCCATTTTTCACGGGAGGCCCCTCCTGATGTCCGGGGGAAAAAAAACCGCGAGACGCCGGCCCAGTACAAGCAACGCCACCTAGAAGACAAGGCCTAGCGCCTTTGCCCCCAAACGTCATGACTAGTGAATCCACGTGGCGCCGCCTATAGTTTGCGTCAGCGTCGCCGCCAGCGCGTCTTACAGCGTCTCACGACGAGCGCAACGCTAGCACGCAGCGACACCAAGACGGCCGCGTCTGACGCTTTGCGGCGACGCCAAGACGGGCGCGTTTGACGCTTTTGGGCGACGCCAAGACGGCCGCTTCCGTCTGCTGCTCTGCGGCGACGCCAAGACGGACGCATCTGACGCTTTGCGGCGACTCAGGGAGGAAGTGGCCGAGTGGACTAACGCGGAGCGTGGAGCGAAAGCTTGCGCTGGGAACCTCCTGGGTTCGATTCCCCACCGCCCCCGCCCATTTCGATCTGAATGAGTTTCGTACCGGCACGCGTTCGTGTTATCACTACTGCGTGATGCACGTTAAAACCCCAGGTTTGCGGTTGTACTGCACTGGCTACATTGCTCATCTACAGCTGGGAGCCTCGTCGCCCTTGGAGGCAGACCGAGTTCAAGGCTGTGTAGACATACACACAACCCAATTTTTTTGCGGCGACCCGCGTCGAGCTTCGCCATGTTTGCCCCTTGGGGAGGGTCGGGGACCCTACCATTAGCAATGACGTCACTCGCTGGCCTCGTCTTTGAGGTGGTATTGCTATAGCGGCGACCATTGCTCCGACGTTCTCCCGCGTGCCTCTTTCCCGTCCGTGTCTCGCGGCCGTGCTGCCGCCGCTGCGCTTACGGAGAAGACCGCAGAGCCTGTTCCCGGTTCCCGCTGGCCGTCGTCGACGAACAGGCTTCCGGGTTTGCGGGGGTACGATGCATGCACGCGCGTGGTGTGTCCGGCTTCTGCCGAAATTACACCTCCTAAAAACGTTCACCCAGGCGCGCGCGGCGCGGGGTGTGTGCGCGCGCCCCGGGCAGTGCGGTCGGCGGATCCCCTACTGCCCGATAGAGCCGTGACAGTATAATAGAGAGCTTTAGGGAACCGTCTGTTGCACACCCGATACGGTACGATGGGCCCCCTCCGGTACGGACTTCTCACATGTGCAGTTCGTACCGGAGGGCCCATTGTATCGTATCAGATGTGCGAAAACGGTTCCCTAAAACTCGCTAATACCCACGCTGGCGCAGCAATCGTACCCCCTCTGTGCCCCGGGTTTGCCTCTTTGGGTGACGTTAATGATTGAGCAATATGGCCTTCTTATCCAGGAGGCGTTAGCTGGGCCTTTGAAAGCCCACCTCTTTCCACTTTAGCAAAGCGAACGCTGGAAAGGAGGCGACCTCCTCTCCAGCGTTCGCTCTGCTAAAGTGAAAAGCGGTGGGAGGAGCTTCCCCTGACTTTCCCGCCCTGACCCGCTTGCCCGCGTTTCCTCGGTCGCCTCCCAAGGTCGCCTCCGTCGTCTGCTACCACCGATTCTAGACAGGATGTTCCCAGCAATCCTTCGGGTTGCCTGTTTTGCAAAATGCGGAGGTTTCGTAGCCCACTTTTTCCTCTCCCGCCCTTCCGCTAAGCACTCTGCAATAAAGACGCTCGCTACTTCGCATGCTCCTCTGGCCTGGTCTGCAGAGTTATGGATCTCGTGTTGCATAGAGCGTTGCGAGACGCAGGAAGTTGTCTACTGAAACGCCCTTATGTCTAATATATTAAGCTGGGCTAGTTGGCTATAAGTATTAAAGACACCACTACGGCGCATGCGCGGCGCTAGCCTTGCCTGCAGAGTTCCTGATCTCGTAGCGGGTAGCGGAGAACTTTGCGAGACAGTGGAAACAATCTACGAAAACTTCCAATTAGGAAGTTTTCGTAGACCGCGTTCCCCCTCCCCCCCCCCGCCCCCCCCCCCCCCCCCCCCCCGCTAAGCTTTCTGCAACGAAGAAGCCGCTACTGAGTCTGCGCGCCGATGGCCTTGACTGTAGTAACCAACTTGCCCATGAGATCATTTTAGTTCAATTCCTTTCTTTTACAATGGGCTCTTTTCAGTTTCTCTCCCTTGGACTTGGTTTTATTGAATATTAATTTAATCGCCATATCTGTGTGTAAGGCAAGAATCCGTTATTTCGCAATCAAACATCATGTGGTGCCCGACAACATCCGGAGATTGTTCGGCTACGCTCAACCATCATCGGGACACGCCAAGAGACTATGCGGGATCGTTCGCTCCTGCAGAGGCAACTCCAGTTCATTCGAAACTGCCTGAAGGTGCTCGCAGGGTGTGAAGAATTGAACAGCGTGTACAGGTCACCATATCAAGAATACCTGGTCACTGCAAGCCGGATGACATAATCCATCTAGAGATCATACGTGCCACGTCTTAAGAATCTTCGTAATCAAGATGGTACGACAGGCATGCCAGTTACCATCTTAGGGGAACCTTTCCTACCTGCAGAGGTAACCAAGGTGCTAGAAAAAGGTCCCAAATTTTGCACCACACCTAAAATGCAAGGGGTACAGAACACGATGTATC
The DNA here is from genome assembly GCA_013358835.2 of Ixodes persulcatus. Classification (NCBI taxonomy): domain Eukaryota; kingdom Metazoa; phylum Arthropoda; class Arachnida; order Ixodida; family Ixodidae; genus Ixodes; species Ixodes persulcatus. The sequence goes on along the minus strand of JABSTQ010010594.1, from coordinate 21,523 downwards.
GAAGAATGTGTAAATGTTTTAATGAAAACGGGACTAACTTCAGGAAGTAAGAAAAGGGTATCCAACATAGCAAGTTACTTCCAGCAAACCAGTTGAACAGAATTGCATCTGATAAGGAAGGGGAGTTTATTGTCGCTCCAGGAGACATATACGAGAATAAAGCATGAGTGGCCATTGCAAACTACTTTAACCAACATCCAGGGTTCAAATCGAACTCTGGATGACAGTAAAGGTTGTGGTCGGTTTGCCTTGCTGCATACCCGACCCGGAGGAATAACACGGAGCCAGCGGTTTCAACAACAAGAAACTACATTTAATGGGACATGGACGATTAACATTGTTACCGGCGGCGCCTGAGTCCAGGCAGCGACTCCCTGTGCGCCGCCTCTGATGCGCCTTATCAAGGCGGCGCACGCGATGTGCGTGTGGCTGGCGTGACATCGCCGCCACGTGGGAAACGTTCGGCGCCTTTGCCTCGCAGTCGGGCAACTGGGCTGAGAAACCGCCAGGGAGCCCACAGGGTCAGAGCTCTTCAAGTGTGCCACAGGTTTGAACTAATACAACTAAGGAAAGAGATATCAGCAGCCAATAAGGAACACTTGGATATCTTTTTCACCGGCAAAACACACAAGGAAGGGTATCCATTTCGTGTGGTTGTGACAGAAAAGGGCTCATGGCAGGGAGCAATGTCAATGTTTATCCAACGACACCTTTCAACACTAAGACTGGATGACCCATTCCTAGTCCCCAATTCGGAGTCAGTGATTGAATATCTCAAAAACAACATATCAAACGTTTGTTACTGTCTGTCCCACGATATACAAGACTTGTTTTACTCGATCCCACACGAGGAGATGCTTACTGCATTGAGATAACGTATTGAGGACAATTGAATCGTCGAATTCAAGAACAACTGTGGAATACCAGTAGATTACTTCCCAGAACTCCTTACGTTTTATTTACTCTCCACGGTGGTAATGTTTAATGCCGAATCCTACATGCATAAAAAATCAATATGTATTGGATCGTATGTTGCTCCTCCTTTGAGTGACGTATTCCTCTCTAAATATAACAGAGATATTGCTGAGAATAATACCATCACCCAGGTTACACGCATCTTTATATATGGCTCTTCAATGCCCGACAAGTAGGCGAGTCAGAACTGGTGCAAGCCATTCAAGCTATCTTTGTTGAACATGCTGGGGGACTCAACTTCACACACGAGTTACCAAAAAACCAGACCTTGTAATTCCTTCGTGTAAGAATAACATTCCACGAAGAAAAAGCTTACTGGATGTGTTTCTCACGTTCGAAGAAAAGATAACTTCGATACGAATTAGTACGCACCAAGCTTGTCAAAAGAGGAATAATTGCCAGTGCCTTGGGTGCGACACTGGAAAAATTATTGCCAACACACAGCAGGGGAGAGTTTTGACAACCAGGTGCAGAGGCTTAAAGCTTCAGGATACCCGATAACAGTTCTGTCCAACGTCTTCGGGAGCACGTTAAAACCATCTGAAAGAGAAAATGGAAGCCAGAAAAGGATCCGACCGGTTGTAATGCCCTACGTTCATCGTGTGTGCCAGAACCTGAAACGAGTAGCCGCGATTTTTGAGGCCCCAATCCTCCTTACAGCACCTGACAAACTTAGACGGATGTGTCCAAAGATCAACAAGCAGCGCGACTATCATGACCAATGTAAAACCAATCACGCACGGAATTCGTTGACTGTCGCAGCAGCAGTATTTACGAAATCTCGTTATCATGCGGAAAAGTGTATATGGGACAGTCGGGGAGGTGCGTCAACGTGCGACTCAGAGAGCATGCGCTATCCCAGCGGGCCATCTAGCCGTGCGTGTGAGGGACTGTGGTCGCACCCGAAATTTTTCTGACACGAAAGTACTCAATCAGCTTCATGACCAGAGGACTAGAGAAGTATATGATGCGCAAGTGATTACGTCGAAGGAGCAGGCTTGAATAAGTTCGGCGTCGATAACCCTGTCGACGAAAGAGCTGGATTTCTTTTTTTTAATTGGTGTCCTTGATTTACCTTGTTCCTTCTTCTACGCGTAAATATCGTCCCAGAGTTACCGTCACCTTCTTCCTTTACGTGTAAACTTTGAATGTCCCCTGTACTTTAGGTTAATCACTATACTCGTGAGAATAAGTGGTAAATAATATGCTTTAGTTCTATAATGAACAACACATCGGAGACTAATTATGTAGTTAGTTCGGCATTACTTTCATCACTTTGAAATTTGAAATACCCGTAACACATTTCTTCTCTTTCACAACCTTTTTCCCTTATACGTCAGTTGTGAGCTCAACGCTTATCCTGACTCCTGTCTACGTCTTTCATTGGTCCTCTGCGCTGCAGTGTGTACCAGGGATATTGCGGTGACTCGTGCTTGCAGACTGTCTTTCGCATGATGTATGAGCAGTGTGATTCCTCGCTTAATTCCTATCAGCGAACGCGTGTTGCCTCCGTGGGAATGCCGAACGCTCGCACTTTGGCAATAACTTCGTTGTATAAGAGGTCAACTTTCTCACGAATCCCTCTCTCTCTACCCCCGCCCCCTTACCCTTTCCCGTTTCCCGCCCCTTTCCCTTTCCCGTTTACAAAAACTAATCCGCATCAATTAACGCGCTAAAAGATTATTCTCCGGATGTCGTTAGTGCATTCGGAGCACCAAAACTCGAAACCATTAGCAACCCCCCCACCCCCCCCCCCCCTTTCTTAATGTTCGGCTTCCCAGCTTATCCAAGGGCTGTTTATTCTTTCGCACGGATTCCTGGAAACAAACGCAAAACCGCTGCGCTAGCTCGGCCTTCTTCAAAGGTACCGAGCTAAAACAAGCCCAGAGAGCAGAGTCACTCGTATACGTTCTCGTGTAATTGCGTGGCAAACCGATAGCCCCTCTCGCTCCATCATAGCTTATAACGATCGTTATCCCAAGTGCAAAGCTATAGGCAACGGATACCACGTATATGGAGTCCGCAGAAGCACGCGTATTTCCAAGGAGGTGGCCAAACCTCGGCAGGAAACATACGAACATACAGTGGTCCGTCCCCCGATTTTTTCTACGATACCGACACCACATACACGACACACGCAGGCAACAGGAGCACCTCGAGCGGAAACGCACGTATTACTTATACTCACGTATTGGCGCACTCACGCCGAACCGCAGCCACGACGAAGCCAGTCTCACACTGTTGCAATGGGAAAGCCGAATGGGCTTAGCGTTTATCGTGTGCACGCATTCCTGCTTAGGGGCGAAAACGAATGCTTACTTAATTAACCGACCGCGCTTCTCCCGGAGAGAAGGCCTTATTAATTCAGACTCGTATAATTAAAGCCAGGGGGCGCTCTGTGCACGAGGAGCACGGACGTACGCACACGCACTCTCGCACAAATATACACACAAAAACAACACATGCTGCGCATCATTGTAGGCTATACGCTGCGGGCCGTTTCGCCCCTTCACGTGGACCACGGATGGAGGCTACGAGTCCGAACGTGACGGTCTGCTCCGCGAATCACCGAATCCACTCCCCGAGTCACATGACGCGCTCGCGGGGTCCCGGATTGGCTCGCGGCTCGCCACGTAGAATCTTCAGGTGGTCCATCTTCGGTGGCAAAATTTGGGAGGTTTGGTTCGGGACCTGAGAGGCCTAGCGCATCCGCGAGGCGGTCTGCCGCAAATGGCGACGGCGGGGTTGCGCCGATCACGGCTCGGCGTTGTTACCGTAGCGGCGGCGGCGGCGGCGGTGGCGGCAGCGGCCGCGTCTAATTATTTACAACGCGGCGTGTTAATTAAAACCGTCCGGCTGCGCAGGGATTGCGCGCCTTCGCGTTCCGGCACGGACTGCCGGATTGCGTCACCGGAGCCGCCGCCGCCGCCGCAGTGGTCACCGCGTGGTGTGAACCACGCACGGCTGGAGCAATCTCCAAGCAAATGTTGTCGGCTCTCCGTCACACCGGTTTTTGTCGCTGTTAGTTTCGAGTCTACTTGCCTTATCCCAGTACCTTAAATAGACCGATCTCAGCCACGTTAGTAGATCAAATCAATTACGGAACTGCAAATAGCCGCCACTTCCCCTCTCCCCCCTCTCCCCCGAGGGACTCGCCTCCCGTCCTTTGACGCGTCACCGTCCATGGAGACTGCTGCTCAGACATGCACGTAACGCGTTACTCGTAAGAAGTTACTTGTACCTACTTACTTTTTTGGTAACGGGTAGCCTATTTCGTTACTTTGAAAAAAAAAAAAAAAAGAACGAGTGACTTAACTTAGTTACTTTTAAGGCCAAGTAACGAGTAACGGTATTTCGTTCCTTTTGAGGAGTGACGTGTACAGCAACGTTGAAACAGCCTCGTTTCAATTATAACCTGAGTACGCGTTCATTGCGACAAAGGCAAATGGGCAACCCGAAATACAACTAAACGGAATGACAGTAGAGCCACGTTTTTCGCTGAATACGTCAGTCGAACTCAACAACTGAGAATGCCCTTCACCCAGAGAACACAATAAGGCTCGTTGGTTGAATCGAATAAAATTGTCTACAGGCCGAATGTAAACCCGGAGGTTGCCAACGAGGGAAGGCACATAACCCATTGTCAACTTACCTATAACTTTAGAAGCAGAGAGAACAAAAGAGAGAGAGGGAAATCCCAGATTCACCAGCTGTTCTTGAGGCACAACACTGCTGTTCCTTCGAGCGCGTCAATAGAACGACTCCTCAGCGTCACCGGATACGTATTCTCAATGAAGCGGGGAAACATAACTGATGAAAACTTCGAGAGGCAGCTACTGGTTAAATGCAACGACATCCGAAAAGAAAACAATAGACCATGAAACAAAAGCAGTTGTGTATTTGGTCGTCAAGGTAACGACAAATGTAGCTCGCTCTTTTTGAGGTGAAGTGAAGCGTTCCTTTTGAGAATCAGTAATGAGTAACGTCTTTAGTTACTTTTTGAGCGAGTAACGAGCAACGGTCTTTAGTTACTTTTTTTGGGTAACGTGTACGTGTCTGCTGCTGCTATATAACTAAGTTGTACTACCCTATAAAATACTCAAGGTTTGAAGGACAGCGTCTAGACGGCGCTTTACAGTATAGAACTGCGCAATTTTCAAAGATGGGGGGCGGACTTAAGGGGCAGAGGTGGGGTACCCCACTCCGGCGAGTGTTTCACGTCTGAGTTGATATATGGCCGGTGACAAGGTAAGGATTCACGGCAAGCTCCTCCCACCTCTTCCCATTTTTACGGAGCAAATGCTAGGGAGAAGGCGTCCTCGCCTTCGGCGTTCCAGTATGAATCGGCGTGGGCTGTAAGTTACGGCGCTCCAAAAAGCGACGCTTACTGTCGGAGATTTAGAGTAGTCGATGGTCTAGAAAAGACACCAGGGCGAGGCCTGCCCTGACCACTCCAGATATCAGTGTGCTGTGCGAGGAATTGCCGCCGCGTTAACAACCCGACTAGAGATAATCGAACCAAACGTGATGCACTCTAAAGGGTGCTGCCGGGAATGGGGTACGCCCTGGACTGGCGTTATCTACCTCTCCATCAGCTTGACGAATTGAATGGAACTAAGGAGAGAAAGCAACCTACTCGCGGCTCTCGACAAATATATCGGCCGAAAACAGGTCGTGCAGTGCCATGTGGCAGCTGAAGGCACAGCGCTATGGTTTAAATAGAGGAGCAGTAGCTTAAAAATGGTTTGCTCCGTATTTATTCACTACGTTCACGACGCGCAGTGGTGTGTATCATTACCACTCAACGGTACCAGGTCAACTGGCTGGACTAACGAATTTATTAAAACAGCGCCGCCAGCGGCAGCGGAAGACACTTGCCATACAATGGCGATAGCACACGTCAAACAAGAACTGAAGGGCGAGTGCCGCCCTCTCGGACGAATGTATCTAAACAGTCGAATTCAGATGCTACATGTTGGCGTGAGCGAGCGTTCAGAGGCTTAGCACTCTTCGGGGATGCCATAGAAAGATTATAGCTACTGTCCTTCAACCGCGCCGATGAACATTGAGCACAATGTCCGGTTTACGCGGTTGCGTGGTCTGGGTTCAAACTTCAGAGCGACCTAGGCAGGGTGCCGATACGACCTTGTAGGGTAAACAGTTGTCACCGGAGCAACCGTTCGCCCTACACAGCATGAGACGCAATGCAAGGCGCACCTCATTTGTTAGGCCGTTATAAGTAACGGTTTTCCCTGCGGCTCTTTCGTTGCTGCAGCTTCAGATTCTCGAGAAGAAAGATATTCCTGCCCTTTTAAAAACGTGTCTTTCGTACTGTCTAGTATTGGATTAGAATCACAAAACTATGAACTACTTGTCTTCTTAAACCACCGATCTTGGTATACGAACTATCCTCTTGTCAGAGGCTTGATTCCAGGATTCCTTCGTAGGAAATTTGCACAAACAAACGGCTTCATAAAAAAAGAGAGTGAAAACTAGTAAAGGATACAAGTATTTTTCGGTCCTCCAAAATAAATCGGAATAGTCTTGCGATTATTTTCTAATAAATGCACTCAAATGGTTACTAGATTTCTCTAAAAATAACCGATTACGAGTAAATTGATTACTTGTAATGAGTATCGCACAAGTACGCGTATAAGTCAGCGAAGCATTATACTGTCTCGAATGTCGCGTGCCCGAATGTGGCGTAACAAGTCCTTGAACTTGTAGCCGAGCTTAATATGAAGCACAGATGTCCCGGTGAATCGTGGCGATAAGCACACGTTCGTACCGTAACGCAAGAGAACGGCGCTTTGTGAACCAGCCTTTACTTAGTCTCGACACGCTCTTTGCTCGGCATTCGACGGAGTGAAAACGGCGGGGCGTCTCTTTCGGACGTCCGGCCTTCATCACGCGCTCGCTGTATTTCTTGCACGCTGGAGGCTCGCGAGGCTGGAATCGGGACGACTGAAACTCCTCCCTGCCTTTCTCATTCTGTCGGCGACTATATTTCTCTCTCTTTCACTAAGCTCTGACCGGCGCAAGAAGCAAGAAAACATAATATCAGTCTCCTTACGTCAAAGTCGCTTCCCCGCCTAATGCCGACAGCTGGACGGACACCTGTGCATATACCAGGACTGGTCCGTGATCCTGTCGCCAGCACCGCACCCCCATGCAGTACGTGCCATAGCCCAGTCGTCCAAGACGCCCGTGTGTCGTGCTCCGTCGACTCTATATAAATCAAGCTGCTCGTGTCTCGACCTCGGAGACGGCGAGTGCCGGAGGCCATCCGCTGTCACCCCAGAGGGACGCTCGCGTTGTCCCTCGCAGCGGACGGGATCCTGTTTCAGCGGGCGGGCGGTCGTTGCGACAGCCATCCTTATCTCGGTTCGTTTGCACTCTATATGAAATCGACAGTCACAACTTTCCCCGCCGGGTGTCGAGATATTTAACGATGTGTTCTTGCTATCGGATCCCCTCCTATTTTTATCTTCCTTTTTTCATTTTGTTTGGTCTTCGCCCAGTCTTGCGGAGCGACGCGGATACCACATGCCGAACACCGTCGGGGGACGGTCTGTCTTCGAAGACTCGCGGAGCGGAGGACATGACGTGTCCGCGCAGGGCTTCGCAGTAGGGGACGGATGAGGGCAGGGAGGGGGGACATTGCATAATGAGGCTTATCCAGCCGACAGGGAATTCGCATTAGTCGTGTTCATTTCAAGCCAGTTTTCGGGTCCATTGCGCCGATAAAGACCGAGCCGTGCCCCCGAGGATTCCCGCCAGCGTAACCCTTCTGAGGAACCTTTTTCGATGACTGCAGGGTGCACTCGATTGCTGCGGTTCTTTTCTTTTCGACTTCGATGCTGCATCTGGTCGAACTTTGGGCGGGGGGTGAGTTTCGGGGCGTGTGCTCCTCGGCGGCTTTTCCGGCGTCGGTTGGACGGGAAAGGTTCGGCGCCAGGCGCAATTGATTGCCGCGTCTCAAGAGGAAGGGCCTCATTCCTTTTGCAGAGGCTGACCGTAGCGCTTGTCCGGGACGTTGGCATTGGGTCAGTCGTGTCACGGTCGGGCTTCGTTGATGGCTAGTGCGCACGAGCGGATACAGGCAACACGCCCTAGATCAAAAGGCCGCAGTGCCGGATTTTCTACGCCATCTACAGGTGCGCGGGGAACAGGTTAGCAGAGACGCGTCAGCGTTCGGCTTGAACTTGTCCTCGGTTGAACGCGAGTTTCTGAACACTGACTCGGCACTTGTGTTCAATCTGTGTCCCCCTCCGGTACATGACGTATAAAATTCAGCACTATTGTCCAAGATGTGATGGTACTGGGCAGGATGCGGGTGATTTGAGCAATGGTCGCCGCTTTTTTAGATTATAAAGAGTATGATGTCCTCTTCTCGTTCTACATTTTTACTTGATTGGGAAGCATTGCGAGGACAGCTGTCAAGGGGTTGGGGTTGGGGTTGTGTGGATATGTATACAGCGAGTCGTTGGTCAGCCATTTTTAATGTTGCGACGAGTCACTCGCTGTAGATGAGCAATTTAGCCAGTGCAGTACAACCACTAGCCTGGGGTCTTTAACGTGCACCACGCAGTAGTGATACACAACCGCACGCCGGTACGATGCTCATCCCGATCGAAACGGGCAGGGGTGGTGATTTAACCCAGGATCCCTGGGTTCTGCAGCGCGAGCTTTCGATCCACGTGCTCCGAGCTGGTGTGCGCTAGCCCACTCGGCCGCCGATCCCCCCGACAGCTGTCAAACGCGTTGTCCCTTTGCAAAAGACTTTCTTTTGTGTGTATGTGTGACTGAGAGCTGTAGGAATAATTCCTTATATTTATAACTCGATCCTTAAAGGGGCCCTGCAATCATACTTAAGCGTGTACCTTTTTTTGCGGTTTCCACGTCCTTCGAAGTTCGGGCAAGCCAACGGGCACGGAGGGAGTAACTAAATATCAGTGCGTGATATTGTAACCGGACGACGCGGAAACCTCCTCCACCTACGGGTGCGACCCGCGGTGCCGAAAGCGCGCGAAATGTGACGTCTTTTGTCCTGGGCTTACTACTGGTCAGCGCCGCTGAAAGCTTCTTTTAGTCGAAATACAAAATATAAGTGGCGCGAGCCGTTTCAATTATATGTAAAGGTAGTTTTCGTTCAGCATTTTAGATCAGAAAAGAAACAAATCCAGTTTATAAAGTAGGGAAACAAGAAATGAGTGACCCGTCGACATACCCGGCACCAAGCAGTGGAAAAGGCTGCGGATACTTGAGAGGTGTAGTGGGATCAGACACCTACGAGGAGCGAGTGTAGAAAGGTCCCGGATGTACGCGGCGGCGCTGCAGTCTAGGATCCGACCGGTTCCGAACGTTCCAAAGGCCTTCGGCGAGCAGCCTTGGCTTGCGGTTTGGCCCTTTGGCGGTATGGCAGCGCGAAGTGGCTCCCGTTCTGAACTGATCTTTACCCCGTGTATGCTGTCGTTTGTGGCCAATGAAGTGTCATGCCGAATTAGTGTTTAATCGCGCAGCAAATGCAATGCGAGCCGCCCTGGCTGCCCGCTTCATACAGTCTATCCAGAACATGCTTTAGTGGCGCCCTCTCGAGCCGTCGACACGGAGTGCGGCAGCCGTGAGCGCTCGCTGAACTCACTACCCCTCCTCTAGTTCACGGCCACTCAAGCAACCGAGGACGTCATGAAGGAGGTTATTTTTTGCTTGTTTTTGTAACTTTAATTTGCCTATAACTTTTAATATACAGCGAAATTCGAGAAAAGAAAAGTTTCATTAAGTAACTACGTTCAGTGCGCTCAGGTTCGGTGCAAATAAAAAAACAATAAAAAAAAAGTCCTTGCAGGGCCCTTTTAAGGTTACGGCCTGAATGTTAGAAAACTATTTGAGTTCATTATTTCGACAAAAAAAAAATATCGAGTGTCGATTACCCCCGTAAAAACCTAATGAGTTCCACGGATATTTCGTGGAGACAGCGCACAGTCCTTCCTCGGACACCGACTCAGGCCGAAAGCAATGAACGCTCCCATTAAAAATCTCAGAGTTAGCGAAGACCTCACGGCCATGTTGAGAAGCAAGTCTTCCCGGCGCTGCGAGCGACGCAGCTCAAGTGAGAGACGCGTTGACACGGAGGCGGAAGCGTGGCCCTGAGGAGACACCGCGACGCAGCTGAATCGACCCAACGGACGCGCGACTCGGGCGCGATGTTTTGAAGGGACGCAACGACGCAGCTGGATCGAGTTGGGAAATAAACTTAGTAGCTGGGCAACTCTGCAGAAAAGCTCGTGTTTTCGCAATGCTTTGTAGAGCGCTTGAACGTTGAATTTTTTTTTTTTTTTTTTTTTTTTTACGGTTGGCGACTACAATAAGAAGATATTTCATACTTTAAAAGCCGGTCACCCTATCCGTTGCGAGAAGTATCCACATGGTGTGGTCGAACGAACGACATTCCCATTTGTAGTCATGCTATACGCGCACCTCAACGCCCGCACACCGCAGCGCGTCTTGCAAGATCAAAACAGACGCAGTGGGCTGCAAGCCAGTACCACATAGTAGACCTACGCAGCGTCGCCTAGCTAGCGTCTCGCAGCGTTTCAGAAGGAGCGCGACGCTAGCCCGCGGCGACGCCGAAACGGACGCGTATGCCGCTTCCCTACGTCTGTCGTCGAGCTTCGGCGTCTTTGCCGCTTGTGGCGCATCGGCTATTCACTAACCGGGGCGTCGTGTGCAGAAGCGAGTGCTGCCTAAGCGTTGGGTTGGGAATCCCGTTCAATCAGCGAGGAGGTTAAACCTCGGACGCTAAAGCCAGCACTCGTGTTCAATGTGTGAATCCGCGGTGGCCTCATGTGGATGACGTAGCAAATCCAGCGCTCCGGCCTTTTGCTACCTAAGAGGTGGGGGCCGTTTGCTGTTCGATTTATCGGCTCGCGCTCAACGAGTTGAGCCTTGGCCGACCCGGCGAGATGTTTCCATTGCGCCGTGCTGGTGTGTACCCGCGCAAAGATTGGGGAGGGGGGGGGGGGGGACGTGAATCTTTCGTCCAGGGGACAGCTTTATTGGGGAGGGGGGCTCCGCTATTCCAATGGCCTGCAGCGTCCAGATGAGGCGAGAGACCGGCCAGTTTATGTGACTTCCAGTGAACATGTGCAGAAAGAGGAGAGGCTGGTACAACTGAGGTTCTCTCGCGACGACAAGTGCCCTTGGGGCGTGGGTTTTTGCCGCGTTGTTTTTACGCAGAACGTGCGAAAAGCTCGAGATTCCCCTCCTCCGCAAAGTCCTTCACTCTTTCCACTTTAGCGGAGCGAACTCTAAATAGGGGAAGAGTGGACTCGCCTGCTCTATCGCTTCTTCTCCAGCGTTCGCTCTCCGAAGTGGAAAGAGTGGAAAGCTGGTGCGCTGAAATGTATTTTTGAACTTTGTCCGACCACGGAGCTTACATTATTGCTAAATAATTTCGAACTAGATACAACCTCAATATGAACGCTATCTTCACCTCGCGGTCACGCTGTCCGCTGATTGTTTTTGTTGAAAGTAATTGTTGGATCACAACTCCTTTCAACATGACTGGATTACATTATTTCTCTTTTATTCAAAAACTAAAAGAAATGAACTCGCAGTAATTATCCGAACCTCCCAAAACCTTAATATTTTCTTGCAAAAAAAAAAATTGAAAAACTAATTTATTTTATGCTTTTTCCCGCAAATTGAGCTCATACCGTGCGACGCTAGAGATACGTTCGTGTGACGTTCGTCAGAAACCGAACCTCAAATTCCCCCCCCCCCCCCCCCCCCCGCTTTCTCGCAGTGTTCGGGGACATAGAAGAATGAAAATATGAATCCCTCGCGCGTTGAAAACAGTTTGCTCGTGTATTATTCACCGCAAGAATTCGTACGTTTTCTTCGAGTAACCCAGTCAGCGAATCCGGTTAGGCAGCGGTAAAAGGTGCCAAAAACGTCCATCACCTCGCGCAAGATCTATTGTGGACACGGACGAGGCGTCATACACGTGCGCTTATGATGACCGCGTCCGACTAGAGCGACAAAAACCGAAACAACCGACACCGACAAGCCGCAAGCACGCGAAGGATTTTTTTCGACAGTCTCGCAGTCACTCGTGTCTCTTTCACGAGCACCGTGCAGACTTGTACGGTACTTTTTATATATCTGAAATATTTGTAAAGATAAAAATATTGTACTGTACCCATTACAAGTAATCAAATTACTTGTAATCAATTACTTTTTGGAGTAACTTTGTAATAATTTGAATACATTTATTGAAAAAAATGTGAAAGACGTTTAGAAATCTCTGTAATGTGAAACTAGAGCGCAGCTCTTGAGGAGGGGAGGATACGGAAGGGAGGGTATGTCCCTCCTTCTCCTCCGTACGCTCGTCTCCTCCTCGTCCTCCCCTCCTCCACTTCCCTCCTCCTTTCCTCCTCCTCCTCCTCCTCCTCCTTTCCTTCTTTCCTTTTCAAGCTAAATTTGTTCATGGGTGACGTGACACGAAGTCATGTGACGTCAGTTTCCCCGCTAAATATACCGGGGAAAATGACGTCACATGACTCGGTCTCACGTCACGCATGAACAAATTCAGTTTCTCCGCTAGATTTAGAGGGAAAATGGACGTCATGTGACCTCAACACTAATTCAATTTCCCGCTAAGCTTAGCGGGGCAGTTGCGCCGACGCTGACAGCGACGCCGACGCCGACGCCGACGCCAACGGCGACGCTGTCGGCACCCAAAACGTAGAAACAGGCGCCTAAGAGCTGCGCTCTAAAAGTAATCATAAGAGTAGTCTGATTACTTTACGGGAGAACTAAAATTAGTCGTAACGGTTACTACTTGCCCTTCCCCTTTTCAATTATGTGATTTGTTTGTACAAGTTCTTACTGAGGAGTCCTCGAACTAAGTCTCCGACAGGAGGGTTTACCGAAATTGGTGGATTAAGAAGATGCGTAGATTATACTTCGGCGCTTCTAATCAATTACGGACGGTACATAAGAGCCGCATTCAAACAGACAGAAAACATCTGTCTTTTTGAAAATCTGAAGTAATCGAGAAAGTAACATTTCTTTTTTTTTTTTTAAGTAGCGGCCAGTTACTTTTTTTCTGAAGTAATTAAGATATCTAATTGAATACGTTTTTAACCAAGAGTAATTGTAATTGTAATCGATTTTTTTTTCAAGCAACGTGTACAAGACTGGCACTGAGAAACTGCAGGCTTGCCAAAGGTACCCTCGCGGCGTGCATGCCGCATCTGCTCGCGGCTTGTCGGTGTCGGTTGTTTCTGTTTGTCGCTCCAGTGGGACTCGGCCATCACATCGTCGCTTTTCTTATTGGTTCCGGAGTGGTAATAACAAGATGGGGACTCGCCACGTCTTGCGTTTTTGAAGTTGGCATTGGCTATGCCATTGGCTATGACATTGGCTATGACATTGGCTATGACATTGGCTATGACATTGTCTACTCTATGACATTAGCTATGATATTGGCTATGGCATTGGCTATGAAGGTGACATTGGATGTATAAACCAACGCGCTAGTTACAAAAAAAAAAAAAGATGGCCGCGTTTGCTCCCGCTAGGTGTGGGCACTGCGCGTGCGCAGAAACCAGATTGGCGTGAAGTGAGGCTTCTCCGCACGCGCCTCACCGACAGCAGCGCCACCGCAGCAGCGTGACGTCCGAACCGTGCATTGGTGTCAACGTTATTAGATAAGCTCAGTTACGGAACTGCTCATAGACGCTGCATGCCCCACCCCGAGCAATACCCCCCTCACTCACCACTACTCGCCTGCCGTCGTTTGACGCGCCGGACGGACTGCTTTGGTAACTGCAGTGTATTCTATGGGATACGTATCTTCCGAAGCGCAGCGTCTAGATGGCGCTTCTCCGTACTTTATTGGAAAACACAGTTCGTAAACGAAAATCTAGAAGGCGCTTCGAACGACGGGAGGCGGACTGAAGAGAGTGAGAGGAGGGTACCCCCGTCCACGGGAGTTCCACAACTGAGGTAATCTGGTAACGTTGGCTGGTGTATAGACGGCAGCGATGTTTCAAAAAGGACAGCCCTACCCGTTTCAATCTGGATAAAGCCTGATTTTGAGGGTGCGATTTCAGGGCTTGCGATTTTGTAGCCCCGACGTCCGGCACCTCAACTTCTTCCTCGCTTTTTTTTTTCTTCTTTCTTCCAGACAAGTAATAAAGAAAGTCTGGACCGTCAAATAGACGAGACGAGCACAAGATATCTCTTACTCCCTAAACACGAGAATCTCCGTACATCGGCGTGTGTTCAGCAAGACTATTCACGCAAGTTTGGAAGTCAATACGACAAGCTCTATTCAGCTGGTATACGGCGAAGGTATTCCGGCCGTCACTTTCCGGCGGCTTTGACCTCCGCACCACGTCGCATCGCAACTCAAGGTCGATGGTGTGCGGCTGACAAGAACGAGGAAGCGAGGCGGTCTTCGACACAGACAGAAGGCGGCGTGCTGTACGTGATACGCGGTTGTGTTGTTGTTATGAGTCTTGACTCAGCAGTTGACGTAAACGAAGACATCACTTGGAGTTTCCGCCGCGACGGTACTCGTCCCGTAAACAACCCTTACTTCGAAGGAACGCACGGCGGGCGGAAGCCTGTTCCATTGCCTTTTTGTGTTCGTGTACATGGCAGCAGGTGGCATCCAGGCGCGAGGTAGGAGGATGTTTATGCACACGATGAACCCCTATAAATTGCGGCATCTCGTTCGGGGAACCGCGCCGTATCGTTCGATGACGGCTTCCCAGTGCGCCTGAGGAAGATTCCAGTGTTCAGGACTTGCGGCATGATGATGTCCTTGCCTTGCAGGCAAACCTTAGGTCATTCTACGGGGCGACTCGAAAATTATCTGCTCGAACGTTTCGGTCTTGCATAGCTTTTTTCGAAACCCAAGTCTGTCGTCGATTATTGCATAGGCAGAGCGTTGGCTGATTTGAACATTATTTGCCACGTCATCGTCTATCCAACAAAGTCAATTCACGTGCACGCTTATGTAGTCACCAGTCGTGAATGCGGACGGCCGTCCTGCTCCTTCTTCATGACTGACACTTGTGCGTCCTTCCTTGAACTTCTGTATCCATTCAAACACACTTTTGTTTGTGATAAAACACTTCCTTCATTCTGTGCACAAAGTATCGGCATCAGGCATACCCTGAGCCTACTAAAAAACGAATCACTGTACGCTGCTCTTCTTTCCTTCAAGTCCCAGGTGGACCAGCCATTGTTATTATCACCGCGGTCGGAGAACAAGTCGTCTGCTTCTTTTGCAAGGGTTGTGGTAACGTCAGAATGCCGAGCTCTGATTGGTTATGAATGAAGGATAGTAGGTAGATCTCAAAGCAGTTGCTTTGAGGTCTACCCACTCTCCTACTATCAGAGCCAGTCAGAGCTCGGCGTCTTTTTCCCTTCACCGCAACTCTTGCGCAAGAAGCAGACGACTTGCTCTCCGCATACAAACGTAACACGTTCAACACTGCACAGCAGTGACTAGAGAGCGCTGATAACAGTAAGAAGAGCACTGATAAGACAGTGCCGCCAACAAACGATCTGAGATAACCGGAGTGCGAATAATGATCACCCCGTGTATCGGTTTGAACGTCATTTTAATCGTTGTCTTTGGAAAGTTGATCACACTCGCTCGCCGTGTCAAAAACAATGGCGCGTACAAAGCGAGCAACGATAACGTTAGACGACGCAGAAGTTGGATTTTGATCCCCGGAAATCCAATCAGCAGCTTCCTTGGCTGCTGATTGGGAGTGGCGTAAAGCTTTCTGCTAGCAGACGAACCGTCCGCTAACATCAAATGAAAGATAACTCAAGCACACAGTTCATCTACAAAGAATCACTGAAGTTTCTTTGTTCGCGGACGGTTCGTCTGGTTGCAGAAAGCTATGACGTCACACCACATCAGCAGCCAAGAAAGCTTTCGATCTAACCATGAAGCGAACCCGGATTCCTGGGTGCGAGGTAAACTTCATGACGCCTTCAAACTTGTGTTCTCATTGTACACTTCAGCTCCGACGAGGTATCAAACCTGCTCAAGAACACTAAGTGAGTTGACGCTCTAAATTGTTAGAAGTAACGTGTTACAAGTAACGACGTTACTGGTAGCGCGATATTATTTTCAGTAATACCCTAGTTTACTCGTTAGATCGGAAATCACTAACGAGTAGAATAACCTTTTTACTATCATTATGGTGTTGTCTATCAAATTACGCAACCCGTTACCTCTGATTACGATTTGTCACGTTTTTTTCAGTCCTTCCGAAGGTCCATCGCACCATCGGGACGTCGATGTATTAAAAAAAATACGGTAAACAAATAATAAATAATCTTATTAAATCACTTTGTAACAGTTAAATATTTGACAGTTTGTATCCGCTTATTATACACCATTCCAATGTTTACAAATCCACAGCCCAGCCGACGATTACCATAGCCTAGCTCGCACTTTCGCCGCAGCGCAAAGTGAGTAAATTGCGTGCAACACGCACGAACCTTAAAAACGGCACCAACCAGAAATATTTTTTCGTTTTTGTTGAAGTTTGTCGCTGCCAAATAATAATGCTCTACTGGCGGACACCTTTCTGTGGCATTTCAGAGGCATTGGAGAGAGTGCTTGCACAGCTCTGACCGGCGCTCAAGGTGCCCGAGCGCCCATAGCTTTGATTGCATGGCCACAGAAAGTTGTCCGCGAGTTATAAAGCCCAACCTGTTGCAAACTTAACGCAAAAAAATAATGTTCGTCAAATGCAGGAAGTCAGTATAACAGCATTTCGTTACTTTTGCAGTACGGAAACAAATCTCAGTAAACGCGTTAGGTTTTGACGAACTAACCAGAAACGCTATTTCGTTACATATTTTTGGTGACAGGCACAACGCTGCCACCACTGCGATCGAGTGATGCAGCAGACCGAAGATGTGTACTCCGCTATGGCACGTGCTCTTCTTCAGTTCCTGGTGAAGCTGATCGGTGTTTTTTTTTTTTTTTTTCTTTTTGTTCGCCGACGCAGTTTCTGCTGCCGCAATTACGAGGCGAATGGCCAAGGCGAGGCTCGTCCCTCGGCCCATAATTTCGGTCTGATGGCTGTCTCGAACCATCCGTCATCCAGATGACAGACTGCAGCGCGGCGCTGCCCCGACGCAGATACGTGTATTTCCAGTCGGTCTCTCTATCGACGACGCTGCGGTGTCTCGAAAGCGCGCGCGCCTTTCTTTTTGGCCCTCCTTCCGATCGCACTGCGGAAGACCTGCCTCGAGGAATGCCAGGGAAGTCCCTGCTCCAAAGGAACCCGCGTGTTCCCGCAGGCCTTTTGGCAGGAACCTCATTAAATACCTACACTGTCAGTGAGCGTATTTGAGTCATTCGAGACATTCACAGTATCCGGCACCGCTTTCGCTCTCTCTCTCTCTCTCTCTCACTGCGAATGCAAAGACTGCAAAGACTTCTTGCAACGATTGGCAATGAGTTTTATCTACGATGTCCTGTAATTCGTGGAATGTCATATTTAAGGATCCATCGTATAAATTTGTTTAGAAGACATTAAATCATCACTTTTGGGAGTGAATAAAACTATACGCGCAGTGCCGCAAGCCTTAGGTAGGAACCTTCTTTAAATACCTACACTGCAAAGGAGCGGATTAGGGTCATTCGAGTCTACAGCCCGCTGGCTCAGAAATTGAGCATCAGCCTGCGCTTTGAGAGGTTATGGGTTCCAATCGTGGAAACAGTTTTTTTTTTTTTTTTTTTTGGGGGGGGGGGGGATAGAAATGAGTATGTAATCGTTTGATTTTGAGGAAGTGCATGTGTACATGCTTTAGCTTATGTTGCCATGGTCACCAAACCGGTTTTTATCCCACGCTCTACCATATATGTTATGCACGAACGGACGGACAAACAACGGGGAGTAGGGACTCGCATTGTAAAGCATTAACATTCTGGCGCAGGCTGTCATTTTTTTTAATAGAACGCTAGAATACTGACAATTGACGCGGCAGGTTATATCCGATGTCAGAGTGCAGAGCGCGGTTGTATAGGTCGGTGCATTTGAAGCATAATCCTCGGTGTACCTGTCCGAACTTGTTCGATAACTTTGGGATACTTGCAGACGTGTAGCTACTCATTACAAGTAATCAAATTACTAGTAATCGATTAATTTTTCCGAGTAATCTTGTGACCGTTTGAATGCGTTTACAAGGACGTAATCGCTAGAGTAACCTTATTACATTTGGAAGTACTAAAATTACTTGTAACCGTAAAGCCGGCGTCACACTGCTCGTACATCATACAAAGGACAGCCTGCAAACAAGAGACACCACAGTATCCGTGGTTCGAATGTAGCTTGCAAAGTTTTCTCCTTGAGCTCATTACCATGCGGCATTCGAAGCACGCGGATCTCGCGGTGATTACCGTTCAGAAATCGGTTGGCAGATCGTCACGTGACGCGGGCGCCGAAAGTGTAAAGGTAGGGCGGCAGACAAGAGGCATGTAACGGGCGCCCCGCTGCAGCGAGACGCCGACACACACTTGTCCCGAGCGTTGGAATCTCCGCTCGTGCTTCTCGAGTTCCTCGGGCTACTGCTTTCTTTCTCGTCGGGTTTGAAAACCATATGTTTCGGGTCCTCGCCGCTGCAAAAGCTGTGCGCTGAATACCAGACTCCCCGAGAAATGCTCTGTGCTACCAGATCCTCGCGCTCCAAATCTGCGACCGGGCACTCTATGGCTCCGTCATCGAACTGCCAGGCTTTGTGGGTATAGAGGGGGCTTTGGTTGTGTGTATGTTTATACAGCGAAGTACTTGGTCTGCCTCAACGGGCGAACGAGTCTCCCAGCTGTAGATTAGAAATCTATAACCAGTGCAGTACAAACGCTAGCCTGGGGCCTTTAACGTGCATCACACAGTAGTGATACACGTCCGCACGCGACGCCTATCCAGATCGAAACGGGCAGGGGTGGAGATCGAACCCAGGATCCTGGGTTCTGCAAATCTGTATGCAGACTGTCTTTTGTATGATGTATAAGGGGTGTGACCCCGACTTTACTGGGTTTTTTTTCCTCCCCTTCCTAATGGCACCCTTTCTTTGTACAAGTTTCCTATCAAGGTTTCCTAAAACCAAGTCCCCGACAAGAGGATGGTTTAGCAAAATTGTTGTATTAACGAGACAAGTAGTTCATAGTTTGGCGATTCTAATTCAACAATGGAAAGTACGAAAACCCCGTTTTCAAATCCAGCAGAAGACTATCGTTTTGAAAATCTGAAGTAATCGGAGAGTAACGACTACTTCTTCAAGTTACGGTTAATTACTTATCGTTTCGAGTAATGAAGTAATCTGATTGAGTACTTTTTAACCAAGAGTAATTGTAATTGTAATCTACTTTTTTCCAGTAAAGTGTAGAAGACTTGGATACTTGCGTGGAACATTAGGCGTGGTGTATATACCCGAATTGGTGTCAGAACGCTGGGACACTCAGCGTTTGAGACGACAAGCTCGCTGTGCCAGTGCAAAACAGTGCTTTGGACCATAATGTGGGGAATCTGACTACGCTACATGTGATACTCAGTGTTTCAGTACAAAACGCTAAAGCAGAAGAGCGTGCAACGGTAAACGGTATACGTTCAATGTCCCAGCAAACAACGGAATTCTGGGTCAGAACGCTGGGACACGGAACACATTAGTCATCATGCTCAGTGCTCGGCGCAAAAGAGGGATTTGCGCAAGAATGTATGGAACGCTGGTTAAGCGAAATGTCAGTGTCTGAGCGCAGAGCGCTGAAGCGCAAGCGCGAAACACTTTATACTCGGTATCAGGCACGTAACCAGGGGGGGGGGGGGGGGCATGGGGCCCGGCCCCCCCCCCCCTCCCCCCCCCCTAATCTTTCATTTTGTTGGGGCCTCCTCTCCCCCCTCCCCTTCATACAGCATTTTGTCATGGGCGGGCCCCCCCCCCCCCCCCCCCCCCCCCGAAATCAAAATCCTGGCTACGTGTCTGCTCGGTATCCAACAACAGCACGGAATTTCGCGCCGGTGCGCTGGGATATGGAGCGTCTGCGACATCACATTAAGTGTCCTAGCACAGCGCGGAGATTTGAGCAAGAAGTCACGGGGCTAACGTCATGTTCAGTGGCCCATCACAGAGTGATCTGTCGGGCAAGACGTTTGGGGAGTACGTAAAAGTTCACGTTCGGTGTCCCAGCACAAAATGCAGCTTTGGGCAACGTGTCTGGGCACTACGCGAAACGCCACGTTCGGTATTTTAACTCGGGCCACTTTTCTGATCTTCTCATTCGCTGGACACACTCCCTTTTGATCGCAGCGTTTGGCTCCCCGCGTGTGGTCAGTAGCTGAACAACAAGGCCGTAGCGTGTGGTCAGTAGCTGAACAACAAGGCCATAATGCTGGACTTTCCACGTCACCCAGGAGAGGCCAGACTGAACACGAGCGCTGCGTTAACGTTAAACACGGACTCAGTCAGCGAGGACGCAAGTTCCAGTCGAACGCAGCACTGGTGTTCGATCTGCGCTGGCCTTCAATAGCCGACGTAGAGAACCCACCAGTGCGGCCTTTCTATATATATCAGGTGTTGGTGTGGTGCGCCGCGCGCGCAAGTGGACGCCTCGGCTATTCGGAGGCTTCGAGGCCCGATGTGACCCGTTCGATCGCGCTTCCCTGTCGAGTCATCCGTCTCCCGTTGTTTCTTTCTACCCCGAGTGCGTGCGGGGCGCCGAGTACCCCGTTTCACGTAACAGATGGACCGCGGCCGGTTCTACGCTCCACCGAAGCCAGTCAAATGCAGTGTAAGCGTCGCGTGACCTTCGTAAAGGGGCCCAGCAACGCGCGGTGCCCGTGGTCACGTGTCCGTTTATAGCGCTGGGCTGGCCTGGGATGGCTCGTCTGCTGCGGTCCATCGTGATTTGACGCGGAGTAAAGGCGTGGCTCGTCCGCCCTTTGCAGAGAAGGCAGCAACTGGGGCCCTCTCGTCCGGACAGTCGTCGTCGTCGTCGTTCGGCCCCTTCCTGGCGGCGTCCCGCCGAGGCCCCACCGAATAATGGCCTATTACGTCGCCGCTCGTCGTCCTTCGGGGGAAGAAGGTGGCCGGTTCCAGGCGCGCGGCCGTCGCGCTTTCGGTCACGTTCTCGCGCCACGCGGGTCAACCTGCGATCGGCCCGAAACACAAGCGGGGCCCCGGTTACCCCGGCTCTAGTTTCGTTTCTTCGCGGCTCGAAGACAGAGGGCAGTCGCCGAATTTCAAGTTTGGGAATACCGTGGTATCGCTCGACTTCAAGGACAGAAAGAGGAGAGCTGAGCACCCCTGTGCGTTGACTTTCAACTGCTTAATCGTGGCAAACGATGAAACTATATAGACACTTTTGCTGTTTAGAAACATCAACTGCCGCTTGCGGCCCAAGCGACTTCGGGTCGCTCTGTCTTTTGCAAGCCTGTCGAGCTTGCCTATGTCACCTGTGCTAGAAAGCGTAACTGCTTCACGGACAACACAAGTTGGAGATGTA